>JAPDVR010000012.1:237500-332500 GCA_026230005.1 Gila orcuttii | reverse complement strand
CAGGTTAGGGTAGGATCAAATTTCTCTCTCTGGAAAAGAATGTGTGTAATACTCAAAGTTTGTGTGTTTTAACATGTGTGTGTCTGGGTAGCGTGTGTATGTATCGATACATGCACAGGTCCAAGGGCTCGATGTTTGCAAGCACACATGCTCATATGTGTACATAAAAATAATGAACATGCTCCTGAAAACTAAATTGTTCTGTTATTTTCAGTCTCTCCCATTCACTTTCAATGGTCGGCCATTGTGACCATTTTTGACCATGCCTACTCTCAGATAAATGAGGCCCACGATTAATCAGATGCAAACAGAAATATAAAACCAGTCCTAATTGAAAGAGAACAAGTTGACAAAAAGATTGAATCCAAGATTGGGTGAAAATATGGTATAATGAGTGATTTATAAGCCAGTTTTTATAGGCCGGTCATTTTTGACCGGGAACACCACAAGTGTGACTATGTGCCATATTTTTTACAAAACAAAAGTTTCAAAACAAAATTCCTGGTGAAACAGAGTAGACTAGTGTGATCAACAGTAGCCATTTTTTTCATTTTTTTTTTCATATTTCCAAATTTACTCATAAATTATTTGTTTTTTACTCAAAAAATGAGATGCCTACTCTCAGATAAATGAGGCCCACGATTAATCAGATGCAAACAGAAATATAAAACCAGTCCTAATTGAAAGAGAACAAGTTGACAAAAAGATTGAATCCAAGATTGGGTGAAAATATGATATAATGAGTGATTTATAAGCTATTTTTTATAGGCCAGTCATTTTTGACCGGGAACACCACAAGTGTGACTATGTGCCATATTTTTTACAAAACAAAAGTTTCAAAACAAAATTCCTGGTCAAAATTTTAAGTTGACTAGTGTGATCAACAATACCAATTTTCTTCAGATTTTATTTAATATTTCCAAAATTATTAAAAAAAATAAAAAAATTACTCAAAAAATGAGATGCCTACTCTCAGACAAATGAGGCCCACGATTAATCAGATGCAAACAGAAATATAAAACCAGTCCTAATTGAAAGAGAACAAGTTGACAAAAAGATTGAATCCAAGATTGGGTGAAAATATGGTATAATGAGTGATTTATAAGCCAATTTTTATAGGCCGGTCATTTTTGACCGGGAACACCACAAGTGTGACTATGTGCCATATTTTTTACAAAACAAAAGTTTCAAAACAAAATTCCTGGTCAAAATTTTAAGTTGACTAGTGTGATCAACAATACCAATTTTCTTCAGATTTTATTTAATATTTCCAAAATTATTAAAAAAAATAAAAAAATTACTCAAAAAATGAGATGCCTACTCTCAGACAAATGAGGCCCACGATTAATCAGATGCAAACAGAAATATAAAACCAGTCCTAATTGAAAGAGAACAAGTTGACAAAAAGATTGAATCCAAGATTGGGTGAAAATATGGTATAATGAGTGATTTATAAGTCAATTTTTATAGGCCGGTCATTTTTGACCGGGAACACCACAAGTGTGACTATGTGCCATATTTTTTACAAAACAAAAGTTTCAAAACAAAATTCCTGGTGAAAATTTTAAGTTGACTAGTGTGATCAACAATACCAATTTTCTTCAGATTTTATTTAATATTTCCAAAATTATTAAAAAAAATTAAAAAAATTACTCAAAAAATTAGATGCCTACTCTCAGACAAATGAGGCCCACGATTAATCAGATGCAAACAGAAATATAAAACCAGTCCTAATTGAAAGAGAACAAGTTGACAAAAAGATTGAATCCAAGATTGGGTGAAAATATGGTATAATGAGTGACTTATAAGCTATTTTTGATAGGCCGGTCATTTTTGACCGGGAACATCACAAGTGTAACAAGGTAACAAAACCCCCACAAAAAAAATAAGAAAATTTTCAAAAAAAAGATGAGATTTAGTTATACCGTTTGGGAACAAAGTCACTAAGTTTCAGTCCAAAGCGATAACATTAACTAGTATTTTCGGGAAAAAGAAAATCTTCTCCGGATCAAATTGACCCGAACACCACATGAGGGCACAAAGAATTTTTTTCAAGGAACATTCAAGGAAAAGGTTTAAATATGTAATTTTGGTGATAAATGAGTTTTACGGGATACAATTATTGACTACAGGGGACTTAAATGTTAAAATCAAAATTAAATAAGATAAATAATGACGTAAGTACTTTTTATTGTTACTGTAATGTAAACAATGTAAACAATACTAATGTAAACATATGGAACCTTATTGTAAAGTGTTTCCACATAATTTTTCTCTGGAGGAGCGGTGGCAAGCTTCGGCCCTCTGTGATGTCACTTCCTGTGAGTGTCAAAGCGTGACCTGCATGAACTCACCGCCGAAGCCGTCGGGCACGTATGTCTTGAGGACGATGTTGCAGAAGACGGTGGGCAGCGACAGAGGCTTGTTGCCCTCGTTGCGCAGTGAGATGTGCCTGTAACCCGCCTGGAGCCCGTCCAGGGGCAGGATCCGCTGGCCAATCAGCTTGTTGTTATCGTCGTATACAGCGATCCGCAGAACCGCCAGATCCGGCAAAATCACCTGATCGCAGAACACACACAGAGTTCAGATGTTCTGATCGCAAAACACATACAGAGTTCAGATGTTCTGATCGCAGAACACACACAGAGTTCAGATGTTCTGATCGCAGAACACACACAGAGTTCAGATGCTCTGATCGCAGAACACACAGAGTTCAGATGTTCTGATCGCAGAACACACACAGAGTTCAGATGTTCTGATGGCAGAACACACACAGAGTTCAGATTTTCTGATGGCAGAACACACAGAGTTCAGATGTTCTGATGGCAGAACACACACAGAGTTCAGATGTTCTGATGGCAGAACACACACAGAGTTCAGATGTTCTGATGGCAGAACACACACAGAGTTCAGATTTTCTGATGGCAGAACACACAGAGTTCAGATGTTCTGATGGCAGAACACACACAGAGTTCAGATGTTCTGATAGCAGAACACACACAGAGTTCAGATGCTCTGATCGCAGAACACAGAGAGTTCAGATGTTCTGATGGCAGAACACACACAGAGTTCAGATGCTCTGATCGCAGAACACAGAGTTCAGATGTTCTGATGGCAGAACACACACAGAGTTCAGATGCTCTGATCGCAGAACACAGAGTTCAGATGTTCTGATCGCAGAACACACAGAGTTCAGATGTTCTAATAGCAGAACACACACAGAGTTCAGATGCTCTGATAGCAGAACACACACAGAGTTCAGATGCTCTGATCGCAGAACACAGAGAGTTCAGATGTTCTGATGGCAGAACACACACAGAGTTCAGATGCTCTGATCGCAGAACACAGAGTTCAGATGTTCTGATGGCAGAACACACACAGAGTTCAGATGCTCTGATCGCAGATCACACAGTGTTCAGATGCTCTGATCGCACAACACAGAGAGTTCAGATGTTCTGATCGCAGAACACACAGAGAGTTCAGATGTTCTGATTGCAGAACACACAGAGAGTTCAGATGTTCTGATCGCAGAACACACAGAGAGTTCAGATGTTCTGATGGCAGAACACACACAGAGTTCAGATGTTCTGATCGCAGAACACAGAGAGTTCAGATGTTCTGATCGCAGAACACACAGAGAGTTCAGATGTTCTGATTGCAGAACACACAGAGAGTTCAGATGTTCTGATTGCAGAACACACAGAGAGTTCAGATGTTCTGATCGCAGAACACACACAGAGTTCAGATGTTCTGATTGCAGAACACACAGAGAGTTCAGATGTTCTGATCGCAGAACACACAGAGAGTTCAGATGTTCTGATCGCAGAACACACACAGAGTTCAGATGTTCTGATTGCAGAACACACAGAGAGTTCAGATGTTCTGATCGCAGAACACACAGAGAGTTCAGATGTTCTGATGGCAGAACACACACAGAGTTCAGATGTTCTGATCGCAGAACACACACAGTGTTCAGATGTTCTGATCGCAGAACACACAGAGTTCAGATGTTCTGATCACAGAACACACAGAGAGTTCAGATGTTCTGATGGCAGAACACACACAGAGTTCAGATGTTCTGATCGCAGAACACACACAGAGTTCAGATGTTCTGATCGCAGAACACAGAGAGTTCAGATGTTCTGATCGCAGAACACAGAGAGTTCAGATGTTCTGATCGCAGAACACACAGAGTTCAGATGCTCTGATCGCAGAACACACAGAGTTCAGATGTTCTGATCGCAGAACACACAGAGTTCAGATGTTCTGATCGCAGAACACACAGAGTTCAGATGTTCTGATGGCAGAACACACACAGACTTCAGCTGATGGCAGAACACACAGAGTTCAGCTGATGGCACAACACACAGAGTTCAGATGTTCTGATGGCAGAACACACAGAGTTCAGATGTTCTGATGGCAGAACACACACAGAGTTCAGATGTTCTGATGGCAGAACACACACAGAGTTCAGATGTTCTGATGGCAGAACACACAGAGTTCAGATGCTCTGATCGCAGAACACAGAGTTCAGATGCTCTGATGGCAGAACACAGAGTTCAGATGTTCTGATGGCAGAACACACACAGAGTTCAGATGTTCTGATCGCAGAACACACACAGAGTTCAGATGTTCTGATCGCAGAACACACACAGAGTTCAGATGTTCTGATCGCAGAACACACACAGAGTTCAGGTGTTCTGATCGCAGAACACACACAGAGTTCAGATGTTCTGATGGCAGAACACACAGAGTTCAGATGCTCTGATCGCAGAACACAGAGTTCAGATGCTCTGATGGCAGAACACAGAGTTCAGATGTTCTGATGGCAGAACACAGAGTTCAGATGTTCTGATCGCAGAACACACACAGAGTTCAGATGTTCTGATCGCAGAACACACATAGAGTTCAGATGCTCTGATCGCAGAACACACAGAGTTCAGATGTTCTGATCGCAGAACACACAGAGTTCAGATGTTCTGATCGCAGAACACACAGAGTTCAGATGTTCTGATGGCAGAACACACACAGACTTCAGCTGATGGCAGAACACACAGAGTTCAGCTGATGGCACAACACACAGAGTTCAGATGTTCTGATGGCAGAACACACAGAGTTCAGATGTTCTGATGGCAGAACACACAGAGTTCAGATGCTCTGATCGCAGAACACAGAGTTCAGATGCTCTGATGGCAGAACACAGAGTTCAGATGTTCTGATGGCAGAACACACACAGAGTTCAGATGTTCTGATCGCAGAACACACACAGAGTTCAGATGTTCTGATCGCAGAACACACACAGAGTTCAGATGTTCTGATCGCAGAACACACACAGAGTTCAGGTGTTCTGATCGCAGAACACACACAGAGTTCAGATGTTCTGATGGCAGAACACACAGAGTTCAGATGCTCTGATCGCAGAACACAGAGTTCAGATGCTCTGATGGCAGAACACAGAGTTCAGATGTTCTGATGGCAGAACACAGAGTTCAGATGTTCTGATCGCAGAACACACACAGAGTTCAGATGTTCTGATCGCAGAACACACACAGAGTTCAGGTGTTCTGATCGCAGAACACACACAGAGTTCAGATGTTCTGATGGCAGAACACACAGAGTTCAGATGCTCTGATCGCAGAACACAGAGTTCAGATGTTCTGATGGCAGAACACAGAGTTCAGATGTTCTGATCGCAGAACACACACAGAGTTCAGATGTTCTGATCGCAGAACACACACAGAGTTCAGATGTTCTGATCGCAGAACACACACAGAGTTCAGATGCTCTGATCGCAGAACACAGAGAGTTCAGATGTTCTGATGGCAGAACACACACAGAGTTCAGATGCTCTGATCGCAGAACACAGAGAGTTCAGATGTTCTGATGGCAGAACACACAGAGTTCAGATGTTCTGATGGCAGAACACACACAGAGTTCAGATGCTCTGATCGCAGAACACACAGAGAGTTCAGATGTTCTGATCGCAGAACACACAGAGAGTTCAGATGTTCTGATGGCAGAACACACAGAGTTCAGATGTTCTGATGGCAGAACACACACAGAGTTCAGATGTTCTGATGGCAGAACACACACAGAGTTCAGATGCTCTGATCGCAGAACACAGAGAGTTCAGATGTTCTGATCGCAGAACACACAGAGTTCAGATGTTCTGATCGCAGAACACACAGAGTTCAGATGTTCTGATCGCAGAACACACACAGAGTTCAGATGTTCTGATCGCAGAACACACAGAGAGTTCAGATGTTCTGATCGCAGAACACACAGAGAGTTCAGATGTTCTGATGGCAGAACACACACAGAGTTCAGATGTTCTGATCGCAGAACACACACAGAGTTCAGATGTTCTGATCGCAGAACACACACAGAGTTCAGATGCTCTGATCGCAGAACACAGAGAGTTCAGATGTTCTGATCGCAGAACACAGAGAGTTCAGATGTTCTGATCGCAGAACACACACAGAGTTCAGATGTTCTGATGGCAGAACACACAGAGTTCAGATGCTCTGATGGCAGAACACAGAGTTCAGATGTTCTGATGGCAGAACACAGAGTTCAGATGTTCTGATCGCAAAACACACACAGAGTTCAGGTGTTCTGATCGCAGAACACACAGAGTTCAGATGTTCTGATGGCAGAACACACAGAGTTCAGATGCTCTGATGGCAGAACACAGAGTTCAGATGTTCTGATGGCAGAACACAGAGTTCAGATGTTCTGATCGCAGAACAGACACAGAGTTCAGATGCTCTGATCGCAGAACACAGAGAGTTCAGATGTTCTGATCGCAGAACACAGAGAGTTCAGATGTTCTGATCGCAGAACACACACAGAGTTCAGATGTTCTGATGGCAGAACACACAGAGTTCAGATGCTCTGATGGCAGAACACAGAGTTCAGATGTTCTGATGGCAGAACACACAGAGTTCAGATGTTCTGATCGCAGAACAGACACAGAGTTCAGATGCTCTGATCGCAGAACACAGAGAGTTCAGATGTTCTGATCGCAGAACACAGAGAGTTCAGATGTTCTGATCGCAGAACACACACAGAGTTCAGATGTTCTGATGGCAGAACACACAGAGTTCAGATGCTCTGATGGCAGAACACAGAGTTCAGATGTTCTGATGGCAGAACACAGAGTTCAGATGTTCTGATCGCAAAACACACACAGAGTTCAGGTGTTCTGATCGCAGAACACACAGAGTTCAGATGTTCTGATGGCAGAACACACAGAGTTCAGATGCTCTGATGGCAGAACACAGAGTTCAGATGTTCTGATGGCAGAACACAGAGTTCAGATGTTCTGATCGCAGAACACACACAGAGTTCAGATGTTCTGATCGCAGAACACACACAGAGTTCAGATGTTCTGATCGCAGAACACACACAGAGTTCAGATGTTCTGATCGCAGAACACACACAGAGTTCAGATGTTCTGATCGCAGAACACACACAGAGTTCAGATGCTCTGATCGCAGAACACAGAGTGTTCAGATGTTCTGATGGCAGAACACACACAGAGTTCAGATGCTCTGATCGCAGAACACAGAGAGTTCAGATGTTCTGATGGCAGAACACACACAGAGTTCAGATGTTCTGATGGCAGAACACACACAGAGTTCAGATGTTCTGATGGCAGAACACACACAGAGTTCAGATGTTCTGATGGCAGAACACACACAGAGTTCAGATGTTCTGATGGCAGAACACACACAGAGTTCAGATGCTCTGATCGCAGAACACACACAGAGTTCAGATGTTCTGATCGCAGAACACACAGAGAGTTCAGATGTTCTGATCGCAGAACACACAGAGTTCAGATGTTCTGATGGCAGAACACACACAGAGTTCAGATGTTCTGATGGCAGAACACACACAGAGTTCAGATGTTCTGATGGCAGAACACACACAGAGTTCAGATGCTCTGATCGCAGAACACAGAGAGTTCAGATGTTCTGGTCGCAGAACACACAGAGTTCAGATGTTCTAATCGCAGAACATAGAGAGTTCAGATGTTCTGATCGCAGAACACAGAGAGTTCGACTGCTCATTACCTGTGTGTGCGTGTGTGTGTGTGTGAGAGCGGCGGGTTCATGGGTAATTTTACTGCTGTGCAGCTCAAACGGTCTTTCATCAACAAAAACTAAAGCTGTGTCTCCAGCAAATGCTTCTCAGATGATCTGGAGAGCATCGAACCATCGAACGATCACATCAATGAATCTAATCGCAGGACACTGCACAGGAAGTGAGGTCATATATCCACATGACACTTCCTGTGTATCAATGTCTCCATACACATAATCAGTTTGACAGCGCCACCTACTGGCCAAAGTCTCACAGACAAACTGACAAAAAAACTTTCACTTTTAGATTAATGTTGCCCAAGTTCATGTTTTTCTGGCACCTCGTGGAAACTCATTTTCAAGCATTATATTGAATTGAATCATGTGCAATTTCGTGACTTTTGTTTCATATTCAGTCGTGTTACAAAAAGAATCAACCCCTTTAAATAAAAAGAGTCATTGTCCAAACAAACAAACGAAATAAAAACTAAGAATGAACTAAAACCGAACTGATATTGAGAATCTCCTGGACTAGAATCATTAAAGGATGCGGGACCTTTCTGAAGACAAACGGCTCCTCGTTGTAGTACGGGTTCAGGCCGTTGTTCATCACCATGCGTGTGCGGAACTCTTTCCGGATGGTGTCGGTGGGAAGGCCGTACATGTCCACCTCCACATACGTGCCGATCTTCTTATCCGATAAGAACTGACCCGAGAACACCTGAGGAACGACACGGATATGAATACGTCAGTGATACTGGAGTTCAGATCTGAGAGAGTTAATAAATACACACAGTTACTACTGTACCTTTAAGAAATCTATATGTAAATGAGCGTGTGTGTGTATGAGTGTGTCAGTGAGTATGTGAGCGTATGAGCGTGTGTGTGTGTCCGTGTGTGTGTCCAAGTTTGTGTGTGTGTGTGAGTGAGTATGTGTAAGTGTGTGTGAGTTTGTATGAGTGTGTGTTTGTAAGTGTGTGGGTATGTGTGAGTGTGTGTGAGTATGTGTTAGTGTGTGTGTCCCCGTGTGTGTGATTATGTGTGAGTATGTGTGAGTATATGTGAGTGTGTGTATGTGCGAGAGTGTGTGAGTGTGTGCGAGTATGTGTGAGAGTGTGTGCGAGTATGTGCGAGTATGTGTGAGAGTGTGTGCGAGTATGTGCGAGAGTGTGTGAGTGTGTGTAAGTATGTGCGAGAGTGTGTGAGTTTGTTTGAGTATGTGCGAGAGTGTTTGAGTGTGTGTGAGTATGTGTTAGTGTGTGTGAGTATGTGTTAGTGTGTGTGTCCCTGTGTGTGTGTGTGAGTATGTATGAGAATGTGTGAGTGTGTGTGTGTGTGTTTGTGTAAGTGTGTGGGTATGTGTGAGTGTATGTGCGAGAGTGTGACCGTGTATGTGTCTGTGTGTTCATGTGTGAGTGTGTGTGTGTGTGTCACCTGTACGCTGCAGGTAGCTGCTATCACTCCATCCACTGGTGTCTCAGAGAACGGGTCGAACATGCGGTCGCCGCGGCGCATGAAGTCTGGCTTCAGCAGGAACCTTGAGGAGAGAGAGAGCGAGAGACCTTGAAATAGTGTAATAACGTTGAAATAGTCTAATGACGTAGAAATAGCGCAATGACGTTGAAATAGCGTAATGACGTAGAAATAGCGTAATGACGTACAAATAGCGTAATGACGTTGAGATAGCGTAGCAATAGCGTAATTACGTTGAAATAGTGTAATGACGTCCAAATAGCATAATGACGTTGAAATAGCGTAGAAATAGCGTAATGACGTAGAAATAGCATAATGACGTATGAAATAGTGTAATGACGTACAAATAGCGTAATGATGTACAAATAGCGCAATGACGTAGAAATAACGTAATGACGTTGAAATAGCGTAGAAATAGCGTAATGACGTAGAAATAGCGTCATTACGTGGAAATAGCGTAAAAATAGCATAATGATGTAGAAATAACGTAATGACGTTGAAATAGCGTAAAAATAGCGTAATGACGTAGTAATAGCGTAATGACGTAGAAATAGCGTAATGACGTTGAAATAGTGTAATGACGTACAAATAGCGTAATGATGTACAAATAGCATAATGACGTAGAAATAGCGTAATGACGTTGAAATAGCGTAAAAATAACGTAATGACGTAGAAATAGCGTAATGACGTAGAAATAGCGTAATGACGTTAAAATAGTGTAATGACGTACAAATAGCGTAATGATGTACAAATAACATAATGACGTTGAAATAGCGTAGAAATAGCGTAATGACGTAGAAATAGCGTAATGACGTACAAAAAGCTTAATGATGTACAAATAGCGTAATGATGTAGAAATAGCATAATGACGTTGAAATAGCGTTGAAATAGCGTTGAAATAGCGTAATGACTTAGAAATAGCTTAATGACGTAGAAATAGCGTAATGACGTTGAAATAGTGTAATGACGTAGAAATAGCGTAATGATGTACAAATAGCGTAATGACGTAGAAATAGCGTAATGACGTTAAAATAGAGCAATGACGTTGAAATAGCGTAGAAATAGCGTAATGATGTAGAAATACCGTAATGACGTAGAAAAAGTGCAATGACGTGGAAATAGCGTAATGACGTAGAAATAGCGTAATGACGTAGAAATAGCGTAATGATGTAGAAATAGTGTAATGACGTAGAAATAGCGTAATGATGTACAAATAGCGCAATGACGTAGAAATAGCGTGATGGCGTTGAAATAGCGTAGAAATAGCGTAATGACGTAGAAATAGCGTAATGACGTTGAAATAGTGTAATGACGTACAAATAGCGTAACGATGTACAAATAGCGTAATGACGTAGAAATAGCGTAATGACGTTGAAATAGCGTAGAAATAGCGTAATGACGTAGAAATAGCGTAATGACGTAGAAAAAGTGTAATGACATTGAAATAGTGTAATGATGTAGAAATAGCGTAATGACGCTGAAATAGTGTAATGACGTACAAATAGCGCAATGATGTACAAATAGCGTAATGACGTAGAAATAGCGTAATGACGTTGAAATAGGGTAATGACTAGGGCTGTCACGATTCTCCAAATCCTCGATTCGATTACATTTTCGATTTTAAGGTCACGGTTCGATTCGATTTTCGATTTTTACTTTTTTTTTTTAAGCATAGGTTGCTGTTGCTCCTAAAAAGCTGACATCAGTTCATCGCAATCTCACACATCTCTGTTATTATCAATGAAGCTGACTGCACAATGAATCTTTCATAATATATAGCCTACACTTTGTTTGTTATAATTAGAGGATTTGCCAGCTTACAGAATTCAGCACTGAACAAAAAGTCCGTTTTGAGCGGTGAGGGAAGTCTATCTTAAATGCTTCTGATTGGCCATTGCGTTCAAGAAATCAACACATATGTCTGAGATTGGCTAAATCGCTCAACGCTGCAAACATGTTATAAATAGAAACTCTGGCCTGTAAATCGTTTCTATTTTGTTTTAGTTGTTCTTGTTGCTTTTCTGCAACAGATAAATAAAAATGTATTAGTTTGTATATGTTTTATTCATAGATATTTCTAGTTTGCGGGAGTCCTGCGAATCATTTTATTCTCCCGCACACACCGAGTGAGTGCATTACCGCCCGCGCTCGCACTCGGCCATCAAATCTAGTCCAGCGCCGCACTGTATTGCGTTGGGAGTGCGTGCACGTCTATAGATCAAGAGCCCGGCCCAAGGATAGTGACGGGAAATATCGGCCCGGGTCGGGCCAAGTTCGGGCTCGGGCATAGAATCTAAGTTAGAGGACTCACAGCCTTTCAACTCGTCTGTTTTTTTTTCCCGCGCCGTGATGAGTCGTTCATGAACGATCCGTTCATTGCCTCTGTCATGCGACAAATGAACAAAAGACTCGGAAGGTCAAGTAATTATTAATGTTCCCTGTAAATTATTTTTGACTGCATTATAATGATTTCTTAATTCAGAATATGATCAAGATTGCGTAGGTGGATGTGTTCGGGGAATTTGCCTGTTAAAAGTATAACATTTAAAGCCCCTGAAATGACTAGAAAAAAGATTAGTTCATTTTGATGAACGAGATTGAACAATAGAGTCAGTAAAACGATCCGGACCTACCATCACGGGCGCGACATGGGGGCGTGGCAGCATCGACGATTCAATTTTTTATTTCGATTTTTGAGATTGTGAATTAATTTGGATCGATTTTGATTTAAAATCGAAATCGTGACACCCTTAGTAATGACGTTGAAATAGTGTAATGACTTACAAATAGCGCAATGATGTACAAATAGCATAATGACATATAAATAGCGTAATGACGTTGAAATAGCGTAAAAATAGCGTAATGACGTAGAAATAGCGTAATGACGTTGAAATAGTGTAATGACGTACAAATAGCGTAATGATGTACAAATAGCGTAATGACGTAGAAATAACGTAATGACGTTGAAATAGCGCAATGACGTAGAAATAGCGTAATGACGTAGAAATAGCGTAATGACGTACAAAAAGCTTAATGATATACAAATAGCGTAATGATGTAGAAATAGCATAATGACGTTGAAATAGCGTTGAAGTAGTGTAGAAATAGCGTAATGACTTAGAAATAGCTTAATGACGTAGAAATAGCGTAATGACGTTGAAATAGTGTAATGACGTAGAAATAGCGTAATGTACAAATAGCGTAATGACGTAGAAATAGCGCAATGACGTTGAAATAGCGTAGAAATAGCGTAATGATGCAGAAATAGCGTAATGACGTAGAAATAGCGCAATGACGCTGAAATAGTGTAATGACGTACAAATAGCGTAATGATGTACAAATAGCGTAATGATGTAGAAATAACGTAATGACGTTGAAATAGCGTAGAAATAGCGTAATGACGTTGAAATAGCGTAGAAATAGCGTAATGACGTAGAAATAGCGTAATGACGTAGAAATAGCGTAATGACGTTGAAATAGTGTAATGACGTACAAATAGCGTAATGATGTACAAATAGCGTAATGACGTAGAAATAGCGTAATGACGTTGAAATAGTGCAATGACGTTGAAATAGCGTAGAAATAGCGTAATGATGTAGAAATAGCGTAATGACGTAGAAAAAGTGCAATGACGTGGAAATAGCGTAATGACGTAGAAATAGTGTAATGACGTAGAAATAGCGTAATGACGTAGAAATAGTGTAATGACGTACAAATAGCGTAATGATGTACAAATAGCGTAATGATGTACAAATAGCGTGATGACGTTGAAATAGCGTAGAAATAGCGTAATGACGTAGAAATAGCGTAATGACGTTGAAATAGTGTAATGACGTACAAATAGCGTAATGATGTACAAATAGCGTAATGACGTTGAAATAGCGTAGAAATAGCGTGATTGACGTAGAAATAGCGTAATGACGTAGAAAAAGTGTAATGACATTGAAATAGTTTAATGATGTAGAAATAGCGTAATGACGCTGAAATAGTGTAATGACATACAAATAGCGTAATGATGTACAAATAGCGTGATGACGTTGAAATAGCGTAGAAATAGCGTAATGACGTAGAAATAGCGTAATGACGTTGAAATAGTGTAATGACGTACAAATAGCGTAATGATGTACAAATAGCGTAATGACGTTGAAATAGCGTAGAAATAGCGTGATTGACGTAGAAATAGCGTAATGACGTAGAAAAAGTGTAATGACATTGAAATAGTTTAATGATGTAGAAATAGCGTAATGACGCTGAAATAGTGTAATGACATACAAATAGCGTAATGATGTACAAATAGCGTAATGACGTAGAAATAGCGTAATGACGTTGAAATAGCATAATGACGTAGAAATAGCGTAATGACATAGAAAAAGTGCAATGACGTGGAAATAGCGTAATGATGTAGAAATAGCGTAATGACGTAGAAAAAGTGTAATGACATTGAAATAGTTTAATGATGTAGAAATAGCGTAATGACGCTGAAATAGTGTAATGACGTACAAATAGCGTAATGATGTACAAATAGCGTAATGACGTAGAAATAGCGTAATAACGTTGAAATAGCATAATGACGTAGAAATAGCGTAATGACATAGAAAAAGTGCAATGACGTGGAAATAGCGTAATGATGTAGAAATAGCGTAATGACGTAGAAATAGCGTAATGACGTAGAAAAAGTGTAATGACATTGAAATAGTGTAATGACGTAGAAATAGCGTAATGACGTTGAAATAGTGTAATGACGTACAAATAGCGTAATGATGTACAAATAGCGTAATGACGTAGAAATAGCGTAATGACGTTGAAATAGCGTAATGACGTTGAAATAGCGTAATGACGTTGAAATAGAGTAATGATGTATAAATAGCGTAATGATGTTGAAATAGCGTAGAAATAGCGTAATGACGTAGAAAAAGTGTAATGACATTGAAATAGTGTAATGATGTAGAAATAGCGTAATGACGCTGAAATAGTGTAATGACGTACAAATAGCGTAATGATGTACAAATAGCGTAATGACGTAGAAATAGCGCAATGACGTAGAAATAGCGTAATGACGTAGAAAAAGTGCAATGACGTGGAAATAGCGTAATGATGTAGAAATAGCGTAATGATGTAGAAATAGCGTAATGACGTAGAAATAGCGTAATGACGTAGAAAAAGTGTAATGACATTGAAATAGTGTAATGACGTAGAAATAGCGTAATGACGTTGAAATAGTGCAATGACGTACAAATAGCGTAATGATGTACAAATAGCGTAATGACGTAGAAATAGCGTAATGACGTTGAAATAGCGTAGAAATAGCGTAATGACGTAGAAAAAGTGCAATGACGTGGAAATAGCGTAATGATGTAGAAATAGCGTAATGACGTAGAAATAGCATAATGGCGTGTGACGCGCTGAACGAGCTGTTCTTCTGATGAATAAAGTGTGGTATAAACGAGTGTCTCGTCCTCCTATAATCCTGCTTTCTCTGCGTGTGTGAAGTGGAGTAGGACGACACCACCAGTGCTCGCTTCACACTCTCACACACACACGACTGCTTTTGGCCATTTTTACTGTGTGATCAATATTAGCAGCGGCACGACGGCTCATACGCTCATTATCTCCTAATTATGACCAGAAATTAATAAATATTAAGTCTGCTGTTTAAAACAAATAAAGAACTAATGTAGGAGAATAGTTATTATGCGCAAACATAGGGAAACTCTGTATATTCGTGCATGTAAATACTACATTCAGAAACAGAAGTTGTGCATGTAAACGCAGCCGGTGACTGACAGGAGAGAGAGTCTTTCTGACTCCTCTCAGAGCTGCGGCTCTAGGCCAGATATTAATTATTTTTTGATTAATTGCTCAAAAGAAGATTAATGATCCGAGCTCTTTCCATTACACAATCTCTCTCACACACACACACTGGTACTAACGGGCCGCTGCTCAGCAACATTAAGGGGCTGTGATGCTGACACTCATAATCCCACACGAGTGTTCGACCTCAGGCTGGATTTCTACATGAGGATTCTGCGCGAGGGCCGATATTAGCGAGCGCTCATTTGCGCTAATGTTGCTAACGCCGCCAGCTGCAGCTAATGTGATGTGACAGTTTAATGGATGATCTGCAGCGGGAAAACACACACTCACCCGCATGCGCCGTTGTACTCGAACTTGCCCTGGTTCAGCTGCATGCCCAGATCTGCAACACAGGAGAAATGCGTCACAAACATGTGTGAGTGTGTGTGTGTGTGTGTGCGTGCGTGTGTGCTGCATTACAGAGGGAAACACTGCGTCTCTTAGACCTGATATTTTTATTTTGATCTTGTTATTAAAGTCACCATGAAATCAAAATGGAATATTGCAGTATTTATTATAAATGATCATTATTGTGTCTTGAATCAGAATAAGTTGCTCTTGCAGCATCTCTTCTCTTCTCTGATGATGTGGGCGGGGCTACAACCTGTCACTCACATGAGATCAGCCAATAGCAAACCACAACCATCCAATCAATTCCCCAAAGACACAATCAAGCCCCGCCCACATTTGTTCTTGTTCCAGAACAAAAGACTAGAGCAACTTCTGTTTCATGGTGACTTTAAATCATAATCTGCAGGTTTCATTCAGTCAGTCAGTATTATGCTTATACAGTCAAATCAAAAATTATTCAGACACCAGATATAATTTTAGATTTTTTTCACTAGTGAGTGCAGGACACTATAGTTCATTTATGTAAGTGAGGAGAGCAAAATAAAGTAAACTGTGACATATTATACCCAAAAATTCTTCATACAGTGACTACCAGTAAAATATATAAAAATATGGGACCAAAAATGATTGGGACACTTTGAGCTGATCATGTTTTGCTGAAGTGTTTTTTCTTTAATAACTAATGCACCTTTTTACACCACAGACTGAACAACATGAAGCATTGCTTGGTAATTGGTTGAGCTAAACTGGTATTATCTAATTGTGTAGTTAAATTTAACAGCTGACAGATATTCAACATAATTCATGTGTGAGAGTCTAACAGAAGGACGGACAAAACCAGTCAAATATCAACTGAGTTCATAACTCTGAGTTCTGCTCATATTTTATTACCATTTCCTAAACTATAGCGAATAAACTGTGATAATGTGAGAAATGTTGAAGGAGTCTGAATATATTTTGGTTTGACTGTATATGCACATTATAAAAGCACTTTAATCCAATATAAATTAAAAATATTCTGTTTACACAACTGTGACGAGTTCTGTATAACGCTGTGAATTATGAACAGTAACTTTGTTTATCTGTGCAAAACCTGTGATGATGCGAGAGTGATTCCCAGGGTGAATCTGATGTGATGCTGAGTTTTAAAACACACAGTCTAGTTGGATATTATATTTAATATGAGTTTATTTTCATCAGAAGATGTGCAGTACCGGGAGTCTGGTAGTTGAGAGACACCATCTGGCATCCGGCGTTCCAGAAGATCTGAGGCATGTAATTGCTGGAGTCCACGCGTCCTCCTTTAGGATAGATGCGGCTCATCTGACGCTTGTTGTAGCTGTGCGTCTGCGCTCAGGAAAACATACTCTCTCTCACACACACACACACTGGGGTATTTTTAACCGGGACATCAGGAGAAGATTCCCAGAGGAGACACGAGGATCACGGCAGAACGAGCTTCTTTAAAACAGTTCAAACATGCGTTTAGCCCAACGGGACGGACCTCAGGGGAAACACACACTCACACTCACACTCACACTCACACTCACACTCACACTCACACTCACACTCACACTCACACACACACACAGACACAGACACACACACTCTCACACACACACACACACACACACCCACTCACACACTCACACACTCGCACACTTCTACAGGAAACCAAATGATCTACTCATTATTAGAAGATATTCGTTATCAAAGATGGGAATCCATTATGAGACAATTACAGTTTCTGTTCATTAAAAAAATCATCAAAGTTCATCAAAGCACTTCGGTCCGCCTAGTGGCTGTTGTAAATGTGCTATATAAATAAAGTGAACTTGAACTTCATTAATGATGTAAAGCTGCACTCAGAACGTTTAGTTTCCTCTACGACTGTGATTTACAAAATACATAATGAGTTACTATTATATACACTCTTATTTTGGGGTGTTTTCAAGAAAAATAAATCATACTTACAAACACACATACACACACACACATACTCTCACAAACACACACACACACAAACACACTTACACATACTCTCAACAAACACACACACACACACACACACACACACACTTACTCACACATACTCTCACAAACACACACATACACAGACAGACACACACACACACACACTCAAAAACACTCACACAGACTCTCACAAACACACACTCAAAACACACTTACACATACTCTCATTAACACACACACACACTCTCTCACACACAAGGCTTAGTACTAGGACCGTTGCTGTTCACTCTGTACATGCTACCCTTAGGAGATATTATTAGGAAGCATGGCATTAGTTTTCACTAATGCGGATCAATTAGTTCATGCATTCATGACATCAAGGCTAGATTATTGTAATGCTATTATGGGTGGTTGCCCTGCACGCTTAATAAACAAACTACAGCTGGTCCAAAACGCAGCCGCTAGAGTTCTTACCAGAACCAGGAAGTATGACCATATTAGCCCGGTTCTGTCAACACTGCATTGGCTCCCTATTAAACATCGTATACATTTTTAAATATGGCTGATTACTTACAAAGCACTAAATGGTTTAGCTCCCCAGTACTTGAGCGAGCTCTTAACGCATTATAGTCCGTCACGTCTATTGCGATCTCAAAATTCTGGCCAGTTGATAATACCTAGAATATCTAAATCGAATGCTGGCGGTAGATCCTTTTCCTATTTAGCACCAAAACTCTGGAACAATCTTCCTAACATTGTCCGGGAAGCAGACACAGTCTGTCAGTTCAAATCTAAACTAAAAACACATCTCTTTGGCTTAGCATACACATAACACATTATAGACTTCTATAATTCAATGTTAGGCTGTATAGTTTAGATCAGCCGGAACCGGGAACACTTCCCATAAATCCTGATGTACTCGTTACATCATAAGAAGGATGGCGTCTAGGCTAATATTAGTCTCTCTGTTTATCCTGAGGTTTACCGCAGTCCGCCGGATCCAGGCCATATCCGGATCTGATGAAGGACCTGCGCCTTGACACACACACACACACACACACACACACAGGATCTGATTAAGGACCTGTGCCTGGACACGACGACAACGCATCCCTGAAGTGTCACTAGTCTCTCCACTGTGAAGGCCTCCTTCCCTTTACCTCTGTACTGATAAAAATTGTTGTCGGGATAATTCCGGTTCACATGGGTTTTCTGTTAGAACGGTGTCGTGTTAGCGGCCCCTAAGTTAATAACTAATGATCTTTACAACGGAATTGAATCAACCAAAACTAACTTTAGCTGGACAATAACTTTATTCTAGATCTGCTGTAAAGCCTAAACAATTTCTGTTACTGTAATCTCCTTTTATCACTGTAAAGCTCCTTTAAAACAATCTAGATTGTTAAAATGAAGTATAAATGAAGGTGACTTGACACACACACACACAGTGTTAAAGGATACTTCACAAACTCGATGGCGTTGGTCTTCAGGTACCCCAGACCCACAGACTCGTTGAAGGACGACATGTTGTGATGGATGTTCCTCTCTGAGTGAAACAAACACACAGGATTCATTAAAACATGATTCTGAACACAGATCACGAGTTCCTGTAAAACATACACGTGTCATACAGTTACTTACACACACACACACACACACACACACACACGATTAACTGTGTCTTATGCATGTTAATCTGAGTTTTGTCCTAACCAGCACACCCGTTTCCTACAGCAGATCATGGCGCTTGCAACACCAACAGAAGAGAAAGCACTGACAGCTGACAGCTCATCATTTGTGTTCGTATCATCTTAAAGAGTTTACGTTGAGTTTGTGTAACTTTAATAGCCATAATGATAATTTACCTCAGATCTTAAACGTAAATCAAACGGGAACTGTGAAGAAACACGTGTTTATGGCAAAGTTACTGAGTTAGTGTTTTTAAAAGTGTTTAAAAGGTTTCATTTTTATTAGTTTGATTAATATGAAAACTGTCAATATTATTCTTATTTGTATCATTAGAAGCACAAGTTGTAATTGCTGCCAAACATGATGATTATGTCTGTTTAACTGAATACATGATGATAATAACAAAATACATAACGTTTATTACACGGCTCTGTGGAATGCTTGATTCTGATTGGTCAATCCCTCCATCCAGCGGTATATTATTCCCAGATAACAACAGAACACAGAAACACAGGCTCATCCGGGTCACTGAGGTCAGCAGCACTATACGCTCGCTAGGAACCGTTTCAGCGCTATACGCCAGCTAGGAACCGTTTCAGCGCTATGCACTCGCTAGGAACCGTTTCAACGCTAAACGCCCGCTAGGAAACGTTTTAGCGATATACGCCTGCTAGGAACCGTTTCAGCGCTATACTCTTGCTAGGAACCGTTTCAGCGCTATACACTCGCTAGGAACCGTTTCAGCGCAATACGCCCGCTAGGAACCGTTTCAGCACTATACACTCGCTAGAAACCATTTCAGTGCTATACGCTCGCTAGAAACCGTTTCAGTGCTATACGCTCGCTAGAAAACCGTTTCAGTGATATACACTCGCTAGGAACCGTTTCAGCGCTATACGCTTGCTAGAAACCGTTTCAGCGCTATACGCTTGCTAGAAACCGTTTCAGTTCTATACACTCGCTAGGAACTGTTTCAGCGCTATACGCTTGCTAGGAACCGTTTCAGCGCTATACGCTTGCTAGAAACCGTTTCAGTTCTATACACTCGCTAGGAACTGTTTCAGCGCTATACGCTCGCTAGAAACCGTTTTAGTGCTATACGCTCGCTAGGAACCGTTTCAGCGCTATACACTCGCTAGGAACCGTTTCAGCGCTATACACTCGCTAGAAACCGTTTCAGCGCTATACGCTCGCTACAAACCGTTTCAGTGCTACACGCTCGCTAGGAACCGTTTCAGCGCTATACGCTCGCTAGAAACTGTTTCAGTGCTATACGCTCGCTAGGAACCGTTTCAGCGCTATACGCTCGCTAGAAACCGCGCTATACGCTCGCTAGGAACCGTTTCAGCGCTATACACTCGCTAGGAACCGTTTCAGCACTATACACTCACTAGTAACCGTTTGTGTGTGTGTGTGTGTGTGTGATATCTCAGAATAAACCCCCTTCAGGGGTGTGTGTGTGTGTGTGTGTGTACTGACCCTCGGCGACCTCGAAGCCCTGGAACTTGACTGGCTGGGCGTAGTTCACCATGGCCGACAGATACGGGTGGATGTTAGTCGTCGCTCCTTCATATTTATACGAGGCGATGAGCTGTTGTTCAGCATCTGCGTCTTCAGCCGCTTCTACAGCCTGAACACACACACACACACACACACATCTCTGCAATTATGACCGGCATCATCATTCACACGTCTGAGATTACATTCAATTACAATCTTGATTAATTTTGATTCGATACGGATTATACATCAGATACAGAACATGTCAAGAAAAGCTGTAAACTCTACAGGAATTCTGTCAGTCGCTACATTACTGTAATATTACAGCTTACAGTTTGAAGTTTCATGTATGGTTTTTATAGTAAAGTTATAATATTAACTTTAATTACATTCTTATGTTTCTACTCTAATTAGTTGTTGTAATATAATTATTAAAATGGTGACGGATTTATTCAAACGCACATTAAACACTGAAGGACAGATGTAGTCTAATATAATGAACATGTAATCTAGTGCATGTCTGTGTCAGAAGCTTCTCTCTAGAGTTATTCTTCTGTAGAGTTTATGTTCACTGAAAGGTTTTTCTGAGGATAATGTGACGTTATTGTTCTCCTGCTGTTTTATTGACGGATGAAACACTGATTGATGGATTACATGAGACATGATTGATTTCAGGAAGTTGTTCTGGATCTTTCAACATTCCTTCTGATGTTCATTGATGTTTATTTGCTGCTGTAACTAGTAGTAAAGAGGAAGAGATGATCGGTTCTTCTGTCACACACATTAAACACACACACACACATACACACACACACATTAAACAAACACACATACACACATTTACTGACTCAATTTACTGATGAAACTCAGGCCATCCTTAAAAATATGTATTCAATGTAAAAAAAAAAAGTACTATTTTGGTCATGGTGATTACGTAGGTATGAATTTAAACAATTTTGCATATTGTGAAGTCACTGACTGGGTCTTCAAACCGTGCATCCACCGCTAGGTGTCAATGCAACCTACAAATCAGAGACCGGTTACGTTTTAGGGCTGAAACTTTTGTGAAAAAATCCTGTTCGATTTTTGAGACATAAGTGTTCATTGAATCGATTGTAAAATAGATTTTCCACGTCTAAAGACGTTTTCATTTTCGCCAAATATAGGGAAATCCATGGACAACTAACAGGCATTAGGATGAATGTAAAGTGGGCGCTTGAGACGCGCACAAGTCAGCAATATTTCTGATGATTTATTGGCGTGAAGTTTCATGCACAATGACAAACAGGAGTGCAACATTCAGGGATTGAAATTAACACCCTCCAACCCGCCAAATATAAAGGGTACAAATGAACGTTGGCGGGTTACGCTGTCAAATCACGAGCCAATTTGGCGTGTTTCTTTGTTTACTCACTTTGCTGGGGAACAGATTAGCTATTAGCACAGATACGCATACTCGTGAGTCCTCATGATATATTAAATACAGCATATTGCGCAGAATCTGCACATTTCTGGCTTAATTGAAAACACACGTCACTAAGCAACAAATAACGGTGCGCTTGTTCACTTCCATTGAAGTAATAGCGAATATTAAAAAGCATTTGGTTAACAGAAAAGACATTGTTATTTTCCAAAATCCTACATGTTCTGTGTACTGTATTGATCTGTCCACCTAAAACACATTTTTGGTAAAAAAAAAAAAAAAAAAAAAAAAAAAAAAAGGCCGGTGGTGGCTCACTTTGAAATTTCTATTTAAAAGAAACCACTTTGATTTTAGGGTCAAATTGTAGCAAGTCTTCAATAGTTTGAGTTTCCTCCCAACATTTTAGTGGTTTCCTTCAGGTCAGTCGACACGATCACTGTTAGACAGGGGAGAAGGAGGGGAAAAGATCTGGGCACAGTTTTTCCAGAACTTCGTGCCAAGTTAAAGCGGTGTCGAAATGTTTTAATGCATTTTTTAGATGTATTATGGTGCCCAAACCCGTATGACTTTGAACGGTGACCGCAAACATTTTATTAACTGCATCATTACTAGGGATGTGTATCGTTAAGGTTTTAACGGTATTACTACTCTTACCGATACTGCTTATCGATCCGGTACTTTAACGGTATTCTTATTGGTTCTTTTTGGGTTTTTTTTTTTTTTTTTACATTCAGGTAATAATTAACATTTGCTTTATATTTTGAAATGTAAAATATCTATAGCAAAAGAAAAAGCAATGCTTTAACACAACAAATAAAATATCTATTTATGCAGCAGTGTGCAGGCTTTTTTGTTTTATATACATGAGATAGGATACCATAAGCAAAAACAAGTACAAACACATGTACTTGTCAAAAAGAGAATACAATTAAACAAAGATACAAATTATATACACAGTGCTTTAATTTCAGGAAGGTCTACTAAAATTACTTTTCAGGTAAGTGTTTCTGTCTGAAAAGAAATCTAATTTAGTAATCAAATGTAAAATAATGCATAGTTTATCATAGATAGATTAATGCTTATTAAAGTTTAAGTTATTCATTCAAGAGCTGTGAGTGATTTTCTCTGCCTTTTGTTGTTAGATTCGCATTAATGGCTCAATCGTCACAGGTTTATTAGACGCTGCCCCTTTAAGACCGAGTGCAGATCTAATATGATAGGTGACTGATGCACCATCATTTTCTCCCAACTATTTACGTCCATTTAAGACATAAACTGTGTTTCAGTGAATAAACTGTGTTTCCGTGAATCTCATAGATGGTCATTTTTATATTTTTATGTATATTTGATAGTTTAGATGCGCACATGAAGCCCAAAGTTAAGTATACTTTTCTTGTCTGGTTGCAGTCCATTTCGGAGCGCGTCGCCTTGTGAACAGCTTGTCTTGCGCAGATTTTTGTGCTTTTAATCGCTCTTGTAATGATTAAATGCGTCCGCAATTTAGCAACAGTAGAGACCGCATTTTACAACAATCACGATCGTGCTGATTCTGACGGTACGTTTGGGTTTTAGGAAGAAATGACAGTGCATCGCTGTGAAGGGGAGGAAGTTGCGCTAGACAGAATGCATCTAGTTTGTAATGGTTTCATCTCAAATATCTTCTTTTTATAATCTTTGAAAGCCGAAATCTAAAATAAAATTAGAATAATATCCCAGATATAAAGTGTAACCACGTTTGAATGTTTAGTTCTGTCCTCATTGTCAGTCATTAAGCAGGGCTGTGTGTTGTGCGCGCTGTGGCTCCGCGTGAGAGATCGCTCTCTCTCTTCTGGACTGCCAATAGCAAAATTGCATCACAGGCAAGGTTTAATATTATTATATATAGAAATGGCTGGCCAGATAAACATGTTCAAGATTACGTCTTTATAGCAATAATAAGTAGTGGGCCTACGTGTATTTTCTTAATTTCTCCAGTACCGACAGCAGAAACGATAACGTCCGAGCTTATCGATACAGCGGTCTTTCAAAATTCAGCCCCGGGGCCGTTTAATACCGGGTTTCGGTACCCATCCCTCATTACCAAGCGCGAACAGTGAATGAAACGAAACGAACGTACAAGCCATAGTGTGACATGCGTAAACCAATGGTGTAGCCTAAACATAATCATAGACGAGGATGACACCACAGGTTTTTATTTAAAAGAAAGAACGTAGCCTACGTTTGTATGTAGGCATAAGCAACTTTCACAATACTTACTAAAATATAATTAATATTATTTTATTGAATTTGTATTAGTTGTTTGAAGAGTAAAAAAAAATCGGTCGGTCTTAACGCAAGTTACAACCGGCAAGTCGGTCGGACTAAACGGAAAAAAAAAACAATTGGGTCGGTCCTAAATTGGCAGAGTCGGTCGGGTTACGGCAAACAAGAATATTTTTAAGGATGGCCTCACAGGATTTGAAAAACTGAGACCCAAAAGTATAGAATAATTGTGATTATTGGATGGCAGGAACTACACATGTTTAGTAAAGTTTTGTTCACACATCATCTGAAAACAGCACTGAATAAATCCACCATGGATAATAATCAATATCAGCTCATTAAAATGAGAATTGATTAAAATCAATAAATCGATATAGTGAACCCAGCCCTAATTATCAGCAGTTAACTCAGAGGTGCAGCTAATATAAATGCACATTTCACACATTAATGAATCAAACTCAAGGCAGATTCTCCACTGATCGCTCATGTTCAGATAAGAGGAAGATCCGGTCTGAGAAACATAAACACACGTGTGATTCAGACTAGCGTGTGTTTCAGACTAGCGTCTGATTCAGACACGTGTGTTTCAGACTAGCGTGTGATTCAGACGTGTGATTCAGACACGTGTTTCAGACTAGCGTGTGTTTCAGACTAGCGTCTGATTCAGACACCTGTGTGTTTCAGACTAGCGTGTGTTTCAGACTAGCACGTGAATCAGATTAGTGTGACTTGCGTGTTTCAGACAAGCGTCTGATTCAGACACGCGTGTGTTTCAGACTAGCGTGTGATTCAGACATGCGTGCGTTTCAAAACTAGCGTGTGATTCAGACACGTGTGTTTCAAACTAGCGTGTGATTCAGACGTGTTTCAGACTAGCGTGTGTTTCAGAGTAGCGTGTCTCAGACTAACATGTGATTCAGGCGTGTGTTTCAGACTAACATGTGATTCAGACACGTGTTTCAGACTAGTGTGTTTCAGACTAGCGTGTGATTCAGACACGTGTTTCAGACACGTGTGTTTCAGACTAGCGTGTGATTCAGACACGTGTTTCAGACTAGCGTGTTTCAGACTAACATGTGATTCAGACACGTGTGTTTCAGACTAGCGTGTGATTCAAACACGCGTTTCAGACTAGAGTATGATTTAGACACGCATGTGTTTCAGACTAGCGTGACTTGCGTGTTTCAGACTAGCGTGTATTTCAGACTAGCACGTGAATCAGACTACCGTGATTTGCGTGTTTCAGACTAGTGTGTGATTCAGGCGCGTGTGTTTCAGACTAGCGTGTGTTTCAGACTAGCGTGTGATTCAGACACGCTTGTGTTTCAGACTAGCGTGTGTTTCAGACTAACGTGTGATTCAGACATGCGTGTTTCAGACTAGCGTGTATCAGACTAACGTGTGATTCAGACGTGCGTTTCAGACTAGCGTGTGATTCAGACACCTGTGTGTTTCAGACTAGCGTGTGATTCAGACACGCTTGTGTTTCAGACTAGTGTGTGTTTCAGACTAGCGTGTTTCAGACTAGCGTGCAATTCAGACTAGCGTGACTTGCGTGTTTCAGACTAGCGTGTGTTTCAGACTAGCGTGTTTCAGACACGTGCCTTTCAGACTAGCATGTGATTCAGACACGTGTGTTTCAGACTAGCATGTGATTCAGACACGCTTGTTTCGGACTAGCGTGTTTCAGACTAGCATGTGTTTCAGACTAGCGTGTGATTCAGACACGTGTGTTTCAGACTAGCGTGTTTCAGACACGCGTGTGTTTCAGACTAACGTGTGATTCAGACACGTGTGTGTTTCAGACTAGCGTGTTTCAGACACGTGCGTTTGAGACTAGCATGTGATTCAGACACGTGTGTGTTTCAGACTAGCGTGTGATTTAGACACGATTGTGTTTCAGACTAGCGTGTGATTCAGACACGCTTGTGTTTCAGACTAGCGTGTTTCAGACTAGCGTGTGATTCAGACACGCTTGTGTTTCAGACTAGCGTGTTTCAGACACGCGTGTGTTTCAGACTAACGTGTGATTCAGACTAACGTGTGATTCAGACATGTGTGTTTCAGACTAGCGTGTATCAGACTAACGTGTGATTCAAACACGTGCGTTTCAGACTAGCGTGTGTTTCAGACTAGCGTGTTTCAGACTAGCGTGTGTTTCAGACTAGAGTGTGATTCAGACTAGAGTGTGTTTCAGACTAGAGTGTGTTTCAGACTAGAGCGTGATTCAGACACACGTGTTTCAGACTAGCGTATGATTCTGACTCGTGCGTTTCAGACTAGCATGTGATTCAGACACGTGTGTGTTTCAGACTAGCGTGGGATTCAGACACGCTTGTGTTTCAGACTAGCGTGTTTCAGACACGCGTGTGTTTCAGACTAACGTGTGATTCAGACATGTGTGTTTCAGACTAGCGTGTATCAGACTAACGTGTGATTCAAACACGTGCGTTTCAGACTAGCGTGTGATTCAGACACGTGCGTTTCAGACTAGCGTGTGATTCAGACACGCTTGTTTCAGACTAGCGTGTTTCAGACACACGTTTCAGACTAGCGTGTGTTTCAGACTAGCGTGTTTCAGACTAGCGTGTGTTTCAGACTAGAGTGTGATTCAGACACGTGTGTGTTTCAGACTAGCGTGTGTTTCAGACTAGCACGTGATTCAGACACGCGTGTTTCAGACTACCGTATGATTCTGACTCGTGCGTTTCAGACTAGCATGTGATTCAGACACGTGTGTGTTTCAGACTAGCGTCTGATTCAGACACGCTTGTGTTTCAGACTAGCGTGTTTCAGACTAGCGCGTGATTCAGACACGCGTGTTTTAGACTAGCATTTGATTCAGACACGTGTGTGTTTCAGACTAGCGTGTGATTCAGACACGCTTGTGTTTCAGACTAGCGCGTGATTCAGACACGCGTGCGTTTCAGACTAGCGTGTGATTCAGACACGCTTGTGTTTCAGACTAGATAGTGTTTCAGACTAACGTGTGATTCAGACTAACATGTGATTCAGACACTTGTGTGTTTCAGACTAGCGTGTTTCAGACTAGCATGTGATTCAGACACGTGTGTGTTTCAGACTAGCATGTGATTCAGACACGCTTGTGTTTCAGACTAGCGTGTTTCAGACTAGCGTGTGTTTCAGACTAGCGTGTGTTTCAGACACGCGTGTGTTTCAGACTAACGTGTGATTCAGACTAACGTGTGATTCAGACTAGCGTGTATCAGACTAACATGTGATTCAAACACGTGCGTTTCAGACTAGCGTGTGATTCAGACACGTGAGTTACAGACTAGCGTGTGATTCAGACACGCTTGTATTTCAGACTAGCGTGTTTCAGACACACGTTTCAGACTAGCGTGTTTCAGACTAGCGTGTTTCAGACTAGCGTGTGTTTCAGACTAGCGTGTTTCAGACTAGCGTGTGTTTCAGACTAGAGTGTGATTCAGACTAGAGTGTGTTTCAGACTAGAGTGTGTTTCAGACTAGAGCGTGATTCAGACACGCGTGTTTCAGACTAGCGTATGATTCTGACTCGTGCGTTTCAGACTAGCATGTGATTCAGACACGTGTGTGTTTCAGACTAGCGTGGGATTCAGACACGCTTGTGTTTCAGACTAGCGTGTTTCAGACACGCGTGTGTTTCAGACTAACGTGTGATTCAGACATGTGTGTTTCAGACTAGCGTGTATCAGACTAACGTGTGATTCAAACACGTGCGTTTCAGACTAGCGTGTGATTCAGACACGTGCGTTTCAGACTAGCGTGTGATTCAGACACGCTTGTTTCAGACTAGCGTGTTTCAGACACACGTTTCAGACTAGCGTGTGTTTCAGACTAGCGTGTTTCAGACTAGCGTGTGTTTCAGACTAGAGTGTGATTCAGACACGTGTGTGTTTCAGACTAGCGTGTGTTTCAGACTAGCGCGTGATTCAGACACGCGTGTTTCAGACTAGCGTATGATTCTGACTCGTGCGTTTCAGACTAGCATGTGATTCAGACACGTGTGTGTTTCAGACTAGCGTCTGATTCAGACACGCTTGTGTTTCAGACTAGCGTGTTTCAGACTAGCGCGTGATTCAGACACGCGTGTTTCAGACTAGCATGTGATTCAGACACGTGTGTTTCAGACTAGCGTGTGATTCAGACACGCTTGTGTTTCAGACTAGCGCGTGATTCAGACACGCGTGCGTTTTAGACTAGCGTGTGATTCAGACACGCTTGTGTTTCAGACTAGATAGTGTTTCAGACTAACGTGTGATTCAGACTAACATGTGATTCAGACACTTGTGTGTTTCAGACTAGCGTGTTTCAGACTAGCATGTGATTCAGACACGTGTGTGTTTCAGACTAGCATGTGATTCAGACACGCTTGTGTTTCAGACTAGCGTGTGTTTCAGACTAGCGTGTGTTTCAGACTAGCGTGTGTTTCAGACACGCGTGTGTTTCAGACACGCGTGTGTTTCAGACTAACGTGTGATTCAGACTAACGTGTGATTCAGACTAACGTGTGATTCAGACTAACATGTGATTCAAACACGTGCGTTTCAGACTAGCGTGTGATTCAGACACGTGAGTTACAGACTAGCGTGTGATTCAGACACGCTTGTATTTCAGACTAGCGTGTTTCAGACACACGTTTCAGACTAGCGTGTTTCAGACTAGAGTGTTTCAGACTAGCGTGTTTCAGACTAGCGTGTGATTCAGACTAGCGCGTGATTCAGACACACGTGTGTTTCAGACTAGCGTGTGTTTCAGACTAACATGTGATTCAGACTAGCGTGTATCAGACTAACGTGTGATTCAGACGTGCGTTTCAGACTAGCGTGTGATTCAGACACGTGTGTGTTTCAGACTAGCGTGTGATTCAGACACGCTTGTGTTTCAGACTAGCGTGTTTCAGACTAGCGTGCAATTCAGACTAGCGTGACTTGCGTGTTTCAGACTAGCGTGTGTTTCAGACTAGCGTGTTTCAGACACGTGCGTTTCAGACTAGCATGTGATTCAGACACGTGTGTTTCAGACTAGCATGTGATTCAGACACGCTTGTTTCAGACTAGCGTGTTTCAGACTAGCATGTTTCAGACTAACGTGTGATTCAGACACGCGTGTTTCAGACTAGCGTGTGATTCAGACACGCTTGTGTTTCAGACTAGCGTGTTTCAGACTAGCGTGTGTTTCAGACTAGCGTGATTCAGACACGCTTGTGTTTCAGACTAGCGTGTATCAGACTAACGTGCGATTCAAACACATGCGTTTCAGACTAGCGTGTGATTCAGACACGTGCGTTTCAGACACGCTTGTTTCAGACTAGCGTGTTTCAGACACACGTTTCAGACTAGCGTGCGTTTCAGACTAGCGTGTTTCAGACTAGCGTGTGTTTCAGACTAGAGTGTGATTCAGACACGTGTGTGTTTCAGACTAGCGCGTGATTCAGACACGCGTGTGTTTCAGACTAGCGTGTGATTCAGACTAGCGAGTGTTTCAGACTAACGTGTGATTCAGACTAACGTGTGATTCAGTCACGTGTGTTTCAGACTAGCGTATGATTCTGACTCGTGCGTTTCAGACTAGCATGTGATTCAGACACGTGTATGTTTCAGAGTAGCGTGTGATTCAGACACGCTTGTGTTTCAGACTAGCGTGTTTTAGACTAGCGCTTGATTCAGACACGCGTGTTTCAGACTAGCGTGTGATTTAGACACGCTTGTGTTTCAGACTAGCGAGTGTTTCAGACTAACGTGTGATTCAGACTAACGTGTGATTCAGACACGTGTGTGTTTCAGACTAGCGTGTTTCAGATTCGTGCGTTTCAGACTAGCATGTGATTCAGACACGTGTGTGTTTCAGACTAGCGTGTGATTCAGACACGCTTGTGTTTCAGACTAGCGTGTTTCAGACTAGCGTGTGTTTCAGACTAGCGTGTGATTAAGACACGCTTGTGTTTTAGACACGCTTGTGTTTCAGACTAGCATGTGTTTCAGACTAGCGTGTGATTCAGACACGTGTGTTTCAGACTAGCGTGTTTCAGACACGCGTGTGTTTCAGACTAACGTGTGATTCAGACACGTGTGTTTCAGACTAGCGTGTTTCAGACACGTGCGTTTAAGACTAGCATGTGATTTAGACACGCTTGTGTTTCAGACTAGCGTGTGATTCAGACACGCTTGTGTTTCAGACTAGCATGTTTCAGACTAGCGTGTGATTCAGACACGCTTGTGTTTCAGACTAGCGTGTTTCAGACACGCGTGTGTTTCAGACTAACGTGTGATTCAGACTAATGTGTGATTAAGACTAACGTGTGATTCAGACATGTGTGTTTCAGACTAGCGTGTATCAGACTAACGTGTGATTCAAACACGTGCGTTTCAGACTAGCGTGTGATTCAGACACGTGCGTTTCAGACTAGCTTGTGATTCAGACACGCTTGTTTCAGACTAGCGTGTTTCAGACACGCTTGTTTCAGACTAGCGTGTGTTTCAGACTAGCGTGTTTCAGACTAGCGTGTGTTTCAGAATAGAGTGTGATTCAGACACGTGTGTGTTTCAGACTAGAGTGTGTTTCAGACTAGAGCGTGATTCAGACACGCGTGTTTCAGACTAGCGTATGATTCTGACTCGTGCGTTTCAGACTAGCATGTGATTCAGACACGTGTGTGTTTCAGACTAGCGTGTGATTCAGACACGCTTGTGTTTCAGACTAGCGTGTTTCAGACACGCGTGTGTTTCAGACTAACGTGTGATTCTGACATGTGTGTTTCAGACTAGCGTGTATCAGACTAACGTGTGATTCAAACACGTGCGTTTCAGACTAGCGTGTGATTCAGACACGTGCGTTTCAGACTAGCGTGTGATTCAGACACGCTTGTTTCAGACTAGCGTGTTTCAGACACACGTTTCAGACTAGCGTGTTTCAGACTAGCGTGTTTCAGATTAGCGTGTGATTCAGACACGTGTGTGTTTCAAACTAGCGTGTTTCAGACTAGCGCGTGATTCAGACACGCGTTTCAGACTAGCGTATGATTCTGACTCGTGCGTTTCAGACTAGCATGTGATTCAGACACGTGTGTGTTTCAGACTAGCGTGTGATTCAGACACGCTTGTGTTTCAGACTAACGTGTTTCAGACTAGAGCGTGATTCAGACGTGTGCGTATCAGACTAGCGTGTGATTCAGACACGCTTGTGTTTCAGACTAGATAGTGTTTCAGACTAACGTGTGATTCAGACTAACATGTGATTCAGACACGTGTGTGTTTCAGACTAGCGTGTTTCAGATTCGTGCGTTTCAGACTAGCATGTGATTCAGACATGTGTGTGTTTCAGACTAGCATGTGATTCAGACACGCTTGTGTTTCAGACTAGCGTGTTTCAGACTAGCGTGTGTTTCAGACACGCTTGTGTTTCAGATACGCGTGTTTCAGACTAACGTGTGATTCAGACTAACGTGTGATTCAGACTAGCGTGTATCAGACTAACGTGTGATTCAAACACGTGCGTTTCAGACTAGCGTGTGATTCAGACACGTGTGTGTTTCAGACTAGCGCGTGATTCAGACACGTGTGTTTCAGACTAGCGTGTGTTTCAGACTAACGTGTGATTCAGACTAGCGTGTATCAGACTAACGTTTGATTCAGACGTGCGTTTCAGACTAGCGTGTGATTCAGACACGTGTGTGTTTCAGACTAGCGTGTGATTCAGACACGCTTGTGTTTCAGACTAGCGTGTTTCAGACTAGCGTGCAATTCAGACTAGCGTGACTTGCGTGTTTCAGACTAGCGTGTGTTTCAGACTAGCGTGTTTCAGACACGTGCGTTTCAGACTAGCATGTGATTCAGACACGTGTGTTTCAGACTAGCATGTGATTCAGACACGCTTGTTTCGGACTAGCGTGTATCAGACTAACGTGTGATTCAAACACGTGCGTTTCAGACTAGCGTGTGATTCAGACACGTGTGTGTTTCAGACTAGCGCGTGATTCAGACACACGTGTGTTTCAGACTAGCGTGTGTTTCAGACTAACGTGTGATTCAGACTAGCGTGTATCAGACTAACGTTTGATTCAGACGTGCGTTTCAGACTAGCGTGTGATTCAGACACGTGTGTGTTTCAGACTAGCGTGTGATTCAGACACGCTTGTGTTTCAGACTAGCGTGTTTCAGACTAGCGTGTTTCAGACTAGCGTGCAATTCAGACTAGCGTGACTTGCGTGTTTCAGACTAGCGTGTGTTTCAGACTAGCGTGTTTCAGACACGTGCGTTTCAGACTAGCATGTGATTCAGACACGTGTGTTTCAGACTAGCATGTGATTCAGACACGCTTGTTTCAGACTAGCGTGTTTCAGACTAGCGTGTTTCAGACTAACGTGTGATTCAGACACGCGTGTGTGTTTCAGACTAGCGTGTGTTTCAGACTAGCGAGTGATTCAGACACGCGTGTTTCAGACTAGCGTATGATTCTGACTCGTGCGTTTCAGACTAGCATCTGATTCAGACACGTGTGTGTTTCAGACTAGCGTGTGATTCAGACACGCTTGTGTTTCAGACTAGCGTGTTTCAGACTAGCACGTGATTCAGACACGCGTGCGTTTCAGACTAGCGTGTGATTCAGACTAGATAGTGTTTCAGACTAACGTGTGATTCAGACTAACATGTGATTCAGACACGTGTGTGTTTCAGACTAGCGTGTTTCAGATTCGTGCGTTTCAGACTAGCATGTGATTCAGACACGTGTGTGTTTCAGACTAGCATGTGATTCAGACACGCTTGTGTTTCAGACTAGCGTGTTTCAGACTAGCGTGTGTTTCAGACTAGCGTGTGTTTCAGACACGCTTGTGTTTCAGACACGCGTGTGTTTCAGACTAACGTGTGATTCAGACTAACGTGTGATTCAGACTAGCGTGTATCAGACTAGCGTGTATCAGACTAACGTGTGATTCAAACACGTGCGTTTCAGACTAGCGTGTGATTCAGACACGCGTGTGTTTCAGACTAGCGCGTGATTCAGACACACGTGTGTTTCAGACTAGCGTGTGTTTCAGACTAACGTGTGATTCAGACTAGCGTGTATCAGACTAACGTGTGATTCAATCGTGCGTTTCAGACCAGCGTGTGATTCAGACACGTGTGTGTTTCAGACTAGCGTGTGATTCAGACACGCTTGTGTTTCAGACTAGCGTGTTTCAGACTAGCGTGTTTCAGACTAGCGTGACTTGCATGTTTCAGACTAGCGTGTGTTTCAGACTAGCGTGTTTCAGACATGTGCGTTCCAGACTAGCATGTGATTCAGACACGTGTGTTTCAGACTAGCATGTGATTCAGACACGCTTGTTTCAGACTAGCGTGTTTCAGACTAGCGTGTTTCAGACTAACGTGTGATTCAGACACGCGTGTGTTTCAGACTAGCGTGTGATTCAGACACGCTTGTGTTTCAAACTAGCGTGTGATTCAGACACGCTTTTGTTTCAGACTAGCGTGTTTCAGACTAGCGTGTGTTTCAGACTAGCGTGATTCAGACACGCTTGTGTTTCAGACTAGCGTGTATCAGACTAACGTGCGATTCAAACACGTGCGTTTCAGACTAGCGTGTGATTCAGACACGTGCGTTTCAGACACGCTTGTTTCAGGCTAGCGTGTTTCAGACACACGTTTCAGACTAGCGTGTGTTTCAGACTAGCGTGTTTCAGACTAGCGTGTGTTTCAGACTAGAGTGTGATTCAGACACGTGTGTGTTTCAGACTAGCGCGTGATTCAGACACGCGTGTTTCAGACTAGCGTGTGATTCAGACACGCTTGTGTTTCAGACTAGCGAGTGTTTCAGACTAACGTGTGATTCAGACTAACGTGTGATTCAGACTAACGTGTGATTCAGACACGTGTGTGTTTCAGACTAGCGTGTTTCAGATTCGTGCGTTTCAGACTAGCATGTGATTCAGACACGTGTGTGTTTCAGACTAGCGTGTGATTCAGACACGCTTGTGTTTCAGACTAGCGTGTGTTTCAGACTAGCGTGTGATTCAGACACGCTTGTGTTTCAGACACGCGTGTGTTTCAGACTAACGTGTGATTCAGACACGTGTGTTTCAGACTAGCGTGTATCAGACTAATGTGTGATTCAAACATTTGCGTTTCAGATTAGCGTGTGATTCAGACACGTGCGTTTCAGACTAGCGTGTGATTCAGACACGCTTGTGTTTCAGACTAACGTGTTTCAGACACACGTTTCAGACTAGCGTGTGTTTCAGACTAGCGTGCGATTCAGACACGCTTGTGTTTCAGACTAGCGTGTTTCAGACACACGTTTCAGACTAGCGTGTTTCAGACTAGCGTGCGATTCAGACACGTGTGTTTCAGACTAGCGTGTGTTTCAGACTAGAGTGTGATTCAGACACGTGTGTGTTTCAGACTAGCGTGTGTTTCAGACTAGCGTGCGATTCAGACACGCTTGTGTTTCAGACTAGCGTGTTTCAGACACACGTTTCAGACTAGCGTGTTTCAGACTAGCGTGCGATTCAGACACGTGTGTTTCAGACTAGCGTGTGTTTCAGACTAGAGTGTGATTCAGACACGTGTGTGTTTCAGACTAGCGTGTTTCAGACTAGCGCGTGATTCAGACACGCGTCTGTTTCAGACTAGCGTGTGATTCAGACACGCTTCTGTTTCAGACTAGCGTGTGTTTTAGACTAACGTGTGATTCAGACTAACGTGTGATTCAGACACGTGTGATTCAGACTAACGTGTGATTCAGACACGTGTGTTTTAGACTAGCGTATGATTCAGACTAGCGTATGACTCAGACTAGCGTATGATTCACACCGATCAAACGTGTTTAGCACCGCACCTTCTTCTTGTTGTCGATGTCGGACGCTTCAGACACGTCGGTGACGTCAGTGATTTCTGTGATTTCTGAGATCTCGGTGATGTCGTCGTCTGTGATCTGAAACACAGAGATGATGTAAGAGTATGGAAGGCTGAATGGGTCATAATTCACCATTAACAAAACGGCATATTTTGCGGCATTTTAGACGAAAAGACACCGCAGAATACATGCTCTGTAGTACAAGCGGCGTAAATAACGATCCTTTCACCGCAGAACCACCGTTAATATACCAACAGACAAGCTACTGTAGGTCAACATACTTCAATTCTGTGTGATTTTAACGGCGGTTCTGCGGTGAAAACGCTGTAAGTTACGCCGCTACGGATCCGCTGATGAACTAGATCCGCTCACCTTCTTCCTGATGCTGTTGTCCCGCCCCTCGGGATCGCCGGGATCTTCCGACAGCGTCTGAGAGATGATGGGCTTCACGTCTGTGTTCAACTCTTTACCATCCAGCGCTAGAGAGAGATTAATCAATGATGATTAATGAGTGTGTGTGTGTGTGAGTGAGTGTGAGAGTCTGTGTGTGTGTGTGAGAGTGTGTGAGTGAGTGAGCGTGTTTACCACTGTCCAGATCTTCATCATTCTCATCTTCTCCTGCTTGTATGCTCATCTCTCCAGCCTCCATGTGCTTCTTAAACGACTCCAACTGCTCTGTAAAACACAATAATCAGTCACATGATCATTCCTGACAGTCACATGATCATTCCTGAGTCACATGATCATTCCTGACAGTCACATGATCAATGAGTCACATGATCAATCATAACAGTCACATGATCAATCATAACAGTCACATAATCATTCCTGACAATCCTGACAATTACTTAAAAACATTATTACAAGCTTACTATTTAGAATCGAGCTACGGCAAGCATAGAGTTTTGAACACTGGCTGGTTATGTACTTGCTCAAAAAATTATTTTGGATAATTTTTAACCCAAAAAAGTTACAGAATGCAGATTTAAGTGACAGAATACAATATGTGCAGATCCTCATCTAACTGTCGTGTAATTTCTTGCGGTGTCCCCCAGGGGTCAGTATTGGGCCCTAAACTATTCAAATTGTACATCAATGATATATTTAATGTTTCACAATTACTTAAGTGTGTTTTGTTTGCAGATGACACCAACATTTTCTATTGTGATGACAATTATGATAAGGTTATTATTGTTGTAAATACTGAACTAAGGAATATAAAAAAATAGATGGATAGCAATAAATTATCTTTAAACTTAAATAAAACTAAAGCCATATTATTTGGTAATTATAAAACAAACCCGAAAAAGAAGATTGAGATAGAGGAGACACAAATTGAAAATGTCTCTGAAATAAAAATTTTAGGAGTTACAATAGATAATAAACTAACTTGTAAAACTCACATCAGACACATAAAAACCAAAGTCTGAAAAAGCCTTGCAATAATAAATAAAGTTTAACCCTAACCCTTGATTACAAGACACTCCGTACCCTGTATTGTTCCCTGATTATACCGTACTTAACTTACTGTGTTGAAGTATGGGGAAATAATAATAACTCAATACAGTCATTCCTTATCTTACAAAAAAGGGCTATACGTACTATACACAAAACTGAATATCTTGCACACACAAATCCACTTTTTCTCAAATCTAAGTTATTAAAAATACAGGACCTTGTTAAATGCAACACAGCACAATTCTTATTTAAAGCATTTCACAACCTATTACCTGCTAACATACAAAAGTTATTCACACAAAGAGAGCAGTTGTACGGTTTGAGGAGCTATGGGAACTTTTCAATACCAAATAGTCTGGGGCTCGAACACAAACAATGTCAAAGCATTCACCAGTTTAAAGCACTCTATAAACAGGAGGTCTCGTCACAGTACAAGGGGGCGGGGCTTGTGATGCGTTCATGTATTCATAGGCTGTGTTATCTTACCTTGTAGGTATTCTGATTACCATTGTTGGTATTAATATAATTGTTAACTGCGGTAATATATGGTGTGTAATTAAGATATGTTTGTGTTTTTTCATATGTGTATATATAAATATGTAATTGAGTTATGATAACGTTAACAATTAAGGAAGCAGCAACCTTTGTTTTTCTTTTTAATTGTAACAGACCGGGTCTCAATAAGTCTGACTTCTTCCTACTCCGTTTTGAGCAATTGATTGATTTATGTTGTTAAAGTAAGGTGAATTTACCTTGTTGTATGAATCAAATGCTTTTTTATTGCCTTTGTCACAATATTGCTCGAAATAAAATTTCATTTCATTTCATTTCATGATAATAATGTTTTTATTTTCGAGGAATATTGGTGAAATTCTGTAAACTTCTATCCATAAAAATTATGGAAATCATGCAAATGTGAATGTAAATGAAGTGAACCGTGTGCACATTATACTTCCACGTGTTAAACTCGCATCATTTACTGTGAACCAAGAAGCTCTGAAAACATGCTGTTATCATGAACAGAGTATCAACATTTCATGTTTAATGGTGATGAATGTGCAGCTGTGTTAGTGTGATTCCTGTGTTAAACTGGCGTCACACGTACTCTGCTCCACCTCAGGCTTCAGGCGCTTGTTTTTGATGAGGATCTTGCGTTTGAGGTCGTTGGGCGATGGCAGCTGCTGCCCCGCTTCAATCTGAAACACAACATCAACACATTCAGCCAGCAGAGTGTGTGTGTGTGTGTGTGTGTGTGTGTGTGTGTGTGTGTGTGTGTGTGTGTGTGTGTGTGTGTGTGTGTGTGTGTGTGAGTGAGAGAACAGGAGCTCACGTACTGGAAATCCCTCCAGCGGCTGCTTGAGTAACAGCTCTCCGAAGATCTCCTCGCAGTATCTGGCCATCTTATACTGCTGCGGTTTACTGCAACACACACACACACACACAGCTGTGAGCGCTGCCGCTCGTCCACACACACACACACACACACACAGCTGAGCGCGCTGCCGCTCGTCCACACACACACACACACACACAGCTGTGAGCGCTGCCGCTCGTCCACACACACACACACACACACACACACAGCTGTGAGCGCTGCCGCTCGTCCACACACACACACACACACACAGCTGTGAGCGCCGCCGCTCGTCCACACACACACACACAGCTGTGAGCGCTGCCGCTCGTCCACACACACACACACACACACACACACACACAGCTGTGAGCGCTGCCGCTCGTCCACACACACACACACACAGCTGTGAGCGCTTCCGCTCGTCCACACACACACACACACACAGCTGTGAGCGCTGCCGCTCGTCCACACACACACACACACACACACACACACAGCTGTGAGCGCTGCCGCTCGTCCACACACACACACACACACACACACACAGCTGAGCGCGCTGCCGCTCGTCCACACACACACACACACACAGCTGTGAGCGCTGCCGCTCGTCCACACACACACACACACACACACACAGCTGAGCGCGCTCCCGTCGTCCACACACACACACACACACAGCTGTGAGCGCTGCCGCTCGTCCACACACACACACACACACACAGCTGTGAGCGCCGCCGCTCGTCCACACACACACACACAGCTGTGAGCGCTGCCGCTCGTCCACACACACACACACACACACAGCTGTGAGCGCTGCCGCTCGTCCACACACACACACACACACACACAGCTGTGAGCGCTGCCGCTCGTCCACACACACACACACACACACAGCCGTGAGCGCTGCCGCTCGTCCACACACACACACACACACACAGCTGTGAGCGCTGCCGCTCGTCCACACACACACACACACACACAGCTGTGAGCGCCGCCGCTCGTCCACACACACACACACACACACAGCTGTGAGCGCCGCCGCTCGTCCACACACACACACACAGCTGTGAGCGCTGCCGCTCGTCCACACACACACACACACACACAGCTGTGAGCGCCGCCGCTCGTCCACACACACACACACAGCTGTGAGCGCTGCCGCTCGTCCACACACACACACACACACACAGCTGTGAGCGCTGCCGCTCGTCCACACACACACACACACACACAGCTGTGAGCGCTGCCGCTCGTCCACACACACACACACACACACAGCTGTGAGCGCTGCCGCTCGTCCACACACACACACACACACACAGCTGTGAGCGCCGCCGCTCGTCCACACACACACACACAGCTGTGAGCGCTGCCGCTCGTCCACACACACACACACACACACAGCTGTGAGCGCTGCCGCTCGTCCACACACACACACACACACACAGCCGTGAGCGCTGCCGCTCGTCCACACACACACACACACACACAGCTTTGAGCGCCGCCGCTCGTCCACACACACACACACAGCTGTGAGCGCTGCCGCTCGTCCACACACACACACACACACAGCTGTGAGCGCTTCCGCTCGTCCACACACACACACACAGCCGTGAGCGCTGCCGCTCGTCCACACACACACACACACACACACAGCTGTGAGCGCTGCCGCTCGTCCACACACACACACACACACACAGCTGTGAGCGCTGCCGCTCGTCCACACACACACACACACACACACACAGCCGTGAGCGCTGCCGCTCGTCCACACACACACACACACACACAGCTGTGAGCGCTGCCGCTCGTCCACACACACACACACACACACAGCTGTGAGCGCTTCCGCTTGTCCACACACACACACACAGCCGTGAGCGCTGCCGCTCGTCCACACACACACACACACACACAGCTGTGAGCGCTGCCGCTCGTCCACACACACACACACACACACACACACACACACACAGCTGAGCGCGCTGCCGCTCGTCCACACACACACACACACACACAGCTGTGAGCGCTGCCGCTCGTCCACACACACACACACACACACAGCTGTGAGCGCTGCCGCTCGTCCACACACACACACACACAGCTGAGCGCGCTGCCGCTCGTCCACACACACACACACACACGCTCGTCCACACACACACACACACACAGCTGTGAGCGCTGCCGCTCGTCCACACACACACACACACACGCTCGTCCACACACACACACACACACACAGCTGTGAGCGCCGCCGCTCGTCCACACACACACACACACACACAGCTGTGAGCGCTGCCGCTCGTCCACACACACACACACACAGCTGTGAGCGCTGCCGCTCGTCCACACACACACACACACACACAGCTGAGCGCGCTGCCGCTCGTCCACACACACACACACACACACAGCTGTGAGCGCCGCCGCTCGTCCACACACACAAACACACACACACACACACAGCTGTGAGCGCTGCCGCTCGTCCACACACACACACACACAGCTGTGAGCGCTTCCGCTCGTCCACACACACACACACAGCCGTGAGCGCTGCCGCTCGTCCACACACACACACACACACAGCTGTGAGCGCTGCCGCTCGTCCACACACACACACACACACACAGCTGTGAGCGCTGCCGCTCGTCCACACACACACACACACACACACAGCTGTGAGCGCTGCCGCTCGTCCACACACACACACACACACACACAGCTGAGCGCGCTGCCGCTCGTCCACACACACACACACACACACAGCTGTGAGCGCTGCCGCTCGTCCACACACACACACACACACACACACACAGCTGTGAGCGCCGCCGCTCGTCCACACACACACACACACACACAGCTGAGCGCGCTGCCGCTCGTCCACACACACACACACACACACAGCTGTGAGCGCTGCCGCTCGTCCACACACACACACACACACAGCTGTGAGCGCCGCCGCTCGTCCACACACACACACACACACACAGCTGAGCGCGCTGCCGCTCGTCCACACACACACACACACAGCTGTGAGCGCTGCCGCTCGTCCACACACACACACACACACACACACACACACACACAGCTGTGAGCGCTGCCGCTCGTCCACACACACACACACAGCCGTGAGCGCTGCCGCTCGTCCACACACACACACACACAGCTGTGAGCGCTGCCGCTCGTCCACACACACACACACACACACAGCTGTGAGCGCTGCCGCTCGTCCACACACACACACACACACACACACAGCTGTGAGCGCTGCCGCTCGTCCACACACACACACACACACACACACACACAGCCGTGAGCGCTGCCGCTCGTCCACACACACACACACACACAGCTGTGAGCGCTGCCGCTCGTCCACACACACACACACACACACAGCTGTGAGCGCTGCCGCTCGTCCACACACACACACACACACACACACACACAGCTGTGAGCGCTGCCGCTCGTCCACACACACACACACACACACACACACAGCTGAGCGCGCTGCGGCTCGTCCACACACACACACGCACACACAGCTGTGAGCGCCGCCGCTCGTCCACACACACACACACACACAGCTGTGAGCGCTGCGGCTCGTCCACACACACACACGCACACACAGCTGTGAGCGCCGCCGCTCGTCCACACACACACACACACACACACTCACACACACACACACAGGACGCTCTTTACCTGCAGTGGTTCTCAAAGGACAGAATAACAGGATAATCAGACGTTGTGAACGCTGTTTCCTTTATGGCTTGAATTACGTCCTGTTACACAAACAAACAACAAACAAACAAACAAACAAACACACAAACAGCACATCAGACTCACAGAAAAGCAGATTATGTCACCATGTACTGCTGAACAAAAACATATTTCACTGCAATCATCATTTAGTTCAATCTCTGTTACTTCAATTCACATTCTTTTTTTCGTACCCCTTTAGTGAAGAAAGTTTCCGGGAAGAAAGCATTTAGGTTTAAGGCTTCTGCAGATTGGAATAATTTACCCTTAAATGTACGATCTTTGACTTCATTTTACATGTTTAAAAATGGTTTGTTCCGTTGTTTTGAAACTTGTTGTAATTGCTTTAGATGATATATCTATGATTATATTTATTAATGCTAGGCAAAAATTCACAGGCAAAAAAAAAAAAGTAATTGTTGTAGTGGTGTGTTTGTTGTTTTGAATTAGGTGTTTTAGTTTTGTCTTGTGTATATTGTTTTGTTTTGTGTTATGTTATTTAACTTTGGTGTAATAGGACCCCCTTGAAAACGAGATGATGCATCTCAAGGGGCTTATATTAAAGAATAAAGTATGTTACAACACAGTTCCAGTAGTGGGATTGAATGTGAGATTGAATAAATGCACTCAATAATGTCCACAATGGTTTCGGTGGACACCCAAATACTGATATGGTAAATGGTAAATGGACTGCATTTATATAGCGCTTTAACAGACCCATGGCCACCAAAGCGCTTTACATATTGCCTAACATTCCTCCATTCACTCATTCATTCACTCATTCACACACCGACGGCGGTGTCGGGAGCAGCTGGGTCAGGGGTCTCGCTCATGGACACCTCGACACTGGGTCAGGTGGAACCGGGGATAGAACCACCAACCTTCTGGTTTGTAGACAACCTACATGAACCACTGAGCCACTGCCGCCCCGTGATCCAGGTAGACAGCCACGACGCAAACAAACTCACAGCTCACAGCAGGCAGCGAGACGGACAAAAGCAATCGAGACAAAAGCAATCGAGACAAAAGCAATCGAGAGGAGAAATAGTAGAACGATTTCACTAGTAGATTTCAATACTAGTGATGGGGTGTTAGGACACCATTAGGTCACTGGATGGAGTTTTTCGGTTCCTTGCCACTGTTGCCTTTGGCTTGCTCAGTTATATTCTATATGATGTCACACCAGTTAATTCTTCGATTTCGCTTCAGTATATCAGGGCCTTTATTCACCTTTTGCTACTCCGACATGTGCCTCCGACAAGCAGAACAGGCATCAGTGATGCCGTGATTGGAAGCTCACCTTGAACAGGATGTCGGTGCACATGGCCTTCCCATGAGTGATGATGGGCTCCTGATCCTCGCCTTTACCATCCCAGCAGTCCAGCTCCACACACCTGGAACACACACACACACACACACACGTCAGGGCATCACATGCAGATTCTCATGTGATTTCTGGCGTGTTGTTGTGAGCGGGCCTCAAACACAAGAGAGTGTTTAGTTATTTCTTTACGATAACACGCTCAGGACACACACACACACACACACACACACAGTCTCACAGTCTCACAGTCTCACTCACTCTCACTCACTCTCACTCACTCTCACTCACTCTCACTCACTCTCACTCACTCTCACTCACTCTCTCACTCTCTCACTCACTCACACTCACACTCACTCACTCACACTCACTCACTCACACTCACTCACTCACTCACTCACACTCACTCACACTCACTCACTCACTCACACTCACTCACTCACACTCACTCACACTCACTCACACACACTCACTCACACTCACTCACTCACTCACACTCACACTCACTCACTCACACTCACTCACTCACACTCACTCACACTCACTCATACTCACTCACACTCACTCACTCACACTCACTCACTCACTCACTCACACTCACTCACTCACTCACGCACACACACACACCTGCATCCGGACAGCAGCACCTGCCGGTACATCTCGACTGAAGACTTGCCGCCGAACTGCCGGCCGGTGAGGTAAGTGTTGTGTGAGGAGCTGATGAAGTAATGAGCCAGCGGCTGGTCCATCTCCTGACACAGATCCAGACGGTCCAGAAACATCGGCGCGTTCTCGTCCGACATCAGGTACCGGCAGAACCCGTCCGACGACATGCGGCCTGAAACACACACACACACACACACACACACACACACACACACACACACACACACATCACACCCAGAACCCAGTCTCGTCACCGGCATACGTTTGGAGTGATTACTATTTCTTATTATTTCTGAAAGAGTCTCTTCTGCTCAGCAAAGCTGCATTTTTTTGATGAAAAATACAGTAAAAACAGTGAAATATTATTACAATGTAAATCAGCTGTTTTCTATGTGAATATATAGTAAAGTGTAATTTATTCCTGTGATCAAAGCTGAATTTTCAGCATCATTACTCCAGTCTTCAGGGTCACATAATCCTTCAGAAAATCAGTATAATATGCAATTATTATATCTCACTTATTAATAAAAGTACATATAATAAAAATATATATATAAATCCACTTCAAATCTTTTGGAAAACATGATACAATTTCATTCAAACGTTTGGGGTATGAAAGATTTTAAACAAATATTGACAATTAATCTCTAGGACGCATTAATTTGATCAAAAGTGACAGTAAAGGCATTTATAATGTTACAAAAGATTATATTTCAGATAAATGCTGTTCTTTTAAACTTTCTATTCATCAAAGAATCCTGAAAATAAAATATATCACAGCTTCCACAAAAATATTTTCATCACTGATAATAATCATACATTCAAATCATCATATTATAGTGATTTCTGAAGGATCATGTGACACTGAAGACTGGAGTAATGATCCTGAAAATTCAGCTTTGATCACAGGAATAAATTACACTTTACTATATATTCACATAGAAAACATGATTTACAGTCTAATAATATTTCACTGTTTTTACTGTATTTTTGATAAAGTAAATGCAGAGCAGAAGAGATTCTGTGTAAACTGAGCACTGGTGTGTTTATGGGAGTGTGTGTCGTGCTGACCGGCCACTAGAGAGCAGCAGCGCTTCAGTCCTTTATTACACACTCATCTCGTCTCCATTTACCTTTCTTTCTTAAGTCAGCGTCTCTCTCGTACTTCTCGATGATCTGCGTGACTCGTTTGGCTTCATAAAACGGGAAGAGGATCTCGTTGAGTCGAGGGTCCCGCTGGTTCTGCAGAGAAAACAAACATCTTCATCGAGGAAGAGTTCGTCCTCAGAGACACTCATGAAAATACAGCCGTGTGTCAGAAATCAGTGTCACATAAAACACAGTGGAAATCCCTATTAAAGCAGACGGACGGAGAACAGATGAGTATCAGTTCATCGTTTCTGATGACATCACTAACTGACACTACAGTTCACAAACAAGTGTGTGCATTCAGTGATCATGTGTGTGTGACACTGCAGCAAACGCCACATAAGCACAAAAAAACACCAGAACGAAGCACAACGAGACACTCAGACCCGTGCAAAGCGTGACACACACACACACACACACACACACACACACACACACACGTGTGTTTGCAAACAGTTACACGGAAGCAGGACCATCACCACAGACAGACAGCAGAGCGACATGCACGCACACACACACACACACTCTCTCTCTTTCTCTCTCTCTCTCACACACTCTCACTCTTTCACACTCTCACTCTTTCACACTCTCACTCACACTCTCTCACACTCTCTCACACTCTCTCACACTCACTCTAACACTCACTCTAACACTCACTCACACACTCTCACTCTTAACACTCTCACACTCAAACACTCTCACACTCAAACACTCTCTCTCACTCACTCACACACACTCTAACACTCACTCACACACTCTCACTCTTAACACTCTCACTCTTAACACTCACTCTCACACACTCTCACTCACTCTCACTCACTCTCACACACTCTCACTCTCTCACTCACACTCAAACACTCTCTCACTCACTCTCACTCTCATTCACACTCAAACACACTCTCTCACACACTCTCACTCACACACTCTCACTCACACTCTCACTCACTCAAACACACTCTCTCACTCAAACACACTCTCTCACTCACTCTCACTCTCATTCACACTCAAACACACTCTCTCACTCACACACTCTCTCTCACACTCTCACACTCAAACACACTCTCTCACTCACACTCTCTCTCACACTCTCACACTCTCACACTCACTCTCACTCTCTCACTCACTCTCACACTCAAACACACTCTCACTCACACACTCTCACTCTCACTCTCACACTCACACTCACATCCTCACACTCAAACACACTCTCTCACTCATTCTCACTCACACTCACACTCAAACACGCTCTCTCACTCACTCTCACTCACACACTCACACTCTCACTCACACACTCTCACTCTCACACTCACAGTTAATAAATAATAAAGAGCTTACTTCATTCAGAAAGCTGACTAACTGCTCTACGGTTAAATAATCACTTTTGTCTCCGTTGCTGCAAAGAAATTGAGCAGAAGAGATTTGGTTTGGTTACAACACAAACAAAACCTTTAAATAGAGAGATAAAGAGAGAGTTAGAGAGAGAGAGAGAGAGAGAGAGAGAGAGAGAATTAGACATGTCAAGCATCAGTACGACTCCTGTCTAACGCTCCACAGACACTCAGTTAGTGAAACACAGGTTAATGTTGAACTGCTAAAGCGTTAGAGTCGCTCTCCTGTCGTTAGTGCTGCTGTCCATCATCACTCTGACAGCTAGTTAACCGCTAGTTAACAACGCGGTGTTAGCGCTGGGGACCTACATCTTCTTGAATAGCTCCTCGATGTCTGTGCGAGGGCAGATCTTCTGTGTGAGGGCGTAGAAGATGTCGAAGGTGAAGGCCGAGTGCTCGATCTCATCGTTCTGGAGGAGACAAGACAATCAGCAGGTTAAACAGCATCTAAAACCCCTGCAAACCAGATCAATGTGATTTTCTGTGATTATATTGGTTTTGTTTTATTGAACTGGCAGGTTCTTTCAATAGTATTCAGATTAAACTAGTTTTTCAAGAGTCTTTTAGATCCACGGACCCTAATATATGATCATATAAAAGGCAACGATTATTTTTTAAGTCTAAAGACTAAATCTATACTATGAAAAATAAATATTATAAATATGTGTACAATATTATTTGGAAAATATTTAGTTTTTAAAAAATATATTTTTTAATCTATTTATTTTTAATTTATTTTTAATTTTTATTATTTATTTTATTCATTTATTAAACCATTTTATTTTATTAAGATGTATTTCTCATTTATTTAAAAATGTGTATTTTAATCTTTTTTATTTATTTATTTTCTATTTATTTATTTTAATTATTAAATTAGTTATCTAATGTAAATCTATTTATTAGTTTATTTTTTATTGAACTTTTATCATTCATTTTAATCTATTTTTATTTATTTTATTCATTTATTAAAACATTTATTTCATTGAAATATTTAATATTTATTTATTTTACTAATTTACTTACAAATTTGTATTTTAATCTATTTTTTTCTATCGATTTATTTATTTAATTTTTATTTAATTATTTTTTTATTTAATTTAACTTTCATCATACATTTTAACCCTCTGTTTGTCATTTATTTAATTCATTTATAAATTTGTATTTGTCTTTTTTATTTATTTTAATTTTCTATTTATTTATTATAATCTATTTATTCATTCATTTTATTGGAACCTTTATAATTCATTTTAAAGTGTTTTTATTATTTATTTTATTCATTTATTAATAAAAAATGTAATCCAAAATTATTTATTTATTTAATTCCATTATTTACAAATGTGTCTTTTAATCCTTTTTATTTATTAGAATTTTCTTTTTTATTATTTCTTTTATTTATTTATTTACTATAATCGTATGATTTATTTAGTTATCGGAGAGAATGGGATGACCTCTGACCTTCCCGCTGGGCAGACCGAGTTCCTTCAGTGCCTGGAAGATTCCCTTCTCCGTTTTTCCCGAGCCGAAGGTCCGAGTGATGCTGCGATAGACGAGACCCGTCAGATAAAACACTCCAGAACACAGAGACGACGGGGACAAATCACACACTCACCCTCGAACCGGGATCTTCCCACTGACGTTCGTCACGAAGGAGAGTCTCATCCAACTAGACAGAGAGAGAGAAATGTATTTATAAATGACGTAGAAATAGCGTAATGATGTAGAAATAGCGTAATGACGTTGGAATAGCGTAATGACGTAGAAATAGCGTAATGACGTAGAAATAGCATAATGACGTAGAAATAGTGTAATGACGTAGAAATAGCGTAATGAGGTAGAAATAGCGTAATGACATTGGAATAGCGTAATGACGCAGAAATAATAGCGTAATGACGTTGGAATAGCGTAATGATTATAAATATATTTATAAATTTATAAAGAGAGAGAGAGAGAGAGAGAGGGTCATTATGCTATTTCTACGTCATTACGCTATTCCAAAGTCATTACGCTTTTTCTACGTCATTACACTATTCCAACGTCATTACGCTATTTCTACATCATTACGCTATTCCAATTTCATTACGCTATTTCTACATCATTACGCTATTCCAACGTCATTACGCTATTCCAACATCATTATGCTATTTCTACTTCATTACGCTATTTCTAGGTCATTACGCTATTTCTAAGTCATTACGCTATTTCTAGGTCATTACGCTATTCCAACGTCATTACGCTATTCAAACGTCATTACGCTATTTCTACATCATTACACTATTCCAATGTCATTACGCTATTTCTACATCATTACGCTATTCCAACATCATTACGCTATTTCTAGGTCATTACGCCATTTCTACGTCATTACACTATTCCAACGTCATTTCGCTATTCCAATGTCATTACGCTATTTCTACATCATTACACTATTCCAACATCATTTCGCTATTCCAATGTCATTGCGCTATTTCAACGTCATTACGCTATTCTACGTCATTACGCTATTTCAACTTCATTGCGCTATTCCTACATCATTACGCTATTTCAACATCATTACGCTATTTCTACGTCATTACGCTATTTCTAAGTCATTGTGCTATTTTAACGTCATTGCGCTATTCGGGTTCGAGTCTTTCGTGGATCTACTAACTGTTTCTTCAGGCACGTCATCGGACACACGTTATTGGCCTTGAAGTTGTGAATCACGGATTTCAGGCCTTCCATCCACTTCTGCAATCATAAATGAGGAGGAGTTAAACACGATGAATCAAGAGTCGCTCTGAATGATTCATCTCATGAATCAAACTATTACATCACTATCAGATCTGTGACATGAAACATTCATGTTAATAACATTAATAAAGGACATCAACATTAAGTTGGAATAAGAGTCAGTTTGACCAACTGGAGTGGATGAACAACAAATGACTCATTCACTGACTCACTTTGATTCACGAATCAGAATATTAATACTAATACGTTATTAAAATCAAAGGTTGTATTTGCTAATATTACTTAATGCACTGTGAACTAACATTAACAAACAACGAACAGCTGGATTTTTATTAACTAACATTAACAAATATTAATAAATACTGAAACAAATATATTGCTCATTGTTAGTTCATGTTAGTAAATACATTAACTAACCCTAACAAATGAACCTTATTGTAAAGTGTTAGCACTGAATATGAGAACATGAGTTGAGGTTAGTTGATAATGTGGTTTAGTGACAGAAGTTCCTGAGGATTCATCCGCCACACACGTGTGTTGCTCTGACCGGGTCACGCGTGTGTTCCAGTGGTAACGCTTACCTTGGCCGTGTCGGTGTTGTCGGTCACCATGTACATGAAGCTGAGGTTGACCAGGTCCTGTCCACTACACACACAGATGATCCGGTCCAGATCCACCTCACTCTTCCCAGAGGCTTCCAGAGACGCCAGCATCTTAGAATCCTGAGGAGACACACACACACAGCATGAGGAACACACGCACACACACACACTCACAACATGAGGAACACACACACACAACATGAGGAACACACAACATGAGGAACACACACACACACACGCAACATGAGGAACACACACACAACATGAGGAACACACACACAACATGAGGAACACACACACACACACAACATGAGGAACACACACACAACATGAGAAACACACACACAACATGAGAAACACACACACAACATGAGGAACACACACACACACACACACAACATGAGGAACACACACACAACATGAGGAACACACACACACAACATGAGGAACACACGCACACACACACAACATGAGGAACACACACACACAACATGAGGAACACACAGACACTCAACATGAGGCACACACACACACACACACACACACACACACAAACACGCACACACACACACAACATGAAGAACACACACACAGACACACAACATGAGAAACGCACACACACAACATGAGGAACACACACACACAGAACATGAGAAACACAAACACACACAACATGAGGAACACACACACACACACACTCAACATGAGGAACAAACACACAACATGAGGAACACACACACACACACGAGGAACTCACACACACAACATGAGAAACACACACACAACGTAAGAAACACACACACACACAACATGAGGAACACACACAGAAACACACACACACACACTCAACATGAGGAACACACACACACAACATGAGGAACACACACACACACAACGTGAGGAACACACACAACACACACAACGTGAGAAACACACACACACACAACATGAGGAACACAAACACACACAACATGAGGAACACACACACACACCATGAGGAACACACACACAACGTGAGGAACACACACACAACATGAGGAACACACACACATACACAACATGAGGAACACACACACACACACACCATGAGGAACACACACACACAACGTGAGGAACACACACACACAACGTGAGGAACACACCCACAACACACACACACACACACAACGTGAGGAACACACAACAGACACACACACATACACACACACTCAACATGAGGAACACACACACACTCAGGCACGCACACACACACACACACACAGCAGTGGTCAGAGGTGTGTGTTTGCGGCAGCAACATCACACTCATGGATCGAGTCTCGTATGAAACTGAACACTGTGAATGTGATGTTCACAGTAAACGTGTGTATTAATGTGGACAAACATCTCCTCCTGCTTAACAAACAGCAGCTAAAGCAGGTTACAATCAGGTCCTGTAAACATGAGGTGCCCACTGACCTCACACACACAAGCACACTCACTCACATGAGGAACACACACACACACACAACGTGAGGAACATACACACACACACACACACACACACACACACACACACAACACACAACGTGAGGAACACACAACGCACACTCACTCACTCACTCACACTCACTCTCTCTCTCACACACACACACACACACACACGTAAACGGTGTGTAAAGTCAGTTCCTGCTGTAACTGCTCCAGACACACACTTCACACAGGCGTGGCTGCGAAGCGACACACATCAGTCAATATTTGACACACACAGAGAATATGAAATATAATCTCTGACTGTCAATAACACTTGAGTGCAGATGTAAAGCAAACACAGTAACAGAGTCTCACTGTTTCTCATGAACAACATGAACATCATCTGATCCAGCACACACACATATTATAATCTAAGAGCAATAAGTTATTGCAATAAGCTAATGTTCTCAATAAAATATGAAAACATTAATTCTGAATTATCTCTGAAGGTACAAAACATTCAGTCTATTAAATGATTTAAAAAAATTCTTAGTTAACAGAACGTTAAGTGAACATTCCATTTTATCATCATTATCCAAAGCGACTTACAAATGAGGAGAGCAATAGAAGCTGTTAAACTTACAATAGGACAGCAATGAGCAAGTGCTGTGACCCTTCTCACTTCAGCCTAAGGCAGTAAATGGAATTTATTTTATTTTTATAAATATATATAGAGTAGAAGAGAAAATAAACATTATGTGAACGTTACTTTTGAATGTTCTCTGAAACTAGTAACATTTAGAAAACTTTACATGAACATCCAACTGAATGTTTCCGGGAAAAAAAACGCTCTATGAATGATGTATAGATAATGTTTTGTGCTGATGTTTTGAGAACATTATTAAAAGACCAGATAACTTTGAATGAATGTTCTATTAACGTTACTGGAAGAACGTTTGTTCATAACCTTGCCAGAAAGTTAGCTAAAGCTAGTAGAACGTTCCCTGTAACGCAGTAGATGATCTGCATGAGGTGCGTTTCTGTCGATCAGACGCATCACTTCAAGTCACATGATCTGACGCGTCTGATCGACAGAAACATACCTCATGCAGATCATCTACTGCGTTCCAGTATTACACGAATGACGACAGTCGAGTCTTAGTAATTTCTCTCTGTCACAAGACAACCCAGCCTGATCAGCCCAGATTTTGTGGCCTCTTGTGTTGGTGGTTTGTGTGTCTTGTTGGTTTTGTTTGGAGAAATCGCCATGTGCTCCGCTGTCATTGTAGCGTTCACCTCGCCCTCTTGTCATTTTATTAATCATTATCATTCAACGTGCTCACCTGTCATCGGTTAGCCTTTCTCATTATCTCCCTTATTTGTTCCTTGTGTGTTCGCGGTCTTGTGCCAGATTGTTATTGTACGCTAGTCTTGTCAAGTTTAATCATGTTTGTGTCCTGTTTTCAGGCTCAAGCTGTTGGCAGTCAGGATGGCCTTGGGTGAGAGGGGTCATTGGCTGGAGGGGAAGCGCAGCCCTTCTTGGGCTGGACGGATCATAAGAACCTCAAATACGTCCGTTCAGCCAGGAGTTTGAGCTCACGCCAGGCTCGATGGGCACTCTACTTTGGCCAGTTTAACTTCACCGTTTCGGAATTGTACGGGGTCCAAGAATGTTAAGCCCAATGCCCTCTCTGGTCTGTTTGAGGCTCCCGGTGAGGAGGCTAGTCGAAGCCAAGGGGGTGGTGGTAGAGTCCCTCTCCTGGGACATTGAGAGGCGAAAGGCGGCTAGTCGAAGCCATCCTTCCTAAGGGGGTGGTGGTAGAGTCTCTCTCCTGGGACATCGAGAGGCGAGAGGAGGCGGCTAGTCGAAGCCATCCTTCCTAAGGGGGTGGTGGTAGAGTCTCTCTCCTGGGACATCGAGAGGCGGCTAGTCGAAGCCATCCTTTCTAAGGGGGTGGTGGTAGAGTCTCTCTCCTGGGACATTGAGAGGCGAGAGGAGGCTAGTCGAAGCCATCCTTCCTAAGGGGGTGGTGGTAGAGTCCCTCACCTGGGACATCGAGAGGCGAGAGGAGGCGGCTAGTCGAAGCCATCCTTCCTAAGGGGGTGGTGGTAGAGTCTCTCTCCTGTGACATCGAGAGACGAGAGGAGGCTAGTCGAAGCCATCCTTCCTAAGTAGGTTGTGGTAGAGTCTCTCTCCTGGGACATCGAGAGGCGAGAGGAGGAGGCTAGTCGAAGCCATCCTTCCTAAGGGGGTGGTGGTAGAGTCTCTCTCCTGGGACATCGAGAGGCGAGAGGAGGAGGCTAGTCGAAGCCATCCTTCCTAAGGGGGTGGTGGTAGAGTCTCTCTCCTGGGACATCGAGAGCAGGCTAGTCGAAGCCATCCTTTCTAAGGGGGTGGTGGTAGAGTCCCTCTACTGGGACATCGAAAGGCGAGAGGAGGAGGCTAGTCGAAGCCATCCTTCCTAAGGGGGTGGTGGTAGAGTCTCTCTCCTGGGACATCGAGAGGCGAGAGGAGGCTAGTCGAAGCCATCCTTCCTAAGGGGGTGGAGGTAGAGTCCCTCTCCTGGGACATTGAAAGGCGAGTCGAAACCATCCTTTCTAAGGGGGTGGTGGTAGAGTCCCTCTCCTGGGACATCGAGAGGAGTGAGGAGACTGGTCGAAGCCATCCTTCCTAAGGGGGTGTTGGTAGAGTCCATCTACTGGGACATCGAAAGGCGAGAGGAGGCTAGTCGAAGCCATCCTTCCTAAGGGGGTGGTGCTAGAGTCCCTCTACTGGGACATCGAGAGGCGAGAGGAGGCTAGTCGAAGCCATCCTTTCTAAGGGGGTGGTGGTACAGTCCCTCTCCTGGGTCATCGAGAGGCGTGAGGAGGCCGGTCGAAGCCATCCTTCCTAAGGGGGTGGTGGTAGAGTCCCTCTCCTGGGACATCGAGAGGAGGAGGCTAGTCGAAGCCATCGTTCCTAAGAGGGTGGTGGTAGAGTCTCTCTCCTGGGACATCGAAAGGTGAGAGGAGGCTAGTCGAAGCCATCCTTCCTAAGGGGTGATGGTATAGTCCCTTCTCCTGGGACATTGAGAGGCGTGAGGAGGAGGCTAGTCGAAGCCATCCTTCCTAAGAGGGTGGTGGTAGAGTCCCTCTACTGGGACATCGAGAGGCGAGAGGAGGCTAGTCGAAGCCATCCTTTCTAAGGGGGTGGTGGTACAGTCCCTCTCCTGGGACATCGAGAGGCGGCTACTCGAAGCCATCCTTCCTAAGGGGGTGGTAGTAGAGTCCCTCTCCTGGGACATATAGAGGCGTGAGGAGGAGGCTAATCGAAGCCATCCTTCCTAAGGGGGTGGTGGTAGAGTCCCTCTCCTGAGACATTGAGAGGCGAGAGGAGGGCGGTCGAGGGGTGGAAGTGTCTAACCCTGTCTAATCCGGTTTTCTTCACAGGAACCTGACGCTGCAGTCTCCTGGAGGAGGGCTGAGGGGGTCCTGGCCCGGACTTCTAGACGGACCAAGGCAGTAGCCAATCGACATCGGATCTCCTCACTTCGCTATGTGTGTGGCTTGTCTACCAAAGACCTGCCTTTCAGGGTAGCCTCTCGTAAATTGGCTCCCAGGTTCAATGGCCCATACCGTATCACCAAGGTTCTGAGTTTGGTGGTTATTAGGGTCAAGTTACCTCATAGAATTGGTCAGATTCACCCTGTTTTTAACATCTCCAAGATAAACCTGTGTTTAGATCCCCTCTAAATCCTGTTGTTTCTTCCCCTGCCCCCTCCCCCTTGTCTAGTGGATGGCTGTCCTGTGTACACTGACTGCTGGATGTCAGATGCCAGGGCAGGGGCTTCCAGTATCTGGTGGACTGGGAGGGCTATGGTCCAGAGGAGAGGAGCTGGATTCCAGCTCGGTACATCTTGGATCAGACGTCGGTGGAGGACTTCCGCCGGCGACACGGTGAGCAAGCAGTGTCGCCTTGTCTTGGTGGGCATGGTTTTGTTTTGACAGATCACCATGTGCTCCCCTCTCATTGAGGCATTCACCTCACCCTCTTGTCATTCTATTAATCATTATCGTTCACCGTGCTCACCTCAGACCACAAGTTCAGTTTCAATGCGTGATTCAATCAGGCTACAGTATTTCAGAGAACAAAGAGTTTTCCCAAAGTGTCATTTCCAACGCAATACACGTAAACAGTATAAATAGGGAACTGGGCGTTTTAAATGTTCAGAGAACATATTAGCAAAATATTCTTGGAACATAAGGGATTTTTAATTATGTTTTAGAACTCCAGAATATCTGAACATCATCTGTACTGTCAATCCCATAATGCCCCATCGTCATCACAATAACTGTAACTCTGACAGTAACGTTCACGGGAGACTAACTAACTAACTTCACTAAATTCTTTAGTATGTCAAACACTTTCAAGAGTGTAACTATATCCCAGTTTTATCCCATCAGCAGCGAAACGTGATCAACTCATCTGAACAATTGCAGGATTCACTTCAATCGATCAGGAATCAGACGTCTTTACCTTCGGCACGACTCCTGGACGAATGCTGTTGATCAGAGAACATTCCAGCAGCTGCCCTTCCTGCAGGAGACACACACACACACACACACACACACACACACACACACACTGCGGTTACGGTTCATCAGCGCTCATTGGCACAGATAAATAATATTACACATTTTATCAAGCCAAAGTTCTGCTGACAGACCGTTTTCTTTCAGAAATAGTTTGAATGTCAATGACGGACTATATGAGCATCAAGTCAAGACAAAGTCAATCATATAATTTATAAGCTTATAATTTTATTTTAAAACACATGATCTCTTAAGTCTGAATAGAAACGGTGAAGATCTGAGGAAAACACGCAGTGATTTAATGGCACTGGTGTGTGTGATTTGTGTGAACAGATAAATCGCACCTTTCCTTCACTTTTCCATGTGAGGAAGAAGCCGAACTCGTCGACTTTAAAATGGCAGCCGGGCTCGAAGACGAAGGGATCCTGAAAAACACAGCAGAGGATGAGCGTTATTCTGGATGTGTGTGTGTGTGTGTGTGTGACAGAGGCCAACAGCGTTTAACAAGAACATCACCAGAGCGACTGATATGATCGTTTCAGAATCATCTCATCAATCATTACAGCTATTGTCACCAACCAGCATTATCATCATCATCATCATCAGTGTGATGTTTACAGCGTTTGTGCTAGTCAAAGCTGACATCACCTGACACTGCAGAAGTGTGTGTAGTGCGTTTGAAGAGTCTGACGGTCTGAAAATAGATTTAGCGCTGCATTCAGAAACACAACAGAGAGAAACTGAATCATCACTAATACTTGAGCTCAGAACAACCAATAACAGCAGTCTAATATGCTCAAGAAACATTTATGATTATTATCAATGTTGAACACAGTTTAATATTTTAACAAATTCTTACATTTAATCAATCAATTCAATTAGAATAATAAGACACAATAGGCTGTTACCAGTATCAATAAAATTGATCTTTGCACTGCAGAGGAAACACAAGAGTTGCATCTGACGCTTTAATGCAGATCATGAATGCATTTCAACTGCTCTTACAAACACATAAATAATGTTCTGATGTTTTAACCAATATGTGATATGTGAAATGATTTAAAAAATGAAAGATACTTTAAATGTGAAATTAATACCGCCAGTAGGTGGCAGCGAGTCACTGTTAATAAGTGAGTCATTGAATCATTCATTCTAATGATTCATTCATTCAGTAATGAAACACTGCATTGTTGCATAGAGACGCAAAACACTCCTGTGTCTTTGTTTGGAACTATTTTCGTCAGCAAAATAGACGTCACTTTAATAATAACTTCTTGTTTATTGAACTGTTATATAAAATCAATATCACATTTGTAATTATGCAGATATTTGGAGAAAAAGGCACTCTTTGAGTGATATTGATTAATTTATAAAATCTATTAAAATGTATTTATAGTGCCAAAAATACCTCTGTCTGTCTTTTATATTTATATAATTTAATAGATTAAATCACACAGTGAAATTGTGTGCTCTAAATGCACAAGCGCAATAGTCAAACCCACTGGACATTGGAATAGCTTGAAAATAGACCCCGTTTACACCTGTATTTACCACAGTCCACTTGTGTGTTTGTGTGAAGAGAAGGACACACTCGATAATGTCCAATCACACATTGTTAAAACAACAATCACAATATTATTATAGACGATATGTGTTACAACTTTCTGTTAATCAAAGAATCTTGAGAAATAAAATGCATCACGGTTTCCACACAAATATGACTATTTTCACATAGAAAACAGATTATGGTTCCTTTTGACATGAACGTGAGATTCGTCACAAACATCCCCTCTGAGTTTGGCAGTAAAAATCTCAAAGTCAAAATAAAAGCGCCCCGATGCGACACACTAATGAGTTCAGTGCCGACGGCCTTCAACTGAACACTCGAGCCAAGATGGCCGCCGGCACACAGTTTCACCGTCTGCTGCTCTGTGGGATCTGGCTGAACTGTAACAGCTCTCCATGAAACTTCCTTCTTATTCACACACTAGTTCCTGTGCGATACATCTGCCGCTTTAATCAGAGTCCCGAGTCCTGCAGGGCCTTTCAACTAACGAGAGCACGAGATGTTCTTCATCTTCATGATGTCACTGCGGCCGAACACATGTGACACCCGCGCATCAGGTGACTTTACCTGCGATGATCTGCCTGTGACTGACAGATGGCAGTACTAACTCAACTAATCATGAGTGAAGCCGCAGACAGACAGACACTGAATCTGATCCAGGAATCCACATGAAAGCATCCCAGAATCCTCTCTGATGAGCAGCTGTGGATGTTTATGTGCTGAAGGAGAGCTTGATTGAATTACACAGGAAATGCAGAAACAGGAAGAGTGTGTGTGTGTGTGTGTGTGTGTGTGTGCGCGTGTGTGAGAGTGAGTGTGTACCTCATCGAACCGGTCGAATGCGGCTCCTTCCTGAAGGAAATCAGGAACTCGCTTCTGCCAGTTGAACTGGTATGATTTGGTCATGACTGTGTGTCACTCAGACCTGAAACACACACATGATGGGAAACAACATTAACATCCAGAAAACACTGAATACACACGCACTGGACTTTTATATGACTGTACTGAACTGATGTGAATAATGAGTTTACAGCAGAATCTGAATGTGTCTGAGTGGCGAGCAGGACGAGGCCGGTGGCGTGAGTGATGATGAGCATGTGCGACGCACCGGTCTCGATCTCTCACGAGGAGCGAAGACAGTGGAGAGAGAGAGAGAGGAACAGGACTGGTTTATGTTGTGTTTTGTTTCTGTTTTGTGTGGCCAGCAGTCGTCCGTGATGGGCTGCTGGCGGATACTTTTGTTTTTGTATTTGTTTTATTTTGTCATTAAAAGTTGTTGAATGTTCGCCGGTTCCCGTCTCCTCCTTCCTGCTTCCGCTCCTCCGTGAGAGATCGAGACCGGTGCATCGCACACGTCGCTCATCATCTCTCACGCCACCGGCCTCACGCCGCTCTCTCACGGCACCGGTCTCGCGCCGCTCTCTCACGCCACCGGCCTCGCGCCGCTCTCTCACGCCACCGGTCTCGCGCCGCTCTCTCACGCCACCGGTCTCGCGCCGCTCTCTCACGCCACCGGTCTCGCGCCGCTCTCTCACGCCACCGGTCTCGCGCCGCTCTCTCACGCCACCGGTCTCGCGCCGCTCTCTCACGCCACCGGTCTCGCGCCGCTCTCTCACGCCACCGGTCTCGCGCCGCTCTCTCACGCCACCGGTCTCGCGCCGCTCTCTCACGCCACCGGTCTCGCGCCGCTCTCTCACGCCACCGGTCTAGCGCCGCTCTCTCACGCCACCGGTCTCGCGCCGCTCTCTCACGCCACCGGTCTCACGCCGCTCTCTCACTACACCGGTCTAGTGCCGCTCTCTCACGTCACCGGTCTAGCGCCGCTCTCTCACGTCACCGGTCTCACGCCGCTCTCTCACGCCACCGGTCTAGCGCCGCTCTCTCACGTCACCGGTCTCGCGCCGCTCTCTCACGCCACCGGTCTCGCGCCACTCTCTCACGCCACCGGTCTCGCGCCGCTCTCTCATGCCACCGGTCTCGCGCCGCTCTCTCACGCCACCGGTCTAGCGCCGCTCTCTCACGCCACCGGTCTTGTGCCGCTCTCTCACGCCACCGGTCTCGCGCCGCTCTCTCACGCCACCGGTCTAGCGCCGCTCTCTCACGCCACCGGTCTCGCGCCTCTCTCTCACGCCACCGGTCTCGCGCCGCTCTCTCACGCCACCGGTCTCGCGCCGCTCTCTCACGCCACCGGTCTCGCGCCGCTCTCTCACGCCACCACGCCACCGGTCTCGCGCCGCTCTCTCACGCCACCGGTCTCACGCCGCTCTCTCACTACACCGGTCTAGTGCCGCTCTCTCACGTCACCGGTCTAGCGCCGCTCTCTCACGTCACCGGTCTCACGCCGCTCTCTCACGCCACCGGTCTAGCGCCGCTCTCTCACGTCACCGGTCTCGCGCCGCTCTCTCACGCCACCGGTCTCGCGCCACTCTCTCACGCCACCGGTCTCGCGCCGCTCTCTCATGCCACCGGTCTCGCGCCGCTCTCTCACGCCACCGGTCTAGCGCCGCTCTCTCACGCCACCGGTCTAGCGCCGCTCTCTCACGCCACCGGTCTCGTGCCGCTCTCTCACGCCACCGGTCTCGCGCCGCTCTCTCACGCCACCGGTCTAGCGCCGCTCTCTCACGCCACCGGTCTCGCGCCTCTCTCTCACGCCACCGGTCTCGCGCCGCTCTCTCACGCCACCGGTCTCGCGCCGCTCTCTCACGCCACCGGTCTCGCGCCGCTCTCTCACGCCACCGGTCTCGCGCCGCTCTCTCACGCCACCGGTCTAGCGCCGCTCTCTCACGCCACCGGTCTCGTCCTGCTCTCTCACGCCACTCGCCACAGTAGAGTATTTGATAAAGTTTCATCATTGATTCTATTCTCATCATTTCCACCATCAGCCGAAACATGAATCGAGACACTGATATTAATCATAGCAGAGCTTTACACTGCAGTGATGTGTGTGTGTGTGTGTGTTTGTGCGTGCGTGTGTGTGTCTGCAGTGATGTGTGTGTGTGTGTCTGCAGTGATGTGTGTGTGTGTGTGTGTCTGCAGTGATGTGTGTGTGTGTGTCTGCAGTGGTGTGTGTGTGTGTGTGTGTCTGCAGTGATGTGTGTGTGTGTGTGTGTGTCTGCAGTGATGTGTACGTGTGTGTAAACACACACACACAAACACACACTGTACATATATACACACACAAACACAATACCAAAAAATAATCGTAATTTTATATAAAATTAAGGACCATTAAATATCTTATAACCATTAAGATTTTTTGTGTGTGTGTGTGTGTGTGCAGTGATGTGTGTGTGTCTGCAAGTGATGTGTGTGTGTGTCTGCAGTGATGTGTACGTGTGTGTAAACACACACACACAAACACACACTGTACATATATACACACAAACACAATACCAAAAAATAATCGTAATTTTATATAAAATTAAGGACCATTAAATATCTTATAACCATTAAGATTTTTTTGTGTGTGTGTGTGTGTGTGTGTGCAGTGATGTGTGTGTGTGTGTGTGTGCAGTGATGTGTGTGTGTGTGTGTGTGTGTGTGTGTGTGTGTGTGTCTGCAAGTGATGTGTGTGTGTGTCTGCAGAGATGTGTACGTGTGTGTCTGCAGTGATGTGTGTGTGTGTGTGTTTGTGCGTGTGTGTGTGTGTCTGCAGAGATGTGTACGTGTGTGTCTGCAGTGATGTGTGTGTGTGTCTGCAGTGATGTGTGTGTGTGTCTGCAGTGATGTGTGTACATGTGTGTCTGCAGTGATGTGTGTACGTGTGTGTCTGCAGTGATGTGTGTGTGTGTGTGTGTGCAGTGATGTGTACGTTTGTGTCTGCAGTGATGTGTATGTGTGTGTGTGTGTGTCTGCAGTGATGTGTGTGTGTGTGTCTGCAGTGATGTGTGTGCCTGCAGTGATGTGTGTGTGTGTGTGTGTGTGCAGTGATGTGTGTGTGCGTGTGTCTGCATTGATGTGTGTGTGTGTGTGTGTGCAGTGATGTGTGTGTGTGTGTGTGTGTGTGTGTGTGTGTGGGTGCGCGTGTGTGTGTGTGTGTGTGTGGGTGCGTGTGTGTGTGTCTGCAGATTCCACATGCTGGATTTCCCCGACAGGACCGAGTCTCTCTGGGAAACACACCGGACACTGAGCCACGGTGTTATTAATAACCCACTGATTAATATTTAATCAGAGCACATTAATATTCAGGAGATGTGCTGCATATTCATGCACATCAAACATCAGGAATCATGATCGCATTACAACAGAGGATGATGGGAAATATAATGAGTAGCATAAAGCAGGTTTAATGAGTCGTTCACCAGTTTGATTAACCGCTGTCCTAGCTAGCATAACTAACATTCTCCTAAACTTATGAACAAACGTTCAACATAAAACATCAGTTATACATCATTCTGAAACATTTTAGATTATATATATTTTTAAATGTTCTTAATTGTTTCAGAACGTTCAGAAAACATCATTCTGTCAAGTCAGCTTTATTTCTGCAGCGCTTTATACAGTAAAGATCTGAACAAACTGAACAATTTAATTCACAACTGAAACTAATTATTATGTCAGTTATATGCTGTGTTAATGATATTCTTGTAGACGAGATTCATGTCAAATAGTTTAACATCTCACGAGTGTTAGTTATGAACACACCACTGGTTCAGTCATCGATCAGCAGCTGAACACGTGAGTTAGATAACTGAGAAAATATCTGTCTCACAGCTGTCAATCATCACACCACTGAAGACAGCTGTCAATCATCACACCACTGAAGACAGCTATCAAACATCACACCACTGAAGACAGCTGTCAATCATCACACCACTGAAGACAGCTGTCAAACATCACACCACTGAAGACAGCTGTCAATCATCACACCACTGAAGACAGCTGTCAATCATCACACCACTGAAGACAGCTGTCAATCATCACACCACTGAAGACAGCTGTCAATCATCACACCACTGAAGACAGCTGTCAATCATCACACCACTGAAGACAGCTGTCAATCATCACACCACTGAAGACAGCTGTCAAACATCACACCACTGAAGATAGCTGTCAATCATCACACCACTGAAGACAGCTGTCAATCATCACACCACTGAAGACAGCTGTCAAACATCACACCACTGAAGACAGCTGTCAATCATCACACCACTGAAGACAGCTGTCAAACATCACACCACTGAAGACAGCTGTCAATCATCACACCACTGAAGACAGCTGTCAATCATCACACCACTGAAGACAGCTGTCAATCATCACACCACTGAAGACAGCTGTCAATCATCACACCACTGAAGACAGCTGTCAAACATCACACCACTGAAGACAGCTGTCAATCATCACACCACTGAAGACAGCTGTCAAACATCACACCACTGAAGACAGCTGTCAATCATCACACCACTGAAGACAGCTGTCAATCATCACACCACCTGAGACAGCTGTCAATCATCACACCACTGAAGACAGCTGTCAATCATCACACCACTGAAGACAGCTGTCAAACATCACACCACTGAAGACAGCTGTCAATCATCACACCACTGAAGACAGCTGTCAATCATCACACCACTGAAGACAGCTGTCAATCATCACACCACTGAAGACAGCTGTCAATCATCACACCACTGAAGACAGCTGTCAAACATCACACCACTGAAGACAGCTGTCAATCATCACACCACTGAAGACAGCTGTCAAACATCACACCACTGAAGACAGCTGTCAATCATCACACCACTGAAGACAGCTGTCAAACATCACACCACTGAAGACAGCTGTCAATCATCACACCACTGAAGACAGCTGTCAATCATCACACCACCTGAGACAGCTGTCAAACATCACACCACTGAAGACAGCTGTCAATCATCACACCACTGAAGACAGCTGTCAATCATCACACCACTGAAGACAGCTGTCAATCATCACACCACTGAAGACAGCTGTCAATCATCACACCACCTGAGACAGCTGTCAAACATCACACCACTGAAGACAGCTGTCAATCATCACACCACTGAAGACAGCTGTCAATCATCACACCACTGAAGACAGCTGTCAATCATCACACCACTGAAGACAGCTGTCAATCATCACACCACTGAAGACAGCTGTCAAACATCACACCACTGAAGACAGCTGTCAATCATCACACCACTGAAGATAGCTGTCAAACATCACACCACTGAAGACAGCTGTCAATCATCACACCACTGAAGACAGCTGTCAATCATCACACCACTGAAGACAGCTGTCAATCATCACACCACTGAAGACAGCTGTCAAACATCACACCACTGAAGACAGCTATCAAACATCACACCACTGAAGACAGCTGTCAATCATCACACCACTGAAGACAGCTATCAAACATCACACCACTGAAGACAGCTGTCAATCATCACACCACTCTCATTAGACTCACAAATGATTTGCTCTTATCATCCGATCGTGGTTGTATCTCTCTATTAGTAGTCTCTAACCGACCGTTATCAGTTTGTAGCAGTAAATGAAGAGATGTCTTATCGATCAAAAGTTCAGTATGCTGTACCACAAGGCTCAGTACTAGGACCGTTGGTGTTTACTCTGTACATGCTACCCTCTCACACACACACACGCACACACACACCCACTCTGTACATGCTACCCTTAGGAGATATTATTAGGAAGCATGGCATTAGTTTTCACTGTTATGATGATGATACTCAGCTCTTTATTTCTTCACACCCTGACGAAACTTACCAATCCACAAAATTAACGGAAAGCATAGCTGATATAAAAAACTGGATGACTAGTAATTTCCTAATACTTAATTCTGAAAAAACAGAGATTCTAATTATTGGACAAAAAACTTCCTCCCGTAATAACGTAGAATACTGTCTAACACTTGATGCTGCTCTGTCAAGTCCTCGTCGTCGGTTAGGAACCTGTCTCTGTGTGTGTGTGTGTGTGTGTGTGTGTGTGTGCTCTTTGATACCAATCTTTCAAAGTCACGTGTCTAGTATCTGTAAAACCTTTTTTTTTCCATCTTAAAAATATATCTGAATTACGTCATATGCTCTCAAAGAAAAATGCGGAACAGTTAGTTCATGCGTTCATGACATCAAGGCTAGATTATTGTAATGCTCTTATGGGTGGTTGCCCTGCACGCTTAATAAACAAACTACAGCTGGTCCAAAACGCAGCCGCTAGAGTTCTTACCAGAACCAGGAAGTATGACCATATTAGCCCGGTTCTGTCAACACTGCATTGGCTCCCTATTAAACATTGTATACATTTTAAAATATTGCTGATTACTTACAGGGCACTAAATGGTTTAGCTCCCCAGTACTTGAGCGAGCTCTTAACGCATTATACTCCTTCACGTCAATTGCGATCTTAAAATTCCGGCCAGTTGATAATGCCTAGAATATCAAAATCGACTGCTGGCGGTAGATCCTTTTTCTATTTAGCACCAAAACTCTGGAACAATCTTCCTAACATTGTCCGGGAAGCAGACACAGTCTGTCAGTTTAAATCTAGACTAAAAACACATCTCTTTGGCTTAGCATACACATAGCACACTATAGACTTCTATAATTCAATGTTAGGCTGCATAGTTTAGATCAGCCGGAACTGGGAACACTTCCCATAAATCCTGATGTACTCGTTACATCATAAGAAGGATGGCGTCTAGGCTAATATTAGTCTCTCTGTTTATCCCGAGGTTTACCGCAGTCCGCCGGATCCAGGCCGTATCCGGATCTGATGAAGGACCTGCGCCTTGACACGACGACAACGCATCCCTGAAGTGTCACTAGTCTCTCCACTGTGAAGGCCTCCTTCCCTTTACCTCTGTACTGATAAAACGTTGTCAAAATAGTTCCGGTTCGTGTGGCTACTCGAAACCTATTTTCTGGATTATAAATTTTTAAGGCCAGACAAGTAATTTGTTGAGGTCAATTTGTAAAGAAAAACTACAAGCATGCGCAAATATACATATTCAAACGCGCATACCTATAGATTAAACACGTAACAGCGGCTGCTAACACGACACCGTAAACGCTGACGGCGTGCACATACGTAAATTAATAACTAATGATCCTTACAACGGAAGTGAATCAATCAAAACTAACTTTATCTGGACAACAACTTTATTCTAGATCTGCTGTAAAGCCAAAACAATCTCTGTTACTGTAATCTCCTATTATCTCTGTAAAGCTGCTGTGAAACAGTTTATATTGTTAAAGGGGTGGTAAAATGGCATTTTCACAAGATGTAAAATAAATCTCTGATGTCCCCAGAGTGAGTGTGTGTGAAGTTTTAGCACAAAATACCCCATAGATATTTTTATATAGCATGTTAAAGTTGTCACATTTTGAGGGTTTGCAAAAACGCACCGTTTTGTGCCTGGCCCTTTAAATACAAATGAGCTGCCTCAGAGGGCGGGGTTTCAAGAGCTCTTGTGTGTTAGAAGCTGCGATTACCTCACGCAGACACACTAAAATGACAGAAACTGTTCTGCCTTTAATGTTAAAACAGAGTCAGACAAAGATGTAGAGACTCAAGAAGAAGTGGCAACATGTAGAATGCAACAGGACGTCTCTGAATGGTTAGTTGATGAATTTATGTTGCTGATGTGGAGTTAACTATCTTCAATTAGCATATTCTGTCATGATAATCTATAAATCGCTCGTATAGGAACTGTTGTGAGATGCACACAGAGTGACTTTTTATTGCATGTGAAAAGAAGGATGCTAAAGTTTGAGCTGACTCACAAATGTACTCTTATACAACTACTTTCCCTCTCCTCAACATGGACTGCGTGTCCCGGGGGCGGGGCTTATGTACATTTTAGGGATTGCTGATGTCACTAACCCGGGAGGAATGTCGTGTAGTCCCTACCAGCCGTAGTCCTTGTTGTAGTCCTTTTCTTTAAAAGCAAATATCTCCCTTTGCTTTGAACTTTGAGCATTGTAACTTTTCAAATGTTGTTTATGCTCAAACAGCAACATTACACACTAACTAAAGTTAGAAAAGTGAAATTATACTTTACCACCCCTTTAAAAGTGCTGTATAAATGAAGGAGACTTGACTTGACTCACGGAAGACAGCTGTCAATCAAACACTTAGCTGAAGACAGATATAATTATTATCCATCCTGCACAATCCCATACCGTTTAAAAAAGGCAGTGAGGGAAAATACTCAGAGGCCCCTGCTTTATAAACACACTCAAATTAATGAGTCAGGATCCATACGACAATCAAACACTTCATGACGACAGCTGTCAATCAAACACATCACTGAAATCAGTTGTCAATCACCACATCACTCCAACATGAAATCACATCCATCATCAAAATACTGACATTATCATTATGAATTGATACCATTATTATCAATTAAACACTTTCCTCCAAATACAATAACTGTAAAAACACAACATCCTCAAATAATAAATATCATTATTTACACTTTATTTCAATAGTCCACTTTAGAAATTCTTCTGACTTTAAGTAACTTTGTAACTGTATGTTAACTTGCAGTCATTAGAGTATTAGTAAACTCTGCTTTATTTCAGTTTATTTTGATGACATTCTACGGACCACAAGTAACTTTGTAAGTACGAGAAACCCGAACCCTAAGCTTTCACTCCACTAATACTCTAATGAGAGTTAGCTGACATATAGTTGCACAGTTACTTATAGTTAGTAGAATGTCTAAAGAGGGCAGTTGAAATAAAGTGAAACATTATTATTTAAAAATGGTTGACATGTTTCACTTTGAGCTGCACGCATGTTCCTACTGAAACATATTTTGTTTGTCCCCAGAAGGGAGTTAAACATGACAAAATCTCCCTTTAGGGACGTGATCGTTTGTTAAAACAGAATAAAGCTAAAGCAAATACTGAGTTCTCGGTTTGGTTTAGTGTGTGGGTTGTAGTTACAGTATTTATAACTAGTTTAAAATAAAAAATAATAGAATGAATTCTATGGAATTGACCCATCTTGATAGCGGAGTAAACGAGTGTGTGTGTGTGTGTGTGTGTGTGTGTGTGTGTGTGTGCCTCACCTGACTAGTGTAAACAAACCCACCCTGGTAATGTTTGTCAGTCAAGTTAAACATTCAGACTAATACAACAGTAACCGGTTCTCAACACACACACACACACACACACACACACAATGAATACAATGTGTTTAGTTTATTTTGAATGAATATTTCCATGGGCGCATCTGTTAGATTCTATTCTTTGTATGTTAGTTTGTTGTCACGTTAACATTAAAAACAATTATCCATACTTATGTGGAGAGTGATTACTTGTAGTTCAATAGCCTGAGTGATCACTACAGTTCTGATCTCCATATAGATATCTTAAGATGTCACCTTGACTTTTGAATTGCTGAGTCGGAGACATTTAATATTCAACAATATTATTGATCTCCTGCATTGACAGCATTATATGAGACCTGAACTGAGCTGGACGATGACATCACGCATTTCTCCTTAGCCACTACATATATATATATATATATATATATATATATATATATATATATATATATATATAAATTAACTAAATTAAAGGAGCTGTATGTAAGAAATTTATTTCAATTAATCATAAAATGGCCTTGATATGTCACTAGACATTACGAAATCATGTTCATTTCAAATACTTATATCACTGACAACAGTAGTCCGGCCAGGATATTGTCATTTAAAAAGTGAAGTTGCAGCCCTCAACTGATGTTGATGTTGTCATGTTGTGTTTTGGTCTGATGCGCCACCCTCCACCTATCTACCAATCACAAATTCAGTAGTGTTGCGGCATCCGGGTTGCCAGCTCTGCTAGTTACCACAGCTGCAGCTACAAACGTTTCGGAATCGGATAAAAAAAATGTCTAACGTTGCGAAACCAAAAAAAACCCGTTATGAATCCGAAATACTTCGTGACAAACTCCGAAATAAAACAAGGATCTGTATAGGAGATGCCTTTGAAAGATGGAGACGGCTGAAAACGTACAGACGCCAGCGTTGCTAATTTTCTCCTGGACAGGTAAGATTCATCTATGTTTGGCTAACTTGTACTTGATGTAAATGGACATTTCAAATATTCATGACAGTCGAACAAAGTTATGCGCGTGCAAAGTAGCCTACGTTACGTTAGCTCATATGGAGGAGGTGGGTCATCGAATTGAAAAGGTAAGGAATTGTTTAGGTAATAAAAACGGCGAGTCGCCATTACTAACATTATCAATGCATCATCAGAGCCCGTTTCTCTGTCATTATGATGAGACGCTGAAGAAAACAACATTAACACGCCCATTATTGTTTATCATGCAAGTTCTACAGCCAAAAATAATAGAATGACACGTAATCTTTCACATCACATATTTTAGCGTTATGGACGTGTACTGCAGGGTAAGTTAAAAAATACAGCTGGTCGCTTTCACTTATAGCGTCAGTTAAATGAATAGCTCTATGTTTGATATCGGTTACACACAGTGACAAAGGCTTGTGCTTGTACTTACGTTAATGACAGACACCTACCGTTACAAGTTAGACTAACAGCTACTGTTCTAACAATGAACTGTCACATACGAGCGTACATCTTTACGATTATATTTGGCTAATCGCCATTAGTACATTTTTGCGATATATAATTACTTTGCAAAACATCTCTCATTTGAAGCATAAACATAATTAACAGAAAAAGCTTCTTGTAGCAGCCTACGTTCCTGCTGTATCCTGCAGCCTATCTGGCAACCTGGAGTCAGGGAGGAGGGAGAGGGGATACACCGCTCTACAGTCATTTGAAAGTGATTGCAGTACCAGCTTTGGCCACATTCTTACATACGGCTCCTTTAATAACTTTTTACAACAAAAATGAACCATCACTGAACTTACTCAAGCTGGACTATGACACTACTTTCTTCTGGAAACAAACTTTGCTGCATTATTTTCCTTGACTTGAATATATGACTTTCTTTATTCTGCAAAATAATATATGTTGTTTAACGTCTGTGGATTGTTTATTGTCTCGGTTGTTTTAAACTGCTTATAAATAACTCTAACTTTACATTAACTCTGTCACTTCCTAAATCTGCCATCAACTGGTTCTGCTTCCACATACAGTATGTCCTCGTATTACCCAGCATCCTCTGCTGTCGAGGCGAACACACTGATGAGACACACACACCGGCAGACGTTCAGTTATTAACAGTGTTTGGAATAACGCCGTTTAAAAGAACGGCGTTAGGTAACGTTATTTTTTCAGTAATGGGGTAATCTAACTAATTACTTTTCCCGTCGTTACAACGCCGTTAACGTTACTGGACGTTAAAAGCGGTGTGTTACCACGGGCGTCAGTTTGGTTTGAAATGTGATGGGGACAGAGACGCATTCGGAAGTGCATTTTGAGAAGTGCTGGGTACAAACTTGTCAAACTGTGCAGCCTCTCTGTTCAACCCGTAAATAAATGCATCGATCCGCAAATTTTGTTTAAGTTCTTAAATGGTCTAGCGGTAGATCTTTTGCCAAGCGTGTCAGAGGTTACTGGTTCTAGTCCGCCCTCGTATAGTTTTTTTTTTCTCTCATCAAAACTGAATATGTTCATCAGTGATTACAGTCTATATATTAAACAGGGACACGTTTGTGTGCATTTTATTTTGAGATTTCACCGGAATGAATAGAGAGTCTCCACAATGGCGATAGATTGAAACGCGCGTCCGAGTGAAGACTGCGCGAGCCACAGAGAACACTGTATCCTTGACACCGATCGCCGCGTCAACGAGCGCTCAGCTTGAGTTCAAAAACAACACATTTTAGCGCTAGATCTCTTATTTAATAGCGAATTAAATGGCAACGCATTGGGTTGTTAGAGTTTGATTTATTTAATTTGCTACAGTTACTGCAAACACACTTTATATTATTTAACTCTTTACTTTTGAAGAAAATACTTGAAGTACAGAATGTATTCCAGACCAGTTGTCTGACATTGGGAGTTTGATTTATTTAATTAAGAATAAGACTACAGAGCTAAACACACCTTTTTGTTGTTTAAAAGTTTACTTTTGTTGTGAACAAAACACTTGGAAGTACAGGAATGCAGTCTGTCCGGAATGCGGTCCTGACAGCATTCAAAAGACAACTGAAAACTCATCTCTTCCGTGAGCACTTAACCTAAAAAAAATAAAAAAATAAATAAATACTTGAAATCTTCTCTTGTCTGGTTTATGCAACTCTGAGCAATGTTTGAACTTTGTATTCTGAGCACTTCTTGCGTTGTTTTTGCCTCTCCACGATGACTCGCTTGGTTTAATCCTCAAATGTAAGTCGCTTTGGATAAAAGCGTCTGCTAAATGACTAAACGTGAATGTAAATGTAAAGGTTGTTTACTTGACCAGTTGTCTCAGGTTGAGAGAGTTTGATTTAATTTGCTAGAGTTAAATGCACTTTATATGGTGTAACTGTTTACTTATCTTACAAAGATAATACTTGAAGTGCAGGATAAACCTCTTGCTGTCTGTCGACGTGCAATAAATATAGAAAGTTATGTACAAACACCTGTCTGTTCTACTCATTTCAACTGACTTATGAAAACTGCTAAAAAAAAAATCAAAATACTTTGACATACAGCAACTTTTTTTTAACAGTAACGCAAATACTTACTTTCCCTGGTAACAAGTTACTTTTATTATAGAGTAATTCAGTTACTAACTCAGTTACTTTTTGGAACAAGTAGTGAGTAACTATAACTAATTACTTTTTAAAGTAACATTCCCAACACTGGTTATTAATAAAGGATTTTCCCTTTTACAAACAAACTACATGGAAAACCAACATCTGGAGTTCAAATAAAAACATCTTATGTTTTCACTGATCAATACAGATTGATAGATGCGATTCACACATCTATCAAGACGCTGTTTTCTGAGATTGATACGGTAAAACACACGACATCGTTACTGTTCGTATCAGTAGCCGCGTTTCCATTACAGATTTGCACAAAACTTTTGCGATATTTTCCATAAATGTTGATAAAAACTTGATGGCGTTCCAACAATTATGGCGCCGGATGTTAGTAGGCTAATGTATATCGCAGCCGCCGCACTGGCCATCATTATTAATGGAAGGAGACGTGTGTGTGCGTGTGTGTGTGTGTGTGTGTGTGTTATTCAGCATTAATGACAAGGAAAGACACTTATACTGAGAGCGGCTCGTATGAGGAGTTTCTGGTGTTTCTCCCTAATTTCTGCGTCAAGCTCTTGATTGTGGCATTTCTATGTGGTTTAGAATCCAGTATTCCTGTAATTCTTTCGTCTTTTATGAGTTTAATAAAGAACTCTGTCTCGTATTCTGTCCAAATGCGCCATCTACATCATGTGACTGTAAATGCGCAAAAACAGTTTCGCAAAATATTTATTTTCCGAATAGCCTGAAAACCACCATATATGGAGTTATTATATATTCAATTTGCAATTTCAATTTGCGCAATTTGAAGGGTAATGAAAACATGGCTAGTGTGTATCAAGAGCTGAGATTCAGATATGATAATAAGCATTTGGTTTCTGGCCAATCAGAGCCGAGCAGCTCTCAGAGAGGCGGGGCTTAGAGAGACTGAATCTTTGATGGAAGCGTTTCAGACACTGAGAGAAAGAGCTGACGCTGCAGTGGAGATTATGCGGAAAATAGTGTTTTTGAGCTTGATGCATGTGAACCTGCTGTAGGAGCCTTTAAAATAACATTATATGGCACTATAAAAAAATGTCTAATTATGACATTGACCAGGTTACATCATCTCCACACACAATCAAACAGGCGAGAGGATTGTGTGCAGAATTACAGGATGGACGCGGATCACCAGGTTCTGCCATGGCACATTTGACCAAACATGGTCAAACTCACAGAGAAAGAGAGAGAGAGAGAGAGAGACAGAGACAGAGACAGAGAGAGAGAGACAGAGAGAGAGACAAAGAGAGAGAGAGAGACAAAGAGAGAGACAAAGAGAGAGAGACAGAGAGACAGACAAAGAGAGAGAGAGAGAGAGACAAAGAGAGAGAGACAGGGAGAGAGAGAGACAGGGAGAGAGACAGAGAGAGAGAGAGAGAGAGAGACTGAGAGAGAGACAGAGAGAGAGAGAGAGAGAGAAAGAGACAAAGAGGGAGTCGCTCAGGCCACACCATCAGCCCAGATAATCAGACGTGAGGAAGATGAACGAGCGCATCAGGCCGCGGACGCTAATAATAGCATCAGGACCGTCCGCTGTTCCGGCCTGGGAACGAGACGCTCCATAATTCCCTGATATTTTCTCTGACCAAATATGTACCTCGCAGGAAGGCAAATCACGGATTCTGTCCTGCAAAGCACAGCAGATAAGGCAAGAGAACAGAAACACAGAATATTTTCTAGAGCCCCAGAAATAGAACACTGCCTTTTACAGAAGGACAGAGGATCATGGGTAAACAACCAGGGTGGGAAATTAGCACCGGCCACCAGCCAATGGCTGGTACTTTTTGTATACTTTGCCTTGTATACCAGCCACAGTGGCTGGTAGATTGTAAAACATATTTTTATTGGTTACTACTTAAAACATTCCTTGTAACGGATTGGACAGCTTTTGTCAAAGAATGCTGTTGCTAAGTAACAATAATGCACTTTTGTCGAGTAACTAATTTGATTGGTTTTCAGCGGACCGTGACACATATAGCTGAGCTGAGGTACAAACGAAAGGAAAATTTAATAAATGTGGCGACATATACCCGGTGTTAAGAGGCCCGCCGCGGAGTCAGCAGTAGCTATGAATGTACAAACTGTCTAGGGCGAAGTAAATAAAAAGAGAAGGTACTTTTCAAACAAGTGGCGCATTAATGACGAAGGGAAAACGAGGGAAAGGTTAGCCTACCTTTCCGTCGAACAGTCCATGCACTGTACTTACTGTGTATAATAATACTTTATAAATTTGAATTCCGGGAAAAGTGGCTGGTAAAAAATATAAGTGGCTGGTAAAATTGGGCATCCACCAGCCACTGTGGCTGCTCAAGGTCACCTCAGGTCAAGAGGTAAAGCGGGAAGCGGTTCATTGACCCTCGTTCATCTGAATGGCCAGTGAAACCTTCCTCCATGAACAAACAGCACATACAGATGTTGCTCGCGGCGACACACACACGCGTCTCCATGGCAACGCTGTTCCCAGGATCGCCAGCCCTTAATACGCCTGGTTCGGCCCGATGACTTACTGCAGATCCATACGCGTGTATTTATAGAGCGGGATTCACTGGAGGCTCCGTCTTCATCACAACAACACCAATCCCCAAAGAGTAGCAATTCACCTTCATTACCCATAAACCCCTGCGATCTTACCCATAAACCCCTGCGATCTTACCCATAAACCCCTGCGTTATGGCCGGTACAGTTTACCCATAAACCCCTGCAGTGCGGCAGGTGTCGTTTACCCATAAACCCCTGCGATCTTACCGATGCCGATTACCCATAAACCCCTGCGATCTTACCCATAAACCCCTGCGATCTTACCCATAAACCCCTGCGTTACGGCCGGTACAGTTTACCCATAAACCCCTGCACTGCGGCAGGTGTCGATTACCCATAAACCCCCTGCGATCTTACCCATAAACTCCTGCGCGGTGGCCGGTGTCGTTTACCCATAAACCCCTGCGATCTTACCCATAAACCCCTGCACAGTAGCCGGTGTCGTTTACCCATAAACCCCTGCGATTTTACCCATAAACCCCTGCGCAGTGGCCGGTGTTGTTTACCCATAAACCCCCTGCGATCTTACCCATAAACCCCTGCACAGTAGCCGGTGTCGTTTACCCATAAACCCCTGCGATTTTACCCATAAACCCCTGCGCAGTGGCCGGTGTTGTTTACCCATAAACCCCCTGCGATCTTACCCATAAACCCCTGCACAGTAGCCGGTGTCGTTTACCCATAAACCCCTGAGATCTTACCCATAAACCCCTGCGCAGTGGCCAGTGTCGTTTACCCATAAACCCCTGCGATTTTACCCATAAACCCCTGCGCAGTGGCCGGTGTTGTTTACCCATAAACCCCCTGCGATCTTACCCATAAACCCCTGCACAGTAGCCGGTGTCGTTTACCCATAAACCCCTGAGATCTTACCCATAAACCCCTGCGCAGTGGCCAGTGTCGTTTACCCATAAACCCCTGCGCTGCGGCAGGTGCCGTTTACCCATAAACCCCTGCACTGCGGCAGGTGTCGATTACCCATAAACCCCCTGCGATCTTACCCATAAACCCCTGCGCTGCGGCCGGTGCTGATTTCCCATAAACCCTTGCGATCTTACCCATAAACCCCTGCACTGCGGCAGGTGTCGATTATCCATAAACCCCTGCGCTCTTACCCATAAACCCCTGCGCTCTTACCCATAAACCCCTGCACTGCGGCAGGTGTCGATTATCCATAAACCCCTGCGCTCTTACCCATAAACCCCTGCGCTCTTACCCATAAACCCCTGTGCTGCGGCCAGTGCTGATTTCCCATAAACCCCTGCGATCTTACCCATAAACCCCTGCGCTGCGGCAGGTGTCGATTACCCATAAACCCCTGCGCTCACACAGACACCCAACTAACAGGGAACGTTCTCTCAAAGTTATGAACAAACGTTATTCCAGTCACATTAATAGAGTGTTCGTTCAAAGTTATCTGGTCTTTAATAATGTTCTCAAAACATCAGCACAAAAACCTGATCTATACATCGTTCTTTGAGCGTTTTTTAACATTTCTAACATTGTTTAAATGTTTATACTTGTTTCAGAACATTCAAAGAACATTCAAAAGTAACGTTCACATAATGTTTGAAGAAGGATACAATGGAATGTTTCCTTAACGTTCACATAACCAAGAAAAAACTTTTTAAATACAAAAAACATGAAGAGAACGGCAGTCACCACACTGTCACATGACCTCGTTACATCACATGACTGGACCCTTTTCACATCGCTGGCGTTCTCAGAAGCAGAAGTCGTCACAAACTTCTATATTGGTGAACGGGAGGCCACAGCAAATATACGGTTTGTATTCACATTTGCTCCAATATCAAAAGAAAATATCCATGACAGTGTTTCTGTGACTTTCCAAAAGAGGAAAATAATATAGAAAGCTTGATTTCGTTGGTCAAAAGAGAGAAAGTCAAATTAGCCGTCACTCCCAGTATTACAAACACCTCGCTGATGATGGAAATATTAAAAACATTACTAGATTTGTGATGTCTAGAAATGTGAAACGCACCGTGAAACGAGTCTATAATAAAATCATCTTAGTTATTTCGTTTTTTCAATCCAATTTCGTTATAAACATTTTGTTGATCACACAACGAGTCAAGGAGAATCACTGATCACACTGTCAACGCACTGCATTGTGGGATATGGTGTTAAATCAGCTGTTTACTGCACATCTGTGGATACTGTGACACAGTTGTCCCCTACATACTGAGCACTCGACTCACGTACACCATCAAAAAACTCATTCATTCTCATGTATTCAACATTTTAAATTAAATATCTTCTTTTACGGCGCTGCCGTCTGATTGGCTGATCACCCACACTCCTGATGGAGACAGAAGACAGACCCAGCGCTAATGAAGTCTGACGAGCTCGTTACAGTCGGGTTTAATTAGTTTAACTCAGTCTTACCAGGCCGAGGCTGAAGAAGAGCAGGCGAACGGATGAGGACAGCGCTCACTTTCTGCAAAACAGGAACACACACCACACAGAGTGAGAAACATCTGTCATCAAGTCAAAAAGTTATCAAAGTTTTGTGTAAGTTATCAAAAATAATTTCCTCAATCACACGATTCCATGATTTTTGCTGTGACATACTGCAACATTCAGAGCTAAAACTCATTAGCATATGCCCCGCCCACACCTGTTCAGTTTGAGCTACACCAATCACAACAGAGCTCATTTACATAAAACAGACAGAAAGAGCAAATGGCCATTAGAAGTAAATAATGGCAAACTCTAAATATAAATGTGTGCTGTAATATACGACATTCAGGAGCCGAAGCCAATCGACTCCGTATTATCAATCTGTCCGAGATTAAAATAAAGCGTTATAAAACACAAATGATCCGGTTAAATCTCCTGATAAAGCCTCTGTTCCGTCCGTTCAGTCTGGCAGATCAACACAATGAGTGACGTTTATTTTTAGACTTTAAGCGGGAGTTATTTCAGGTAACATCAGACGAGGCGACAAATATTCTCTTGATTAAAGCATCCCATAATCCCACAGCGTCGATCCGTTCATAAACCACCGGAAACATGGACGCTTCTCCAGAAGACTCCAGAACAATATTGATCAGCTTGTATAAATCTGTAAATAAAGCGATGCTGGACCTTCATCATCGGTCATCAAGGGAGGAGACACACTTCCCGCATCAGAGGTCAAAGGTCGTGTCCAGTCAAACTCTACAGTATTTCAGCACTAATTCATTGGTGGGATCTAGTTTAACTAGACTGATAAAACACTGATGATTCTCCCAAGGGTTTTCCTCCATTCTGTCACTGATGGAGTTTCGGTTCCTCTGTCACCTTGACTTTTGTCTTGCTGAGTCGGGGACATTTAATATTCAACAATATTATTGATCTCCTGCATTGACACCATTATATGAGACCTGAACTGAGCTGGACGATGACATCACGGTTTTCTCTGTTATATATATAAATTAACTAAATTAATAACTTTTTTACAAAAAAAATGAAGCATCACTGAACTTACTTAAGCTGGGCTGTGACGCTATTTTCTTCTAGAAAACAAACTTTGTTGCATTATTTTCCTGTTATCTCTGTAAAGCTGCTTTAAAAGCACTATATAAATAAAGCGGACTTGACTTAAAGCCTGAACACACACACAGACTGTATTTCTATTAGGTGTAGTGTGTGTACTATTCACTCGCCTGGTCATGTGACCCGCCCGAGGCTGCTGGGATACGATCACATGACCAGCGTCCTCGGCTGACACGGTAATAATAGCGTTCAGAAGTCACGTTCTGAGTTATAGCACAAAGGTGGAAGGTTTAATTGGCAGTGTGGATTGTGCCGTGACTGAACGCGTTTCTGAGATTAGAAAGAGCAGGAATAGCTCAACTCTATTTATATCCGTCGTCCAGGAACCGCTCGCAGGAGCAGTGCATGATGGGAGATCTGAGGTCGGATCACACATTCATTAGTGTCATTAATGTCATAATCATTGGTTAACAAACAAGTATTCATTACTTCAATGAGCTCATTGTTTCTGCAATAAATGATTACATTGTTAAATTAGCTATCTGTGATTTTGTACATTTCTGAAATACATAGTTAACTCTGATAACATCACTGTAAATTGTAATGTGTACTTGTGCACTTTCTGTAAAACTGCTTTGAAATGATGTGTATTGTGAAAAGCACTATACAAATAAATGTGAATTGAATTGAATTGACAGTAAAAGTGTGACTGAAACACCCAACATACAAGCTCTCCATTCCTCAATACTGATTCATTTGGAAATATTTAACGTTAATTTTCTTAAGAAAATGTATCAACTAATGCTGTAAACTATACCTGGCCAGTTTTTTACTATAATAATATTATAATTATAATAATAACTGCTGTTTATTTTCATACATCATAAAATGAGCATATAAAACAATTTAAATTGCACCTAAGGCAGTTTCAAATTATACTTTTTCAATATATAAAAATGAACTAAATTAATAACTTTTCTACAGCAGAAATGAACCATCACTTAAGCTGGACTGTGACAATATTTTCTTCTGGAAACAAAATTGTTGCATTATTTTCCTCCTATCCCTGTAAAGCTGCTTTGAAACATTCTGTATTATAAAAAGCGCTGTAGAAATAAATGTGACTTGACTAATGATATAATTATGTTTCAACTCCAATTCGTTGTTGTGAAAACATTTAAACTGTGGAATCATAAAAAACGTATTATTCAAACGCACATTAAACACTGAAGGAAAGATGTAGTCTAATATAATGAACATGTAATCTAGTGCATGTCTGTGTCAGAAGCTTCTCTCTAGAGTTATTCTTCTGTAGAGTTTATGTTCACTGAAAGGTTTTTCTGAGGATAATGTGACGTTATTGTTCTCCCGCTGTTTTATTGACGGATGAAACACTGATTGATGGATTACATGAGACATGATTGATTTCAGGAAGTTGTTCTGAATCTTTCAACATTCCTTCTGATGTTCATTGATGTTTATTTGCTGCTGTAACTAGGGGTGGGGGAAAAAATCGATTCTTAGATGCATCGCGATGCGGACGTGGACGATTCTGAATCGATTCACAAATGTCAAAAATCGATTTTCAAAAAAAAAAATATTTTTTTTTAGATATATGTTTATAATAACGTAATATTGACGGAACGCAAAAGACGGAACTCTGAAGCGCGGAAGTGCAGTGCCCGGACCGTCTGTGGCGTGTGCACATAACAGAGACGCGAAGGCTGAGCGCAAAATCCAAACACCCTCCTCGTTAAAAGCTGGCGTGTGGAAATATTTTGGCTTCTATGAAGTTGAAGGGGGAAAGGAGGTGGACAAGAGCCATACTAGTTGTAAGCTTTGTAGAATAAAACTAAAATATTTCGGAAACACGACAAATATGTGAAGCCATATGACACGTTTCCACCCAGAGGAGGAAAAACACTCGGCTTTGTGCTGCCTTGTCGAAAAATGCTAACGTTACCCAAGCGCGAATCGATCACAGAGAATGTTGATTCATTCTCTATTGTTTCCATAATGGTGTAAATCTCACAATATTATGACATCGTTATTTCATTTAAATTAGGGTAAGTGTATGAGGAGCATATTTTGATATTTTAAATGAACTAGCAATTATCACATTTGATATAACAAGTAAAAATGACATTATTATATGAAATACAATTATAATAAAATTTGAAGTTAAGTGTACAGTATACTGTACTGTTTTCATTTTTAAAACGGTGTGAAAAGTAAAAATTATCATCAAATATTCATCTTTGACCTGTCAAAGTTTCCTACAAGTCTCCACAGCAAGGATGCATAGATTTATGGGCGTGGTAAGCAGAAGGAAAATGAGTCTGCACATGCGCATAACCAGTAAGTAGCACATCTCGATGGGTAGCATGAATCGTCAGAACGCTGGTCGTTGTTATATTATTAATTTACTACAAGTATGCTGCTAGTTCAGGCACACATTTATTTTCCTGTTGGTTATTTGCAATGTTAATAAAATATATTGTACGTTAATTCTTTATTGGTCATTACTTTGTACTTTTAAAGCAAAGTATTTATATTCACACACACACACACAAAAAGATTCAGATAATCGATAATCGCTTTAGCATCGAATCGCAGCCCTCTGAATCGTAATCGAATCGAATCGTGAGGTGCCTAGAGATTCCCACCCCTAGCTGTAACTAGTAGTAAAGAGGAAGAGATGATCGGTTCTTCTGTCTCTCACACACACACACACACACATTAAACACACACACATTTATGACTGAATTTACAGATGAAACTGACAGGATTTGAAACTGAGACCCAAAAGTATAGAATGATTGTGATTATTGGATGGCAGGAGTGACAGATGATGTTTAGTGAAGTTTTCACACATCGACTGAAAACAGCACTGAATAAATCCATCATGGATAATAATCAATATCAGCTCGTTAAAATGATCATCAGATCTATATTCTCAGCCCGTGAACGCCGAAGCTTCGAGACTCAGCGTTTATAATCTCAGAATGACGCATTAGCGGATGAACATGAACGTCTTCATCTCTCAGAGACAGTTTCAGGAGAGCCAGCGAGAGTTCGTGAAATGATGACATCATCCGACGTTCATGTCGTAAAGATCGGAGTTACGAGTTGAGCGCACACGAACGCCACACTGCCGTAAATACGAGTGGGAAGCCGGGATTTTCTTTAAGCCCGATCTTTACGAGTCAGTGGCGGAATACCACAATACTTACAGGTTTAGCAGAGATATTTATGTAGATATGCTCTTCTATTTACAGAAGTCAGCTAATTGCCAACACAGAATATGATGGCATTATAATATAACAATATAATATGTAACTATAAAGTTTGCATTGGCTTCATAAATTAATTACAAACATAAAAAACCAAAAGCACACCTGATGCACATTTCTCTGTTCTTAGTTTTCTAGAACTCGAGTTTAAGAACCTTGCTGTGTTTCTGTGTGATTAATGAAGAGAAAGAACACACACTGAACTCCTGAACACACACGAGCAACAACTGCGTTAATATCCCAGAATGAGCTGTGACTGCTTACACCTGTAGTTCGGCCAGTTTAAGGAACATTCTTGAAATAGTTGAACCACGACTCTACCGGCTAAACCAACACACTACAGCAATACTGTTTAATGTGTGTGTGTGTGTGTGTGTGTGTGTGTAAACACACTGAAGAGGAACAATCGACAAACTCACCAGCGGTGTGGAAAGTGATTTAAGGAGCGAGCGACATCTCTGTCCCTGTGAAGACAAACACACAGAGAGACCAATGAAACCCAAACAGAAGCACAGGAGTGTGTGTGTGTGTGTGTGTGTGTGTGTGTGTGTGTGTGTGTGTGAGACTGCAGAAAACAGTGCAATGAAAGCAAACGTCAACAACAACAGCCAGAAGCCTGTGACTCATTGTGCATCTGCCTAATTAAAAAATAATAGTGCATCTTTCTTTCCTACAGCACACACACACACACACACACACACACCAAAACAACACGACACGGGAAAGATGCGGGAAAAACACATCATTCTCACTCGACTGTTGAAACGACCGACGGGAGCATCAGCCGCCGATTACAGTTTCTGACAGCGATCTGTAAATCTGCATTAATACAGCAATCTTTCATGTACATATCGGTCCCGATACGCCTGACGCTTCACGCTCACCGCGAGTCTGATCAGTGTGCTAGGGTTGTGCCGATAGACGATAGTATCGTGTATCGACGATAGTCTGAGATTTCGCCGATGGCAGATGCCTTTGACGATATCAATACGATAATTGGCTCGTTTTACCATGAACGTATTAAATTATTATTAGTAGGCCTAGTAGTAGTATTATTATAAAGCTAGTATTGTTATTAAATTAATATTAGGAACTACAATAGGCCTAAATTTGCCTTGCCTAAATTCATAACATCACCGCATAGCCTAACACTTGCGACAACACCGACACGCGCGTATGAGGACTCCTCTAAGAAAATGTTTTTAAAACAGAATAAAAAATGAGGCCTACATCCCACATCAAAATTGAATTGCAAGGTGATCCATTCACGAATTGTCAAGAGTGCTTGTTTTAACAGACGCACTTATACAGATTATACAGATGAAAACGGCATCGTTGTTCATCAGTATTTGGTTTCCATAGCACATTAACAAAATGTTTAATGACACTAATAACACTAAAAACAATACAATTAAATATTTATAATAATAATAATATCGCTAAAATTATATAGGTCAGTCGTTCACGAACACAGCACAACTCTGCCATCTATGAAAATCAAAAGCAGCTTCAAACACTTGTTTAACAAGAAATATTCTTCTATTTTTTTCACTGTCATCATGTAGGTCCACAAGAGAAATTTTAAGCCAGTAAATTAAGATAGTCGCTATACCGTTATATCCATCGTCGTCTCTGAGAGAACGCGGCGTTTATGCAGCATCAGATGCTGAAAGCTCGATCAGTCCGTTTCTACTTTCACTTTCAGAGAATGAGCGCGTTTACATGCCCGTTCTAGCACGATTATTCTGAATAAACTGACAATGCATTTGGTCATGTAAACGCATTAACCTGTTTTCCTTTATCGGAGTCAAGTCATAAGTTTAAGTATTCCGAACGATTTCTGCCCCTTACTCTGATTTCTCCCGGCATTTTAAACACAAGAACCCGCGTTCTTTGGGCTTATTGAAGTGCGCGTATGTGTAGTGCATCCAGACAGAGAGAGCACTGGTGGGAGGACATATATTGCAAACTATGACTCTTTCTTGACCTTAGAAATTATAAAAAAAAACGTATTTTCATCACGCGCAGAAGTACAAAATGCTGCATCTGTAACGGCATGAGAGGATCATGTGTGTCCGTAAATTTCCCGCTGACATGTTGAAATACTCGAGTCAGATACAAAAAATCTTTTTTTTAACCTCACTATACTACCGGGAAATAACCAGATAGCCTAGTAATAAACACTCCACCTTTGCTAGCAAAAAAAAAAAAAAAAAAAAAATTCTCGTATAAAATGAAGTAATAAAACAAGCAAATTATTGAGTAAATAATCAAGTTAATAATCAAATAAGTAAGCCCCGCCCCCTCACGATAATATCGTGTATCGCCGATCTCACAGGCTGACGATAGGACGATATGAAAATGGAGCATATCGCCCAACACTACAGTGTGCATGACGTGACGGCACTACTTCTGTGCAAAAGTGCAACATTTCCTTTTAAATTGATTTGATCAAATCAATACATACCTATAAACCTATTTAGTTTAAATTCATTTTAGTCATTTAAATAATATATATTATTTGGCACAACCGTCCACAGTCTCCGCAAAAATGAACAGACTAAGAAAATTATTTAAAATGGTGTTTTGATAATAAGAAATTCTAAATAAAATCATCATTTTATGTTTGAAACCTCATATCTGATAATTATCATCTGTTGAGAGGATGATGTCAGGAGGCACACCTGTAAACATGATGATGAATGATTACAGTAAACGTGATCAGAGGACAGATCTCTCTCAGATACTGCCACACGTCAGCCGGTACAACCAAAGTACAACTTCCTGTATAGAATAATTCTATGTCTAACTTTCTAGCACAGGCAAAAGCGAATACAAGCATCCACCACATATTAATACAAGCATCCACTTATAATCATCCTGTTCAATGTGAGATTAGTTGCAAAAGTCAGGAGACGCAAGTGCAGTGAATCTCCCTATATGAAATAAAAAAAAGTTATTTACGCTAAATAAATAATACATTTAAGCTAAGATTGTCTATTATTGTTCTATTTTTTAATTATTGTTGTAAATGTTGTTTTACACTTTCAATTATGGTCATGATAACTCTATATTTGACTTGACTTAACTAATCAAAGAAATGGTTGATGTACTTGTTCAAGTTGTTTTGCTGCTATTGAGGTCAGGTTAGGGTTAAAGGTTAAAGGTTAAGGGTTTGGGAAGGTCAACAGTGTAATTATAGATGTCACTACAAAAATTAACAGATGTCATTTTGCATACATTCTTTTAATTCAGGCATTTTTTAAATATAAGTACAATGTGAAACATGTACACAATAGCCTAAGTGCTTTATATCAAATTATTAAATGTTAGAACATGGTAGTTAAAGAGACTAAATAAAAAGTGGGACTGAGAACTAAAGCGTTAAATATGATGAGAACTAAAGCGTTAAATATGATGAGAACTGAAGCATTAAATATGATCCGTCCGGCTCTAACAAAAAGAAAACATCTGATGAATCTGCTCTATTAGTTATTGGTTATTATATAGTGTTCCGTTAAAGTTGCTGTGTATTTAATGTTTTAAACATTTTGATGAATAAAATTCTCAACTGACTTAAGCTGATGATTATTTTTGTATCAATATATAGCTAATAAAACTTGACTTTGTTGTTATTCATCACAATCGATTACAGTGTATTTAATCAATCTACAGCCGAATGTGGTTTATTCTGTTTTTGATCAATTTACTACTTTTACATCAATAGAGAAACACTTGTATTTTATTTATTATATGTCATTGAGATGAAAAAGAAATCAATTTTTCAGCATATTTCCTGTCATTATTAATGTTGTCATGTGGTACAAACATGTAAACTCTTGATTTAAACCAACAAATAAAACGTCAAAGTGAATAAATGGCTGTAATGTATTGAATGCATTTACTGGTATACTTGAACGATTATTTTTACGTCTTTAAAAGTAAAATCTGATGCTAAAGATACTAAATACCTGTCCACTAGAATGCAATAATTATAAATGAATATGAATAAAATACATAACCACAAAATAATAATAATAATAATGTGTTAGACACTATAGACACTCTACGGGTTACTTTGCTAAGATTTCACAGTAAAATTAGGAATGTTATTTAACAATTGAAACACATTGTTCCTGCTCAAAATATGCATTACATCAATTTTGAAAATGTATTAAAATGTATAAAATGTTAAAATGTAGTGTTTTGAGCCGGATCTGCTCCGTCAAACACACTAACCCTCGTGATAGAGAACAACAATCACATATAAAGAAAGAAGTTCGAGAGACTCAATCAACTATCAGCGATTCAAATCACACAATAACAACAACACAAGCTGATAGTTCAGTGTACGAGTCTGAATAACCTGAAAGCTGTCAGAATAACACGCGTACTAACCTGAGGTGAATCTCCCGGTGTTTAACACACAGCTGAGCATCTACACACTGTTCCTGCGCGAGCTCACACACACACCTCTGCTCATGACGAACACACACACACTCACGTGAACAGGTGTGACGCGCTCTTACATCCCTGACCACAAACACACACACCTCTGCTCATGACGGAACACACACACACGTCTTCAGATCCAGGATAACCTGTGCATCATCTCACTGAGAAATATATAGTCTTTATGCAATATATAGTCTAATATATGGTATATAATATATAGTCTTAGCTGTTTATGCAACCGGCCGGCACCAGAAACTAGTTTGTTTTCTAGTAAAAGTCAATAATTCCTCGTCTGGATCTGGGTTTCACTTCCTGTAATCCTGTTGTTCATTTTAACAGCATTGGTAATATTTCTATATTTACAACATTGACATTTAGACGAAGCACGGCTATAATTATAAATGTCAAATTGCGTCTGTAAATCTCAAATAAGGCACAAAAGCTTCTTTTTTTTATTTTGCATCTTGAATATTGTGTATTTTGAAAACACAAGACATACTCAAAAACAAAATTACATTGATATCAGATGCATCTAGTTTTAGTCATTTTTAAAGGGAGAACATAATATAGACACAACTACAAAAATATACATGCTCACTATAAAGGATCAGACATTAATCAGGGATCAAAATGTCCCAGATATTAAAATGTTTCTGAATATCTGCTGTTATGAAATCTTGTGAATCATTATAGAGACACTTTGTTCTTTTTTATAGTTGTTGGAGACAAAGCTCTGAAAATGAATTCATGGATAAATAGGCTATGCCTCTAAACAGAAGTTCATTTCTGACACTTTTTTAGTTCAAACTGAATCATACGTGCCAGATCTTATCACACACACACACACACACACACACACACAGATGATGCTCTTGCATTCTGCAGTAACGCACATCTCCTCTCACACACACACACACACACTTGACGGGCCGCATGCATAAGATCCCATAGATTTCATTCAGCAGGCATTACGTAATTCTCAGTATTAGTTGTGAGGATCCAGTGTGAACTGGTCTAAGATAAACATTAGCGCACACACACACACACTATCAGCGCTGCATTTACAGTCACATGTCAACAAGCAACAGTTGCGTCTCACCGTGTTCACATGACGGATGGTGTGTGTGAGAAACAGCTGCTTACACACACAGATGATCTCGTGCACGGCGTTAGCCAGCTAGCCTGAGAGCTAACAGCAGTTCCCTTTGATTCTCCCCACACATTAACACACACACACGCGCGCGCGCCCTGCCCTACAGCTCAATAACACACGCACGAGCCGCGTGTGACGCGCGCATCTCTTACCGTCATCACACATCAGCAAACGCCCGCAACATTCCCGGGAAAAGCCAGAATTCCCTGCGCTGGCGAGCGCGCGATGATGGTGGATCTTCCTCTGTGTCACGCGCGCAGGAAACCCTCAGTGCAGCCGGACATCAGCTCTGCATCACACACACACTCACTCACTCACTCACACACACACACCACTGTATCACTGCAGGCACACTCTCACACACACACCACTGTATCACTGCAGACACACTCACACACCACTGCATCAAAGTATCAATGTATCACTGCATCAGTGCCCTCACGCGCGAATATGAAGATGATGTCTCTCTCTCTCTCTCTCTCTCTCTCTCTCTCTCTCTCTCTCTCTCTCTCACACACACACACACACACACACACACAACCCTATCTATCTATCTATCTATATATATATATATATATCTATATATCTATCTATCTCTGTCTGTTTTCGATCTAACTGAATCTCTGTTTTTTTGTTGTTTGTTTTGCTGCAGATGTAATTGTGAATTGTGGGCGTTTGTAATTAATGTCCACAAGCATCAGAGGAACTCTTTTCCACATGAGCCAGTCTGATTATTCAGGTCACTGCGAATTTGAGCTGCCAGTTTTATTGATATAATTTACTTGTCATATAGATTCACTGTAGCCTACAGTCCAGTAAACATTAACATAACTCCTCCCACTGACCTGTCAGCAGCCAATGAGCATCAGCGCCATTATCTGACCGATGGAAACATGAGAGCAGCTCATTCACTTGTGTTCAAAACATCGTGTGTGTGTGTGTGTGTGTGTGTGCCCAAATGCGTGCGTGCGTCCGTGCGTGCGCGCGTGCGTGTGTGTGTGTGTGTGTGTGTGTGTGTGTGTGTGTGTGTGTGTGTGTGTGTGTGTGTGTGTGTGTGTGTGCCGGTGTAGGACACTATGATCATATATAATACTCCGGAAGTATTAAAGTATGGGACGAAGCACATTAAAACACTTCAATTCAATTCAATTCAAATTTATTTGTATAGCGCTTTTCACAATACATATTGTTTCAAAGCAGCTTTACAGAAAGTGCATTTCAGAAATGTACGTAAAAAATACAGTTAGTTAATCATCATGTATTAATTTAGGGCATAACATATCGCCGGCGTTGAGTCGTCTCTTCACAGGCGTCGAGTCGTCTCATCGCAGGCGTTGGGGCATCTCTCATCGCAGGTGTTGGGGCATCTCATCGCAGGTGTTGGGGCATCTCATCGCAGGTGTTGGGGCATCTCATCGCAGGTGTTGGGGCATCTCATCGCAGGTGTTGGGGCATCTCTCATCGCAGGTGTTGGGGCATCTCATCGCAGGTGTTGGGGCATCTCATCGCAGGTGTTGGGGCATCTCTCATCGCAGGTGTTGGGGCATCTCATCGCAGGTGTTGGGGCATCTCATCGCAGGTGTTGGGGCATCTCATCGCAGGTGTTGGGGCATCTCTCATCGCAGGTGTTGGGGCATCTCATCGCAGGTGTTGGGGCATCTCTCATCGCAGGTGTTGGGGCATCTCATCGCAGGTGTTGGGGCATCTCATCGCAGGTGTTGGGGCATCTCATCGCAGGTGTTGGGGACTCTCTCATCGCAGGTGTTGGGGCATCTCATCGCAGGTGTTGGGGCATCTCATCGCAGGTGTTGGGGCATCTCTCATCGCAGGTGTTGGGGCATCTCATCGCAGGTGTTGGGGCATCTCATCGCAGGTGTTGGGGCATCTCATCGCAGGTGTTGGGGCATCTCTCATCGCAGGTGTTGGGGCATCTCTCATCGCAGGTGTTGGGGCATCTCTCATCGCAGGTGTTGGGGCATCTCATCGCAGGTGTTGGGGCATCTCATCGCAGGTGTTGGGGCATCTCATCGCAGGTGTTGGGGCATCTCTCATCGCAGGTGTTGGGGCATCTCATCGTAGGTGTTGGGGCATCTCATCGCAGGTGTTGGGGCATCTCATCGCAGGTGTTGGGGCATCTCTCATCGCAGGTGTTGGGGCATCTCATCGCAGGTGTTGGGGCATCTCTCATCGCAGGTGTTGGGGCATCTCATCGCAGGTGTTGGGGCATCTCTCATCGCAGGTGTTGGGGCATCTCATCGCAGGTGTTGGGGCATCTCATCGCAGGTGTTGGGGCATCTCTCATCGCAGGTGTTGGGGCATCTCATCGTAGGTGTTGGGGCATCTCATCGCAGGTGTTGGGGCATCTCATCGCAGGTGTTGGGGCATCTCTCATCGCAGGTGTTGGGGCATCTCATCGCAGGTGTTGGGGCATCTCATCGCAGGTGTTGGGGCATCTCATCGCAGGTGTTGGGGCATCTCTCATCGCAGGTGTTGGGGCATCTCATCGCAGGTGTTGGGGCATCTCATCGCAGGTGTTGGGGCATCTCATCGCAGGTGTTGGGGCATCTCTCATCGCAGGTGTTGGGGCATCTCTCATCGCAGGTGTTGGGGCATCTCATCGCAGGTGTTGGGGCATCTCATCGCAGGTGTTGGGGCATCTCTCATCGCAGGTGTTGGGGCATCTCTCATCGCAGGTGTTGGGGCATCTCATCGCAGGTGTTGGGGCATCTCATCGCAGGTGTTGGGGCATCTCATCGCAGGTGTTGGGGCATCTCATCGCAGGTGTTGGGGCATCTCTCATCGCAGGTGTTGGGGCATCTCTCATCGCAGGTGTTGGGGACTCTGAAGTCTCCGTGAGAGGCTGGATACAAACTGTAGCTGAAGAACGCTATTTACCTCGGGACTAGCGTCCCGAGATAACAGCAGAAAAGCAGATGGGAAATAATTAGCATAGCTGCTGTTCATAATATTAATGCATTCGATCTGATTCAACAGTGGTATAAAAGGTAAGCATTATGTGAATGCTTGGCTGAAGAGATGCGTCTTTAATCTAGTTTTGAACTGGGAGAGCGAGTCTGAGCAACGAACAGTATCAGGAAGGCTATTCCAGAGTTTAGGAGCTAAATGTGAGAACGCCCTCCCTCCTTTAGTGGACTTAGATATCCTAGGAATGACCAGAAGCCTCGAATTTAGGGATCTTAAAGAAGGCGATGGATTGTAGGGCGATAGAAGGTCCATTAAATATACAGGAGCTAGACCATTTAGGGCTTTATAGGTCAGTAATAGTACTTGGTAATTGATACAGAACTTAATAGGTAACCAGTGCAGAGATGATAAAATTGGTGTTATATGATCATATTTTCTTGACCTAGTAAGAACTCTAGCAGCTGCATTTTGCACTAACTGTAGCTTGTTTATTGAGGATGCAGGACAACCAGCTAATAAAGCGTTACAGTAATCTAGTCTCGAGGTCATGAATGCATGAACTAACTTTTCTGCATCAGAAACAGATAGCATGTTACGTAGCTTAGCAATATTTCTAAGGTGGAAAAAGGCTGTTCTTGTAACATATGATATATGATTTTCGAAAGACAAGTTGCGGTCTAGTATAACACCCAGGTCTTTTACTGTAGTGGATAAAGTAACTGGACATCCTTCTAAATTAAAGTTGTATTGTACGAGGTTTTGTGGGTAGTTTTTTGGACCAACAAGTAATACCTCCGTTTTATCTGAATTTAATAGCAGGAAATTACACGTCATCCAGCATTTTATATCTTTAAGACACTCTGTCAATTTAGATAAGTTAGTGTTTTCATCTGGTCGTGATGAAATATATAATTGATTGTCATCAGCATAACAGTGGAAATTAATTCCATGTTTTCTTATAATATTACCCAGTGGCAGCATATATATTGAGAATAGCAGAGGGCCTAACACCGACCCTAGCGGCACTCCATACTCTACTGACGTTATCTTCGATTTTTCCCCATTTAAACAGACAAAATGGTAACGGTCTGATAAGTACGATCTAAACCAGCTTAATGCCTGTCCCTGAACACCAGTGTAGTTTTGTAGTCGATCCAAGAGTATTTTATGATCTATAGTGTCGAACGCAGCGCTAAGATCGAGTAGAACTAGTATTGAGATACAGCCTTGGTCAGAAGCTAAGAGTAAATCATTTGTAATTTTAACTAGCGCGGTTTCTGTGCTATGATGCGGTCTGAATCCTGACTGAAATTTTTCATAGATATCATTTTCTTGCAAGAAAGAGCACAATTGAGCGGACACAATTTTTTCTAGTATTTTAGATATAAATGGAAGATTTGAAATGGGTCTGTAATTTGCTAAGTTATTTTGATCTAATTGCGGTTTCTTAATAATAGGTTTTATTACTGCCAGCTTAAATATTTTTGGAACATGACCTAAAGATAAAGACGAGTTAATAATATTGAGAAGAGGCTCTTCCACTACAGGTAACACTTCTTTCAGTAGTTTAGTGGGTATTGGATCTAATAAACATGTTGTTGGTTTCGCTGCAAAGATAAGTTTATTTAGCTCTTCCTGTCCTATAGTTGTAAAGCGGTGTAGTTGTTCTTGAGGGGCGATAATTGAGGCTGAATCATAAGATACCATAGAGGATTGTACATTTACAATTGTATTTCGGATGCTTTCTATTTTCTCATTGAAGTAATTCATAAAATCATTACTACTATACTGTAACGGAATATTTTGCTCTGGTGATGTCTGTTTATTTGTTAGTCTAGCCACGGTGTTAAATAAAAACCTTGGATTATTTTGGTTATTTTCTATCAGTTTGCGGAGATGCTCAGCCCTGGCTGCTTTTAGAGCCTTTTTATAACGTGACATACTGTCTTTCCACGCGATTCTAAAGACCTCTAAATTAGTTTGTTTCCATTTACGCTCTAAGTTACGAGTTTCTCTCTTGATAACATGTGTAGTACTATTGTACCATGGTGCTTTAGTTTTCTCTCTAACCTTTTTTAATCTAATTGGTGCAACAATATCTAATGTACTAGAGAAAATGGTGCTCAAACTGCAAGTCATTTCCTCTAGTTCATCTGTTTGTTGGGGTTCACTGAGCAGCTGAGATAGATCAGGTAAGCTATTTGTGAATCTATCTATAGTGGTTGGAAGGATTGTTCTGCCTGGTCGATAACGTGGCGCAACATGGCAAATTTCAGCAGTACGTAATATGCACGTTATCATACAATGATCAGTGAGATCGTCACTTTGCGCTATAATATCTATATCGGTTGGATTGGTTCCATATGATATAATTAAATCTAGTGTATGATTTAGACGATGAGTGGGACCACTGACGTTTTGCTTGACCCCAAAGGAGTTTAATAAATCTGTAAACGCAGTCCCTAACGCATCATTTGTGTTATCTACGTGTATGTTAAAATCTCCAACAATTATTGCTTTATCGGCATTGACCAATAGATCTGAGAGAAAGTCTGCAAACTCTTTTAGGAAATCAGCATAGGGCCCTGGAGGTCTATATACGGTCGCCAATGCTAGAGATAATAGGGATTTCTTTCTTACATCTAAGAGCGTAACATTTAGCACAAGTACTTCGAACGAATTAAACCTGTGACCTGTTTTCTGAGTAACATTAAGGATATCTCTATAGATTGTTGCAACACCGCCGCCACGACCAATCGGACGGGGCTCATGCTTATAACAGTATCCTGGCGGAGTAGACTCATTTAGACCGAAATAATCATTTGGTTTAAGCCAGGTTTCAGTAAGGCACAGAACATCGAAATTATTATCTGTGACCATTTCATTTACAATAACCGCCTTAGGTGTGAGCGATCTAATGTTTAGAAGACCTAGTTTAAGAAATTCTTTTTGTTCACTGATATTTAGATTTTCTGGTTTAATTACAATAAGATTTTTCCTAGATCCTACACTAGATTTATTGTTTGGCCTCACTAGACGAGGAATAGACACAGTTTCTATATCATGTTCTACACTACTTGTATCAATTATGTTGGGACAGCATAGATTGTGATTTGGACTTTGACTTACTAGTCAGATGGTGTGTAACGTCTTGGAGATGTTGTCCGACAGCACAGCCGCTCCGATTCTGCTGGGGTGCAGGCCATCAGCACGGTAGAGCCTTGGTCGCTCCCAGAACAGATTCCAATTATTTACAAAGAGCAGTTTCTGTTCATTACACCATGACATTAACCATTCATTTAGAGCAAATAGTCTACTGAACCTTTCTTGTCCTAGTCGGTACGTGGGAAGCGGTCCAGACACGATGATCGTTGCCTCAGGCGCTGTGCTGCGTACCGTCTCGATCAGGCTCCTGTAGTCCTTCTTCAGAACCTCCGTCTGCCGCAGCCGGATGTCGTTCGTTCCCGCGTGCAGCACCACAGCTCCGACGCGCTCGTCACCGTTCAGGATCTCGGGAACATGTGCAGCGACATCTAGAACACGAGCACCAGGAAAGCAGTGAGTGCGCACATTACCCTTACCTGAGGTAGCGCGGACATGACGGACGATGGAACTGCCAATGATCACGGCGTCGTCACGTTCCGACTCGCGAAGAGGGGAGAAGCGGTTCCGGGTGGAGATCTCGAAGACCGGGAGGGGTGGAGAGGTTCTTGGTCTGGTCCTGGCTCGTGTCTTCCGCTGAGGGATCACCCAGGGTCCATGGCTTTGTGTCGGTGCCGGAGTGAATGAAGCCAGAGATGATCGCGTCCTCCTGGGCAGAGAAACGCACGGAGTAGACGAAGTCGGAGTCAAAAAGTTACTAACCACTGACTTGTGAGCATCGGCGCGTGATGTTTCAAGCGCTGATCGCCGATCTCGCAGCTCGGCTTGCCTCTCTAGCAGACCACGGATCTGCTTCTCCACGGACTCCAGCTCCAACAGCACCGAATGCAGCTCGAATGTGTCCTCACCTGCACTCAGAGGTAACGTTAGACACACATCCGATATATTCGCCATTATAACAGATCAACAGTAAATTAGTAGTGATACTACCAATATCACTACTAATTTAGGACTGGAATGCTGGATATAACCCGTATCCTTTCAGTGAAACGGGTGTAAAATCAGACGGTCGATAGGCGCGAGGCCACGCGTGAAATGCTAGCGGGCTAAAAGGCTAGTAGCTGGGATTCGCAAAGTTGGATCTAAGTAGCGATATCAAAGCAATCCGATTGTTTTTTATAGGGAATAGTATCGAGGATAAGTTCACACGATATAAAAATAGAAAGTACTTGTTTATAAATGAGTGGTAAAGAAGAAAATCAAGGATTAATGAATCAATTCGACGGAGTTCCAAACACAAACAAACACCGCACCTATGCACGTTCACATTAGCCCATTCAGACCCTGCGTCCATTACAATGGACATCACATGTCAACCCCCTTTTTTTTTTACTTCTGGAACATTTCACCTAGTTTAAAGCCTGCAGTCCATTAGATTGGACGCTTGTCATCCAATCAAATGGCAGTAAAGCTCTGCATGTAGTAATTATAAAAAAAAACACTACATTGAAGAGAAGCATGTCAGCACTTCTCTCCAAACACAGAAGCAAGCAACATTTCCTATGGTTTTATTTACATTTTTTGATATGTTTGCCAGTATTTCATAGTTTGTATGTATAAAAGAAAGATTGAACTTATTAATTAACGTTAAAAATCTATTGTAGAATTTCACATTTTAAATCAGGATTTTTTCAAATGTGTCTGTCCATTAGAATTGTCCATTAGGTGTCTGTCCATTAAGTTCAAAAGCCTGTTACTGAAATCACATTCCAGTAACTGAAGTCCAGTAATGCTGATTGAAATTTCTTATATAAAAAATCTACATCACAGCACCGATACATTTTTGAAACTTTTTCATATGCAGAATATATAGTTCTTGAAGTGCTTGAGCATATAGCTGATGGAAATATCTCAGATGTTGACTTTATGTGAGGTGATGAGGAAGATGGAGATGTAAGAAAAATATCAATATTTAAAACTGTATAAAGTAAAATGACTAGCTTCTGGCCAAACGAACATACGGATTTGACCTAAATCTAAAGCGTAAACTTGAATATTAATATTTTTCTTACACAAACGCATCGCTTCGCTTCAGAAGGCCTTTATTTACCCCCCAGAGCCGCATGGAGCACTTTTATCATGGATGGATGCACTTTTATGGGCTTTCAAAACAGAAACAACCATTCACTGCCATTATAAAGCTTGGAAGCCATGGACATTTTTTAATATAACTCAGACTGTGTTCGTCTGAAAGAAGAACGATGTCATACACACCTAGGGTGGCTTGAGGGTGAGTAAATCATGGGCTAATTTTAATTTTGGGTGAACTATCCCTTTATCGGTATAGTACACCCAAAAATTATATTTGTCATTACTTACTCATCCTCATGTTGTTCTTAATCTGTACAAGTTTCTTTATTCTGCTGAAGACAAATGAAGATATTTTAAAGAATGTCGATAACTAGACAGTTGACAGTAGCCATTGACTTCTATAATATTTTTTCCTACTATAGCCTATATATTCCTTATAACTACATATTATATTATTATGATATAATATTATCATTATTAGTAATTATTTAGAAAATGATAATAATATTTAGCAGTAATGTATCAATATAGATACTACAGTACAATACCATATAATTAATTACAGCAAAAGCAGAACAAATTACGAAATACAGTAAAAATACAGTAAAGTAGGCTACTATTTGGTAGTTTACAGTACTGATCTTGTGTACTGTAAAGTGAATTATAGTACAGTTACTGGAAATCAAAATACAGTAACTTGCTGGCAACCGTGCTGCTAGTAATGTACTGTAACAATACAAGAAAA
>JAPDVR010000012.1:220000-232500 GCA_026230005.1 Gila orcuttii | reverse complement strand
AAAACTAAGTTTTAAAAGTAAGAAAAAAAGAAACATAATTTTTTTTATGTTGTTCAAGTAAGTCATCCAGTCGTCATACTAAAGGTGCACATTAAACCAGGGAAACTCGACGGCGTATGAAGAACAAACTCGAGCTCAGAGTGTCGTGTCGAACACTTTCTCGGAAGATCCTGACTCCGACCGGAGCGTTTCCATGGAAACGGGAATACCGCCTCCGCTGTTCCTCGACTGGGCTTTACAGGCAGCAGAATCCTGAACGAACTCCTGGATTTCCACCGGGAGCCTCCGGAACTTGTCCTGATATTGCTGATCCAGCTCGATCTGAAGCTGCAAAACACAAAACCACATGAGGAAACCCTGAGCAGAAGAGGCTTCTAGATCAGACCCTCTCAACCATGCTGGACTTGTTTTACTGCAGTGTTTTCCATTCTTTTATCTTTTAGAAAATGTTTTTTGAGGATCACAACACATCTGATATCTTTGACCTCAACAACCACATGGGAAGCATTTCTCCTCATCAGAACAGTACTCCCAGCAAGCAATTTTGCGTTTAAACAGCCTGACGTCGAGGCTAAAACAAGGCAAAGTTTGGGCTGTCAGTGAAAATTGAATAGACGTCTAACTAGCCCAAAAACAGACTAATCATCAATTAGATAACAAAGAAATGAAATGAGTGAAGAAATGAAACCAAACACCTTGTAATCACTGTTGACTTTGCTTACATGATGGAATATCATACATCTCGCTTTTTTTTTTTCATTTACGCAAGTTATTTTGGCAAAAACGACATGTAACCAAATTCAAGGTTATTTTAGCTAGAAGTGTGTTACTCATAGCTGGACCATATCTGGTCTATAGTTAACCTACTCTTAGCTGGACTATATCAGAAAACTAAAGCTTGACCGCAGGAGAGTAAAAGCACAGCCTGAGGTTAAAGGTTCAACATTAGAGACGATCTCAGAAGATCCACAAGCTGTATTACTTTAGTGTTAAACAGCAACATGACTTCATCTCAGTGGATTCTCCTGTTTTTCTACATATCTCTGCGCCCAAGTAGCAGTGCTTTGCCTGTGCTTCCCCCAATATAGTCCCAAGTCAATCTCTGCCTAGGAAATCGCCTAGTCTTAATCTGCATTGCTATTTGTACTCGTTGTGAATACGCAGGCCACAAGAAGTAATTAGTTTTTATTTTTTTATCACTTTTACTCACGACATGCTATCTGGCAACAAAGGATTCCATTCATTATGCTGAGCTAAGCTAGCGGCGGCGCTGCCAAACTAAAACAATGCATGCACTGAGACAAAAATGCGTTTGCCCACCTATCTAAATGTAGGAAAGATGGTGAATAAGCCCTATTTCAAAAAATGGTGGAGTGTTCCTTTAACCTAGACGGTGAAATGACGGATATTGCTTGCTGGGTTATAGCATGTCTTACAGCAGCTAAACCACATGTTTGGGTCGTGATCCACCAGTTGAGAACCTCTGATCTAGAACATTATCACATTATCAGCGCTGTAACATGAATAAACACATGGATTAAAAAGCAAACTAAGCTTGACCGCAGGAGAGTAAAAGCACAGCCTGAGGTTAAAGGTTCAACATTAGAGATGATCTCAGAAGATCCACAAGCTGTATTACTTTAGTGTTAAACAGCAACATGACTTCATCTCAGTGGATTCTCCTGTTTTTCTCCAGGCACAGACTCCCCTAGTGATTAAAGATGTCAGAATTGTATTCATTCTGACCCAATAATTGCTTTACTGCTTGTTTGACTGGTTAACTACCCCGCTCGATCTCCAGGGAATGGTGTAATTAAAGAAAGCACCAAAGATGAATCGTGTCAAACACTATGATTGTGAAACACTGGAGCTTGTGTGTGATCTGAGAGTCTCTGGCGCTGGTTTCCCTCAGTTCAGGTTTAGTACTTTCTAGGGCTGCCCTCGACTAAAGATTTTTCTAGTCGACTAGTAGTCGTTCATTTAAGCAATTTGTCGACTAATCACGCGTTTATATTAATAATCCATAAATCATAATAATGTGCCTTTAATTGCCTATAAAAATACATAGCCTAATCAGCGCACACATGGACACAGCGCACCGGCAAATATAATGATAATGATAACGTGAAAAAAAACAGGAGGAGATTGTCTGAACATTTTAATAATTTATTGGTAATGTTTTCTATGTTTTCGGCTGCAGATATTAAGTCGACGATGCCGACTCGTCATCTCCGCAGTCGTGGACGCGCCTATATGCTCATTTAATATGGATTACATAATCAGAGAATATTTAATTTCCAAAGGAATCTGTTCATTCAAATGTAGACATTTCAAGCTGTCTATAGATATATTTCTGATGTCTGTGAGGAAAGTATACACTGAGTTTCAGTTAATTTATGTGATGCGCTCAAATTCAAGACTGAATTGACAGAAAGCACCATTATTTTACATATTATTTTTATTTTACAAAAGCACAACGTTTTGTTGTTATTGTGAGTTTACAGAAATAAAAGTAGACCATTTACAGTTTGCATTACTCTTATCTGTATGACCAAAAATGATGGAGTATTTTAAGTTAAATGCAATGATTTGTGTGTCAATCAATCACTCTCTCCACACAAACACTTGGATATGCACCTAATAATAGCACACATTTGTCTAGGTTAGCATTAGAGAGTGGACTTGTAAAGTTGCTGCTACTTACATGTTTCAAGTGATAAGCCATATTTGATGGCGATAAATGATCGATAGGCGAATGTTTGTGTGGCGAGCAGGACGAGGCCGAGGGTGTGAGTGATGATGAGCGTCGCACCGGTCTCAATCTCTCACGGAGGACCGGAAGCAGAAAAGAAGGAGCGACGACAGTGGAGATGGAGAGAGGACCAGGCCTGGATGTGTGTTGTGTTTGTTTTGTTATATGTGACAGCAGTCGTCCGTGAGGGGCTGCTGTCTTTTACTTTCATTTTGTATTTGTTTTATTTTATGTCATTAAAGTCTTTGAATGTTAGCCGGTTCCCGGCTCCTACTTCTCATAACATCTGAACTGCGTTACAGTTTGGATTTCCAGCCTGCGTGATTTTGGCAATTCCTGTAGAGTTTTTGTTTTTTTTGCGACTAATCGACTAATAAAATCTTAGTCGACCAAGCCTCTTCTAGTCGACTAATGGTTAGTGGACTATCTAGTACTGTCATGCACTGGTTTGAGGAGTTTAGACAAGCATGTACAAGAGAAGCCTGTATCTAACCCTGTTTACCAGCATAGAAAACTAAAGCAAACATCAGCCAAGTATATTTGCACAACCCAGTTCCTCAAACCGGTTGAGCGCCGCCATCCCAAAGGTCACCTTCTAGAAATCATATTTCCAGCATCTGAGTTCAACATGACAGGGCCAGATGGATCCGCACAAAGCCGACCCACTTATAGAGGACATCTGCTGTCCCCCTGCTGGCCGAGACACAGGCCGGGATTAAACCGCATCTCAGTTCCGCTGGCACACGCAGAGACGCCCGAGTGTGTGTGGGACGCCCAAGTGTGTGTGTGACGCTAATCTGCGACTCCTGTCGACCTTTCCCACCTCACGTCTTTATCACCCGCGGCCGGTGCGGAGACAGAGGCCGAGAGACACAGTCTGTCAGATTAAACCTAGACTAAAAACACATATCTTTAACCTGGCATACACATAACACATTATAAACTTCTAGAATTCAATTTTAGGCTGCATAGTTTAGATCAGCCGGAACCGGGAACACTTCCCATAAATCCTGATATACTCGCTACATCATAAGAAGAATGGCGTCTACGCTAATATTAGTCTCTCTGTTTATCCCGAGGTTAGCCTGCACACATACATATTCAAACGCGCAAATCTATAGACTAAACACATAATACGCATGTGCACGCCGTCAGCGTTTTCACAGATTCACGTTTTTTTAAGCTTACACAGAGATAAAGTTTTTTCAAAAAATTTTCAAAACTTGCACCTTGGATCCTGTTTCAAAGTTTGCGTTCTCGAGCTCAAACACTGTTGTGTGTGAATGAACGGCCAGAACACATTAAAGTTTCTGTTTTCTGTTAGAACGGTGTGTGTTAGCGGCCGCTAAGTTAATAACTAATGATCTTTACAACGGAAGAGAATCAATCAAAACTAACTTTATCTGGACAATAACTTTATTCTAGATCTGCTGTAAAGCCTAAACAATCTCTGTTACTGTAATCTCCTATTATCACTGTAAAGCTGCTGTGAAACAGTCTATATTGTTAAAAGCGCTGTATAAATGAAGGAGACTCAACTTGACCTTTGGGGTTCGGGTGAACGCGATCTTTCTGTTCTGTCTTAAACTTATCAAGCATACAAGTAAGTTCTAGTTCAAAAATACCAAGCCGTTCTCACAGACTCGGGACAAACACTGAGAAATAACTCATAACACATTCCCTGTGAGCCATTCGATTCGCTCAAGTCATTTCAGTGCTTTCCTGTTTGAAACTATACAGCAGAAGTGTGATGATATACAGTATACGTGACAGTGCAGTTTCTTCTTGTTTCCACACTGACAGTTTCATTACCACTAGCTGTCAGTGGAGCTGGACTGGTGCCCAATGAGGACCTGATTCGCACACCCACATTAAGCCAGTCCAAATCCAATTATATGCGTGTATCCGATTGGAATCATATCTAAAATGATTGACGTCCACACTGTGTATCGCAACTGTTCAGATCCGATGTGTGTGTCCATGCAGCTCTTTCGTTTTCTGGAATATCTGCATTGGTTTCTATGGCAGTGACGTTGCGTTGGTAGGAAAATGCCCAAAACAGCAACAACCGCAACATGGAGGAGTTTGCAATTCAGATGTTGTCTTATTTAAATTTCACACCATGTAAATGTGTATCCGTGTGCTGGATTATGAGTCTTCTGAGGCAGCGCTTCTCCACCGGTTTACAAATATGTCTCCGTTATATTGTCATTTTCACTTTGGAAAAACACAGCATTGTTTCGGCAACGACTTTCAGCATTTCTAACATTTACATTTTACGTGGCGTGAGAAAGTCACATATACAATGCGAAATCCAATCAGAGCGGTCAGATTGAAACGGATTTCCAGAAATGCAATTTAAATAGGATTTCAAACCACATATGAATGTAGCTTTGAAACGGATTTGTAAAAATTGTATTTCATGTTTATTTGTTTATTTGTTTATTTAAAAGGATCCCCATTAGCGGACGCCGAGACGAGACGGCAGCTAGTCTTCCTGGGGTCCAAACAATACATCCAAAAGCCAATAATTACAATGATTTTTTGCTGTTTGGATTTCAATCGGATATCCACAAAAAACAGATTTGGACTGACAGTCTGAACGTAGCCTAAGAGTCGCAGTCAAGAATGAAGAAAGATTCGGGCTACTTTCAAGTCAAGTCACATTTATTTATATAACGCTTTTCACAATACAGAGTTTCAAAGCAGCTTTACAGTGATGACAGGAAAATAATGCAACAAAGTTTGTTTCCAGAAGAAAATAGCATCACAGTCCAGCTTAAGTAAGTTCATTAATGTCTCATTTTTGTTTTAAAAAAGTTATTAATTTACTTAATTTATATATATAGCGGCTCTGGAGAAAACCGTGTTGTCATCGTCCAGCTCATATCAGTTCTCATATAATGCTGTCAATGCAGGAGAGCAATAATATTGTTGAAAATTAAATGAAATGTTAAATTTAATGTCCCCAACTAAGCAAGCCAAAAGCCAATGGCAACAAAGGTGAAAAAGACGACAGTGGTAGGAAGAACCAAAACTCCATCTGTGACAGAATGGAGAAAAATACCTTGGGAGAACCCAGACTCAGTCGGGGGTGCAGTTCTTTAACCACTCAAATAATCGTCACTCATAAACACTGAGAAATCAAAGCTCTCTCGCACAGAATCTAACATCTCTTCAAGCACAAGATCTGAGAAACTCCTCAAACTCCAGCGGTTTGTCCCCGTTTCACCAAAAGAGGCCTGAAGATAAAAGCACGGCCCATTCTAGTTCTGTTCCCTCCCGACTCAGTTAAATATGTCTTTCCTCAAAAGACTCGTCATCTGTCAACAATCCACACACACTCTCACGTCCAATCCACACACACTCTCTTAAAGCGCTGAGGGAGGAGAATGACCTTCATCCACATCTGTCCTAATTCTGCTCCGCCATCGAGGGATCGAGCTTTTGAAATCTAGATGAAATGTTCCCGTTTCGCACTCGTCATGTAACCGTGTGTGTGTGTGTGTGTGTGTGTGTGTGTTCACGAACGGTTTAAACACTAAAGTGAGACTGCCCAGCAAGCAATTTTCCGTTTAAAAGACGTCTAATAGCCGTCCAAACACAGCCTGACGTCGAGGCTAAAACAAGGCAAAATTTGGTCTTTCAGTGAAAATTTAATAGACGTCTAACCAGAGCCCAAGATTAGACTAGTCATCAATTAGATAACAAAGAAATTAAATGAGTGAAGAAATTAAACCAAACACCTTGTAATCACTGTTGACTTTGCTTACATGATGGAATATCATACATCTCGCAAGTTATTTTGACAAAAACGACATGTAACCAAATTCAAGGTTATTTTGGCTAGAAGTGTGTTACTCATTGCTGGACTATATTGGGTCTATAGTTAACCTACTCATAGCTGGACTATATCAGATCTATAGTTAACCTACTCATAGCTGGACTATATCAGGCCTATAGTTAACCTACTCATAGCCGGACTATATCGGGTCAATAGTTAACCTACTCATAGCTGGACTATATCAGGTCTATAGTTAACCTACTCATAGCTGGACTATATCGGGCCTATAGTTAACCTACTCATAGCCGGACTATATCGGGTCTATAGTTAACCTACTCATAGCTGGACTATATCGGGTCTATAGTTAACCTACTCATAGCTGGACTATATCGGATCTATAGTTAACCTACTCATAGCTGGACTATATCAGGCCTATAGTTAACCTACTCATAGCCGGACTATATCGGGTCTATAGTTAACCTACTCATAGCTGGACTATATCAGGTCTATAGTTAACCTACTCATAGCTGGACTATATCGTGCCTATAGTTAACCTACTCATAGCTGGACTATATCAGGCCTATAGTTAACCTACTCATAGCTGGACTATATCAGGCCTATAGTTAACCTACTCATTGCTGGACTATATCGGGTCTATAGTTAACCTACTCATAGCCGGACTATATCGGGTCTATAGTTAACCTACTCATAGCTGGACTATATCAGGTCTATAGTTAACCTACTCATAGCCGGACTATATCGGGTCTATAGTTAACCTACTCATAGCCGGACTATATTGAGTCTATAGTTAACCTACTCATTGCCGGACTATATCGGGTCTATAGTTAACCTATTCATAGCTGGACTATATCCGGTCTATAGTTAACCTACTCATAGCCGGACTATATCGGGTCTATAGTTAACCTACTCATAGCTGGACTATATCAGGTCTATAGTTAACCTACTCATAGCTGGACTATATCAGGCCTATAGTTAACCTACTCATAGCCGGACTATATCGGGTCTATAGTTAACCTACTCATAGCTGGACTATATCAGGTCTATAGTTAACCTACTCATAGCTGGACTATATCGTGCCTATAGTTAACCTATTCATAGCTGGACTATATCGGGTCTATAGTTAACCTACTCATAGCTGGACTATATCAGGTCTATAGTTAACCTACTCATAGCTGGACTATATCAGGTCTATAGTTAATCTACTCATAGCCGGACTATATCGGGTCTATAGTTAACCTACTCATAGCCGGACTATATCGGGTCTATTGTTAACTTACTCATAGCCGGACTATATCGGGTCTATAGTTAACCTACTCATAGTTGGACTACATCGGGTCTATAGTTAACCTACTCATAGCTGGACTATATCAGGTCTATAGTTAACCTACTCATAGCCGGACTATATCGGGTCTATAGTTAACCTACTCATAGCTGGACTATATCAGGTCTGGGTTAGGGTTAGCTAACCCTAACCCTAACTCTATCGGGTCTATAGTTAACCTACTCATAGCCGGACTATATTGGGTCTATAGTTAACCTACTCATAGCCGGATTATATCAGGTCTATAGTTAACCTAGACGGAGAAATGACGGATATTGCATGCTGGGTGGAGACCTCAGCATCTGATGCATGGAATCAAAGCACTGAGAGTGTATTCTGATGTAAAGAGCTGTGTTTGTGCTCCTCGGGTTTCTATCGAGTGACAGAAGTTCCCCTGGCGAGAATCAGGAGGACCGTGTGAATTATTAATGAAGAGCCGCTCATCAAACACACGCGTGTGCCAGAGAGAGTCAGCGGGAGACTCAATCTGCTCCATCTGTCTCTCGACTACACACACAAACATTACAGGATCTTTGACAGTAACATGACTGAAATACCAGAGTGTTTTTAACATTACACTGCTATTAATAGTTCATTTAGAAATGAAAATACTCTTTCTTCTCAGATCACGTGCTGTTGTCCAGTGTAAGGAATGATGTATATCTCATATTGATATGAGAAGAAACCCGGTAATAAGGTTCATTAGGTAACATTAGTTAATGTATTTACTAACATGAACTAACAATGAGCAATACATTTGTTACTGAATTACTTAATCTTTGTTTATGTTAGTTAATAAAAATACAGCTGTTCGTTGATTGTGTTCGTTGTTAGTTCACAGTGCATTAACTAATCTTAACAAATACAACCTTTGATTTTAATAATGTATTAGTAAATGTTGAAATTAACATTAAAGCTGCAATCTGTAGTTTTTCTCTCTGTGCGGCTGTCAGTCGCCGGTGTGAGACTGGCGTTCACAATCACAGATTACAGTTTTGGGAAGTTTGACCAACATAAGAATATTCACCGGAAAATGTCCTGAACGAGTAACATCCACTTTTGTTCTGACCAACTAAGGGAAAAAGCATTGCAGTAAATCAGCTGATTAATATCAGCTCATCATATCACGTCAAACGTGCAAATTATACTTTGTTCTCAAATTGTTAATGTGAACAACATCAGCATTGCATGACTACATTTAATCCCTTCCGATATTATCCTTGTTTCCGCACGCAGACTCTTATTCTGTAGCCGATCTGAAGTCTTTTACAGCGGTGAGTCTCCAGTCACTGACGAGTGTCGTTTGAACCTTTCTGGATCCGCCATCAAATTAATAACTTTAATTATATCAAGTGCTGTGAGAAAAGTCTATAATCTCCAGCTCAACATCCTCACACTCGTAGCCTACTAGCCGAGACTCTTCTTTATGTGGACAGATGTGACGTAATGATCAAACACACGCTCGAGTTACCGCTCAAGTTAACAACATTATCACAAGCTGACCGTTTAGAGTCGAGCTACGGCAAGCACAGTTTTCAACACTGGCTGGTTATGTACTTGCTCAAAACTTTATTTTGGATCATTTTGAACCCAAAAAAAGTTACAGAATGCAGCTTTTACTAAGATTAATGAATGCTGTAGAAGTATTGTTCATTCTTAGTTCATGTTAACTAATGTTAACTAATGACCCTTACTGTAAAGTGCTACCAGAAACCCTTTTAAAATTATTATCTTATAATAAAACAATCATTCTAGCAACAAGCCAAACACTTGAACAATATTACCATAGGTCTGTTAACACTGAAGTTCTCTGGGTTTATTTTACAGTAAATTCAGTCGATAACTGAGTCTGCGTTTCAATAAAACAAGAGAGACATGAAAGAAGCGTCTCAAATACCTGGAGCAGTGTTGCTATTGACGACGGTCATAACTGACGAATAACTGACCTCAGAATGTCACGACTGACCAATCAGAATCAAGCATTTCAGAGAGTCATGCAATAAGATGTTTTTTTCCATATAATACATAAAACACAATGAAACTATCATCATTTGCTGAATAGAGAACACGATTTGTGAGATGGCTGAATTATTCCTGTCAGTATCACGAAACATCAATAAAGAGAATCCTAAAGAGAAACCATCATTATTCCAGGAGTTTCCCTGTTCTCCGCTTCCTGAGGCTATTACAGGGTTAATAGTGAGAAGAGTGTTGCCATGGCGACGACACAGATCTGTGTTTGTGAAGTCACAGGACTGTTCAGTGTGTGTGGTCGACAGCTTCATTCAACATCAGCGTCTGCCATTGTCACACGACAACAACACCTCAGAAACAGCGCAAAATCAGTGTCCCAAAATATACACTGTACATTATTCCAGAGCTTCTCATCTCTGGCCCTTGAGTTCAGCTCAAACCTTCTGCCTGTGACTCTTTATTAACTCAGGACTGGAGCTGGACACCTGCAGTGTGTACTTATGCTCTTATTCTGTGCACTATACTCTTATTCTGTGCAGTATACACTTATTCTGTGCACTATACTCTTATTCTGTGCAGTATACACTTATTCTGTGCACTATACACTTATTATGTGCACTATACACTTACTATGTGCACTATACACTTACTATGTGCAGTATACACTTATTCTATGCACTATAACCTTATTATGTGCAGTATACACTTATTCTATGCACTATACACTTATTATGTGCACTATACACTTATTCTGTGCACTTTACTCTTATTCTCTGCACTATACTCTTATTATGTGCACTATACTCTTATTCTGTGCACTATACTCATATTCTATTCACTATACTCTTATTATGTGCACTATACTCTTATTCTCTGCAATATACTCTTATTATGTGCACTATACTCTTATTATGTGCACTATACTCTTATTCTGTGCACTATACTCTTATTCTGTGCACTATACTCTTATTCTGTGCACTATACTCTTATTCTGTGCACTATACTCTTATGTGCACTATACTCGTATTCTGTGCACTATACTCTTATTCTGTGCACAATACTCTTATTATGTGCGCTATACTCTTATTCTGTGCACTATGCTCTTATTCTTTGCACAATACTCTTATTATGTGCACTGTACTCTTATTCTGTGCACTATACTCGTATTCTGTGCACTATACTCGTATTCTGTGCACTTTACTCGTATTCTGTGCACTTTACTCGTATTCTGTGCACTATACTCGTATTCTGTGCACTATACTCTTATTCTGTGCACTATACTCTTATTATGTGCACTATACTCGTATTCTGTGCACTATACTCGTATTCTGTGCACTTTACTCGTATTCTGTGCACTTTACTCGTATTCTGTGCACTATACTCGTATTCTGTGCACTATACTCTTATTCTGTGCACTATACTCTTATTCTGTGCACTATACTTGTATTCTCCGCGCTATACTCTTATTCTGTGCACTATACTCTTATTATGTGCACTATACTCTTATTCTGTGCACTATACTCTTATTATGTGCACTATACTCGTATTCTGTGCACTATACTCGTATTCTGTACACTATACTCTTATTCTGTGCACTATACTCGTATTCTGTGCACTTTACTCGTATTCTGTACACTATACTCTTATTCTGTGCACTATACTCGTATTCTGTGCACTTTACTCGTATTATGTGCACTATACTCTTATTCTGTGTACTATACTCGTATTCTGTGCACTATACTCTTATTCTGTGTACTATACACTAACAAATAGTGCATGAAGAGCGCAAAGTTCCACACTTTGTTCTTTTCGGTTTATTAAGTGTATCATCTGCGCATTTGAAGCGCACTTTTTCTTGTTGGAATTTTCAGAGTGAACACACTAATTGCACTTTTATATATTTATCCATTTATTTATCCCATAAAATGTCATAGAATAGAACAGAAATATGTGAACTGGGTTGCGGGCCTCATGACCAGGCGCTAACGTTCCCCTAACAAACACTGAGAAGTTCATGTACACAGTGCTAAAGTCAATCTGAAAGTCAGATGTAATCAGCCGGACTGAGGCGTAGTGCGCGCGTGAGTCCGTGAGCAGGGCGATATCACACACACACACAAAAAAGTGCACTTTAAATGCATTTCTACGTTCTGTCACTGGTGGAGTTTGGGTTCCTGCCACTGTTTTTGCTTAGTCGAGGAAACTTAATATTCAACAGTATTATTGATCTGACTGAACTGACCTGAGCTGATGATGACATCGCTCTTTTCTACAGAACTGCTTTATAGATGAAATTAACTAAATTAATAATTGATGATCTTTACAACAGAACTGAGTCAACACTGAACTGACTTCAGCTGAACAAACGTATAATTTTCCTGTTTATCACTGTGAAGCTGCTTTGAAACTATCTGTATTGTATAAAGAGCTATATAAATAAAGATGACTGTAAGTGTTAACACAGTTGTGTCCCTCCACAGCAGATTTCATGAGGAAAAGTTCAGATCGGCTCTGCTGGTAGAAGCTAACCCAGCTGTCAGTTTGCTTTATCTCTGATTCTGAGATGTTTCTGCTGGTCTCTGAAGACCCAGGATGCTTATAGCTGTCCATTAGTGCCTGATCCAAGACATAAAAATAGGTCAGGGCTC
>JAPDVR010000012.1:210000-217500 GCA_026230005.1 Gila orcuttii | reverse complement strand
AGTGCTGCTTCGGTATCCAAGACTTCGGTCATTTGCAGCGCACATTTCTTCCAGTTTTTATGTTTCCACTGTTCGATCGCGCCCGGGTGTCTCTCTCTCTCTCTCTCTCTCTCTCTCTCTCGCTCTCTCTCTCTCTCTCTCTCTCTCTCTCTCTCTCTCTCTCTCTCTCTCTCTCTCTCTCTCTCGCGTGTGTCTCCGTGTCTTCTTCTTCTTCTTCTTGTTGCTATTTTACGGCGGTTGTGTCTCCGTGTCTCTCTCTCTCTCTCTCTCTCTCTCTCTCTCTCTCTCTGTCTCTGTTGCATGCTGGGAGTTGGGGATAGTGGTGGTGGTGAGAGCTGTTGTGTGAGGGTGAGAATTTTCTTGTTTTCTTTTTTTCCTTCCAGAAAATACATGGGTTAGGAAACGAATTGTAAATATAGTGGTAGTTGTGTGGCAGGATGGCGTCTCTTGATGAGGCGCCGTCATTATCACTCCGCAATGGTTTTAGGTGTGTTCCTGAGGATAATGCCACAGTGGAGGATGTGTTAATTGCAGTTGGCGATCAAATTGGTCACGAGAACATTGTATCTGCATCACGGATGAATCAGGCTGTCGTCATTTTTTTGAAGGAACAAAATTTAGTGAATCGTTTGATAGTAAACGGCCTTACTGTTAAAGATGCTTTTGTGCAACTTTCTCCAATGTATATATCGACAACAAAGGTAACAATTTCAAATATCCCGCCTTTCATATCCAATGACGTTTTGCAACGTGAGTTAGCGCGTTTTGGAAAAGTTGTCAGTCCCTTTAAAACTGTTGCGCTTGGATGTAAACATCCGGCTCTGAAGCATGTTGCGTCTTTCAGACGGTACGTTTACATGGTGCTAGAATCGCCTGAGAATACACTGGATATTAATTTTCGTGTGAAACACGAGGGAAGATTATTTATGGTGTATGCAACTACTGGCAGCATAAGATGTTTCGAGTGTGGAGACATCGGACACAAGCGCCTGATGTGTCCACATAAGAAAACAGGTGTAGAAAACGCGACAGAAGCAGAGGACGAGGGCGAAAACAATATCGTTGATGCGGCCCAAGATGAGGTTGTTCCACCAGTTGAGGTGAGTGGTGTGAATGTAGATGCTGTGTTACCGGCTGTTGACACGGGAAATGAGGATGTTGTTGCTTTTGTAGCCCCGGAGATGAGCATAACTGATCTAGTTTCTGATGTTAACAAAGAAGTAGCTAGTACCAGTGGTACTAAAACGAGGGAAAGTGCAAATGATAGAATTGAATCGGTTTCAAGCATCTTGAATAATGAGGAAATGGAGGAGGAGCAGTCTGATGATACTGAGTCACAAGTTTCTATGTGTGAAAATGATGGTAGTTCACAGGGAAGTGTATTTAATGCATCTCAGACAGGTTTTTCGGGAATTTACAACAAAGATTCGTTGTATAGTCTGGAAGAAATTAACAATTTTTTGGATGAAACGTATGGTAAACAAATCAACATAAATGATTTCTTCTCTGATGTAGACAAGTTTGTTCGCTCTGTAACTTTTTATCAGAAGACTGTTGGAGTTGATGAACTTTGTGAGAAGAAGCGTTTTCGTTTGAAAAAGCTTCTTACCACTATCAGGAAAAGTAAAGCAATGAGTAAAAGAAAGAGAAAATCTAAAAAATTGTAAACCATGTATTACACGGTGTTTTTTCTTTGCTTTTCTATCTTGCTTTGTTCTTTATTTCCCATCTTATTTTTGTATATGGAGGCTTTGAGGATAGGCTCTTTAAATATTAATGGTGGGAGGGATGGTGTAAAGCGTGCTACAGTCTATGAAATAATTGAGCAAAAAAAGCTTGATATCGTCTTTCTCCAAGAAACTCATAGTGATTTGATGAATGAAGTTGAGTGGAATTTGTGGTGGAAAGGACATAAAATACTCAGTCATGGTACAAATTTAAGTAGAGGTGTGGGCATTTTTTTTTCTTCAAAAATAAGGGTGGATATTATAAGTATAGAGGAACCAGTGAAGGGTCGATTGTTGGTGGTTAAAGCTCAAGTTCAAGATATGCTTGTTTCTCTGATAAATATTTATGCACCAACTGTGGGACAGGAGCGCCTAAAGTTTTTAAATATACTTAGTGAGAGTCTTAAAAAGTGCCTTAGTGAGGGATGTGTTGTTATTGGTGGAGATTGGAATTGCACTATTAATTTCACTATAGATCGTAATACTGAGGAACCTCATATACAGTCCTCAAGTGCATTGTCAAAACTCATTAAAGATTTCCAGCTTTTGGATATGTGGAGAATTAAACACCCAAATGATAGGCAGTATACATGGATTAAGGCTTTTAATAATCGAGTTAGTGCTGCCCGACTAGATAGATTCTATGTGTCAAAATCTTTTAACAGTAGAGTAATTGAGTGTTGCATTTGTCCTGTGGGTTTTTCTGATCATCATTTAATTATTATGACAATGAACATGTCAAATACACCTAGAAAATCTGTTTACTGGCATTTTAATGTGAAATTGCTGCAGGATGCTATGTTTTGTGAAAATTTTGTTTTCTTTTGGGATGTTTGGAAAAAGGAAAAGAGTTATTTTGAAAATTTGAAACAGTGGTGGGATGTAGGTAAGACTCAAATAAAAAATTTCTGTCAGCAGTATACAGCCAACTGTAGTAGTAGAATAAAGAATGTGATTGAAACACTTGAAAAGCAAATTAATTTAATGGAATTGCAGTTGGTTGATGCACATAATTCTACATTGTACAATAATTTGCAGATAAAAAAGAGAGAGCTTGGTCTAGTTTTAAATGAGAAGGTTAAAGGAGCCTTGATAAGGTCCCGTTTCATGTCATTAGCAGAAATGGATGCCCCAACTTCTTTCTTCTTTAACCTGGAATATAAGGCGGCTCAACAAAAACAAATGCCATGTCTTAAACTCCCTGATGGGAGGATAACGTCTAAGACTGTAGAAATGAGAAACCATGCTGTGGAGTTCTATTCAAGCCTTTATGCTGCAGAGAACTGTGAAAATAGTGACTGTATGACACAGCTTCTTCAGGGTCTTCCTCAGCTGGACTCTGATTATAAAACTGCCTTGGATGCTGGTATAACATTTGAGGAAGTTACTGCTGCTGTGGGACAACTGAATTCAGGACGATCTCCTGGAATAGATGGACTGCCAGCAGACTTTTATAAAAGTTTTTGGAACTGCATTGGGCACGATTATTTTGATGTTTTATGTGAATCTTTAAGAGAAGGTGTTTTACCAACTTCCAGTCAATATGCAGTCTTATCACTGTTACCAAAGAAGGGTGATTTAGCTCTTTTAAAGAACTGGCGTCCTGTTGCCCTTCTTACAACAGAATATAAAATATTTTCTAAATGTCTGGCAAATAGATTGAAACAATTTTTGGGTTCGGTTGTACATAGAGATCAGTCATATTGCATTCCAAAACGGTCCATTATGGATAATTTGTTTTTAGTGCGAGACATCGTGGATATTTGTAATGGTTTCAACGTGAAAGTTGGGTTAATTGCCTTGGATCAAGAAAAGGCTTTTGATCGTGTGGATCACAATTATCTTTTTAATGTATTGAAGGCTTTTGGTTTTGGCGAAACTTTTTTAAATTTGATACAGGTATTATATAATGGTGCATCATGTATGGTTAAGATAGGGGGCACTTTGAGTAGGCCAATTCCTATTTTAAGGGGTATTAGGCAAGGCTGTCCATTGTCTGGTCAACTATACAGTTTAGCAATTGAGCCGCTGCTTTTTAGACTTAGAGATAGACTGTCGGGTTTTAATGCGCCTGGTCTTTCTTTAGACTCAAGAATGTATCTCTCTGCCTATGCTGATGATATTACAGTTTTTGTAAAGAATGCTGGAGATATTAACTGTCTATCTGAGGTACTCAGTCTTTATGAGAAAGCTTCATCAGCTAAAGTGAACTGGGCAAAAAGTGAAGCTTTTTGGGCTGGTAAAGGGGAGTCTGAGAGTCTCCCAAAGTTACCCGAAGACCTAAAGTGGGGCAGAGAGGGACTTAAATTATTGGGAGTTTTTTTTGGGTCAAATGATTATCAAAAGAAAAATTGGGAGGGGCTAGTGGAGAAAGTGTGCAGCAAGTTGTCTAAATGGAAATGGTTGCTGCCGCAGTTGTCCTATAGGGGGAGGATTTTAGTGACCAATAATTTGGTTGCTTCTACCCTGTGGCATAAAATAACTGTGTTACAGCCACCTGTTGGACTTATTGAGGAGATTCAAAGGCAACTTGTAGGTTTTTTTTGGTCTGGACAACACTGGATTCGTGCTGCTGCTTTATACCTTCCGCTTCAAGAGGGAGGTCAAGGTTTGATTGATATCAGATCCAGAATCATGGCTTTCCGATTGCAAGCAGCTCAGAGACTGTTATATCGCACTGATGTTTCATGGCAAAAGACGGCTTCTGCTCTTCTTGGGCGGGTCAGAGGTATGGGATTGGACAAACATCTGTTCTTAATGGAGCTCCAGAATGAGGACCGTGTGAGTTTGACTGTTTTCTATAAGTCAGTTCTGGAGGCATGGAAGGTGTTTACCATTTCACGTACACCGAATACACATGCTGGATTATGGCTTTTTGAAGAGCCAATTTTTCTTAATGATTTTTTACCATCAAGACTTGTGTCTGGACCCAGTTTGCGTGCATGTTTCACTGCTGCGGGATGCACAAAGCTGGGACATATTTTGACTAAGAGCTTAGAGGAATTGAGTGAAAGGACTGGAGTGAGATCTCTGAGGCTGCTGAAACAAGCTAAAACTGGAATTTTAAAGTCTTTGCATGTGGACCATAAGATTTTTACAAATGACTCTATAGCAATTGATCAATGGAGAAAGGGGGTTCCTTATGTTTTTCCTTCTCTGAATGTGAATATTGCTGTGGGAGAATGGCAAGATGATGAGAACTGTCTTTTGTCTTTTGAAACCCCTCAGCTTGGAGTTTTTGAGGAAGTGGGGAAAAAGGCCCTCTATATCTCCTGTGTGAAGGCATCTAATGCTGGTCGCTTGCATGGATTTGCCTCAAATAAATGGACTGATTTTTTTGGAGTTCTTTCCTCCCCTAGAGGCTGCTGGCGGTCCTTATACAAACGCCCCATTGACAAAAGAACGGGAGACCTTCAGTGGAGGATCGTTCATGGGGCGATAGCCACAAACAGATACGTGGTGCACATTGATCCTTCGGTAGGGGTGGGCTGTCCCTTCTGTAAAGAGGTTGAAACGGTTTTTCATTTGTTTGTACAGTGTACTCGGCTAAACGATTTGTTTTCATTTTTATCTCAATGGTTCATTGAAATTGGTGAAGCTTTCTCTTACGAAATGTTTATATATGGTCCAAGGTATACAGAAAAAAGGAAAAGTCAGTTGATTTTACTCAATTTTTTGTCTGGTACAGCAAAACTTGCTATATGGAAATCCAGAAAGAATAAGTTGTTAGGACAGGGTTCTCTGGATGTGTTGATGACCTTCAAAGGCTTGGTGGCGGCTCGGCTTAGAATAGAGCATGCCTATTATAAAATGGTAAATTGTGTAGAATCTTTCATGTACATTTGGGGGATAAATGAAGTCCTTTGCACAGTAGATGATGATGGTGATTTAATGCTTGCTTTTTAAAATGTTTCGCTTTGTAACATGAATAGTATTATTATGGTTCTTGTTTTGAGTTTGTAATATTATTGTGAACACTTTATTGTTTAAAATAAAGGTGTATTTAAATTCAAAAAAATTCTCTCTCTCTCTCTCTCTCTCTCTCTCTCTCTCTCTCTCTCTCTCTCGCGTGTGTCTCCGTGTCTTCTTCTTCTTCTTCTTCTTGTTGCTATTTTACGGCGGTTGTGTCTCCGTGTCTCTCTCTCTCTCTCTCTCTCTCTCTCTCTCTCTCTCTCTCTCTCTCTCTCTCTCTCTCTCTCTCTCTCTCTCTATCTCTCTCGCGTGTGTCTCCGTGTCTTCTTCTTCTTCTTCTTGTTGCTATTTTACGGCGGTTGTGTCTCCGTGTCTCTCTCTCTCTCTCTCTCTCTCTCTCTCTCGCGTCTCTCTCTCTCTCGCGTGTCTCTCTCTCTCTCTCTCGCGTGTCTCTCTCTCGCGTCTCTCTCTCTCTCGATCGCGTGTCTCTCTCTCTCTCTCTCTCTCGCGTCTCTCTCTCTCTCTCTCGCGTGTCTCTCTCTCGCGTCTCTCTCTCTCTCGATCGCGTCTCTCTCTCTCTCTCTCTCTCACCCTCTCACCAACACCAATAACCCGCGTAATTTGCACGCGAGTTTTATTTATTTTTATACTCGTGTATTAATGCACCGAACCGTGACGCCCGACCCGTTCCGGTCAGTGGCGGATTTAGCAAATTGGGGGCCCAAAGCGAAGGTACGTATGCATTTTAACTACTACTTCAACATTTCAACGTATTTCTTAAGAATATTAATAACATTTACTATGCTTTTGAAGTGTTCACGATGACAAGAGGCTTTTTCATTTTTTTTCTTTTCTATTTTTCTTTTTTTTTTAGGTTGGTTGGGGGCCCCCCTACTACGACCGCTGTTAGGGGGCCCCAAGCAGCCGCCTACCTATGCCTCTATGTTAAGACCGCCACTGGTTCCGGTTCAATACGAATACATGTACCGTTCCACCTCGAAGTTATGCCTATATACACCTGCCCAACTCTCCACTGGTTATCTTCACACCAGATATTTATGTTTCTTCAAAAGTGTATGGCTGTGGGGGGATTTTGAGGGGGATTTGAGGGGGATTTTGGATCTGCTCAGACTCAAAACTCTCCATACTTGAATAGAACGTTTGTGGCACGACTCCCTCTTCTGACGTCACAGCTCAGCTGTGTTTTAAAAATATGATCTTGACAGAAATGGCTACCCAGATAGCATGGTGACATTGATACAATGTTGAGTTTTGATCTAAACCATCATTTTGGTTGAGATTGACATTTCAATGTTTAAAGTGTGCTGGATCAGCATTGACATTTTGATGAAAGCCAACAACACACATGGGTGGAGACAGTGACATTGAACTAACAGTGATTTGTAGTTGATGAGCACAAGATCATTCAGGCGTATATCTGCAGAACACTAGTGGGTGTTTCTCGATCAGTGGGGTGTTTTCAAACCACAATGGACATTTTCAACTGCTTTACCCGATTTGCTGTAATCCACTGTGGGCTTGGTTTAGGGGTGGGCCTTCATGATTTTAGCAAGTCTGTTGAAAAATGGTTGAAAAACATTTACCTGTATTGTAGTTTGAAATTGGCCACTGATTGGTAAACGCCCATTTTGTCTTTGCATGTGCACTTTTCAGTAGTCTAATGCTTCCTCATTAGAGAGAAAACAGGTGCATCCTATACAGACCTCTTGTTTGTTGAATCACCTGACATACTCGACTTCTCTAGCAGAGTTTCAAACAATAGTGCATCTACCTTATTTCTCTGTTCCTTTGTTTTGCATGCTTATTTGCATTTGATTTGTGTTGTTACTCACTGTAATTA
>JAPDVR010000012.1:192500-205000 GCA_026230005.1 Gila orcuttii | reverse complement strand
ACATACATTAATTTCACACTCAAACACAGACCAGCAAAAGTCTATTTGCACATGATTACACACCCTTTTAGAAATTGTTAAAGTTACGTTACTGTGGCGAACAGGACGGCCGAGGGACATGAGAGAACGGCGCGAGGCCGGTGGTGCGAGCGTTAATGAGCAACACCTGTGAGCACACCGGTCTCGCATCTCTCACGGAGGAGCGGAAGCATAAAGGAGGAGCGACGACGTTGATGATCGGGAGAGGAACAGGCCTGTCTTTTGTTTGGTTTGTGTTTTTATTTTCGGTAGCCAGCAGTCGTCCGCGAGGGGCTGCTGGCGGTTTTTATTTGTGTTTATTTGTGTTTTATTTTGGTAGCCAGCAGTCGTCCGCGAGGGGCTGCTAGCGGTATTTTTGTTTGTTTGTTTGTTTTATTTTAAATAAAGTATTTTTGAATGTTCGCCGGTTCCCGCCTGCTTCTTCCCTGAACATTGCTACACTGGTGCTGAAGCCCGGGAAGAGGGAGGAACGCGCTGTCAGAGAGTCCTTGCCGCTGTGGGGAATCCGCTGTGCCATCGAGCATGATGCACGAGTCGCCGCCGCTCGCCGTGGACCGGAACCTGCTGCCATCCGCCGGGTAGGGGAGGAGCAGGGAGCGGGGGACTCACGGCCATGGACGCTCGAGGCGGTGCGCTGGAGTAAGTTGCCGGGGGGGTGGGGGGGCGGTTGAGCTCGCTGCCGGCCGCCTGGGAGTTGGAGGGGTGGCTGCCATCCGAGAGGGAGCGGGGGAGTTGCCGCCACTCGCCGTGGGCCGGAGCCTGCTGCCGTCCACCAGAAAAGGGGAGGACCAGGCAGCGGGGGACTCCTACCGTCTGCCCTAGAGCCCAAGGAGCCGTCGCCGTCCACCGGGCGGCGGAGGAGCGTCGAGCCGTCCACCGAGGGCTACCCAGCGTCACCGCCAGGCACCACGGAGGAGATCGCCCAGCTGGTGGAGGACCAGATGACAGTGCGTTGTGGGAACCGGACCAAGTTTTTTTTTTTTTTTTTTTTCCTCTTTCCCCTCTCTCGATCTGTCGCTCCTCATGCTTCCGTCTCCGTTTCCCTCGGTTTGTCGGTCCATACCCCCCAGGGATCGCCCGCCTTGGGGGGGGGGGGGGGAGTAGGCACAGTCTCGTGGGTACCCCCCGGCCTGTGAGGGGCGATGGGGGTATGTGGCGAACAGGATGGCCGAGGGACGTGAGAGAACGGCGCGAGGCCGGTGGTGCGAGTGTTAATGAGCAACACCTGTGAAGCACACCGGTCTCGCATCTTTCACGGAGGAGCGGAAGCATAAAGGAGGATCGACGACGTTGATGATCGAGAGAGGAACAGGCCTGTCTTTTGTTTGGTTTGTGTTTTTATTTTCGGTAGCCAGCAGTCGTCCGCGAGGGGCTGCTGGCGGTTTTTATTTGTGTTTATTTGTGTTCTATTTTGGTAGCCAGCAGTCGTCCGCGAGGGGCTGCTGGCGGTATTTTTTTTTTTGTTTGTTTTATTTTCAATAAAGTATTTTTGAATGTTCGCCGGTTCCCGCCTCCTTCTTCCCTGAACATTGCTACAGTTACTTATAATACAAATTGAAGATAACCGTGATTTGCTACATTTCTACAGTAAAAATATTGCAATGTATTCTGAATCTTAAAAACGAAACTATGAAAACAGTTTGATGTCGCAGAAGTCTTTGAGTTTCATCAGCATCTGTACAGGAACAACAGCTGTAATGAAACATGGATGATGAAACATAAACTGCAGTGAGTTCTAAACAGTAGACAGTGTCATTCTCTGTTAGAAAGACTCACTGTATAAACACTGTGTAACAGTGACTAGTGTTGAGGAAGAATCTAGTGTTTTGGGAGTTTTTGGATGTGAAATTTCCGAACTGAAAGATGCTCAGGAGAACTGAGTGAAAACTGAGTTAAGTTTTGAGAAATGTGTCCTAGAAACTGTCATTTGTTATTTGTCGCCACATACAGGTGTAACTATGTAATTGCAGGAAGAGTCAGTGTAAAATCATAATTTAATAAAAAACATCTTTTCTCCATTTTAAAATGATGAAAGGTTGTTTATTTTGCTGTTCAAACTCTGATGATGATTATATGACCAGTTGCATCTTATTTTTTGTGTTTAGCATTTGTGTTTTTCCTCTTCTGTACACAAGCTGATCAGAAGAGCTGATGATGGCTTTATTCTGAGACAGAAAGTCCACTTCTAAATTAAACGTGTCGTTTACATGTCAGAATATACGGCTACTTTTGATTGTAAATGGTAAATGGACTGCATTTATATAGCACTTTAACAGACCCATGGCCACCAAAGAGCTTTACATATTGCCTCACATTCACCCACTCACTCATACACAGACGGCAGTGTTAGCCATGCAAGGCGCCATCAGCTAGTCAGGAGCAGCTGGGTCAGGGGTCTCGCTCATGGACACCTCAACACTGGGTCAGGTGGAACCGGGGATAGAACCACCAACCTTCCGGTTTGTAAACAACCTACATGAACCACTGAGCCACTGCCGCCCCAGATTGTGACAGTGACCAGCAGGGGTTAACTAGTATTCCTGCAGTGACCAGTAGGGGTTAACTAGTATTCCTGCACTGACCAGCAGGGGTTAACTAGTATTCCTGCATTGACCAGTAGGGGTTAACTAGTATTCCTGCACTGACCAGCAGGGGTTAACTAGTATTCCTACATTGACCAGTAGGGGTTAACCAGTATTCCTGCACTGACCAGCAGGGGTTAACTAGTATTCCTGCATTGACCAGCAGGGGTTAACTAGTATTCCTACATTGACCAGCAGGGGTTAACTAGTATTCCTACATTGACCAGCAGGGGTTAACTAGTATTCCTACATTGACCGGTAGGGGTAGACTAGTATTCCTACATTGACCAGCAGGGGTTAACTAGTATTCCTACATTGACCGGTAGGGGTTAACTAGTATTCCTGCACTGACCAGCAGGGGTTAACTAGTATTCCTGCATTGACCAGTAGGGGTTAACTAGTATTCGTGCACTGACCAGCAGGGATTAACTAGTATTCCTGCAGTGACCAGCAGGGGTTAACTAGTATTCCTGCACTGACCAGCAGGGGTTAACTAGTATTCCTACATTGACCAGTAGGGGTTAACTAGTATTCGTGCACTGACCAGCAGGGATTAACTAGTATTCCTGCAGTGACCAGCAGGGGTTAACTAGTATTCCTGCACTGACCAGCAGGGGTTAACTAGTATTCCTACATTGACCAGTAGGGGTTAACTAGTATTCCTGCACTGACCAGAAGGGGTTAACTAGTATTCCTACATTGACCGGTAGGGGTTAACTAGTTCTCCTGCACTGACCAGCAGGGGTTAACTAGTATTCCTGCATTGACCAGTAGGGGTTAACTAGTATTTGTGCACTGAACAGCAGGGCTTAACTAGTATTCCTGCAGTGACCAGCAGGGGTTAACTAGTATTCCTGCACTGACCACCAGGGGCTAACTAGTATTCCTACATTGACCAGCAGGGGTTAACTAGTATTCCTGCACTGAACAGCAGGGGTTAACTAGTATTCCTGCAGTGACCAGCAGGGGTTAACTAGTATTCCTGCACTGACCAGCAGGGGTTAACTAGTATTCCTGCACTGACCAGCAGTATTGATCAGTATTTTAGTATTAGTATATTAACTAGTCCCTGATAACCACTCACCCGTCTGATGGACTGCACCACCTCATTCACGTGCGATCTGTTCATCTCCATCTTTCTCCTACAGAACAGGATGATTTTACATGTCAGTGTCAAGCAGTGAGTAAAGAGGATGGATCAAATACATCTGGTGTTTGTGCAGGAGAATATTCCTGTTCAACAAACACTAACTCTAGTCATCTGGTGAGAATGTTATTGTTGTGTTATTTCGATGGACTGCTTTAAACATTCTACAGACTATAAGTAACTTTGCATCTACATGTCAACTTATTCTACCAACACCTAACCCTAACCTTACACTCCACTAATACTCTAATGAGAGTTAGTTGACATATAGTTGCAAAGTTAAGAGTAGTTAGTAGAATGTCTTGAGTGGACCATCAAAGTAAAACCGAATGTCGTTCAAGCCAAACTCTGATCGACTGGAGATGTTTATCTGTGAACACGTCTAACATGATAATATAAGACTGATGGGTTAAAGTCACTCACTCGTCACTCAGAGTTTTCTCCAGAGTTCTGGCTTCCTGAAACTTCTCCTGTCGTCTCTTGTCCATCCTTTTCTTCAAGTCTTTGTTTTCTCTGAAGAAAATGAAATCAGAACCGCTCAAAAGAAGATATGTTGAGGAACGTCTGTGTCCATCGTCATCAGACAAAAACTCTGAGATTTCTCACAGTATCTTCTTTACTGTTCCACAGAAGAAAGAGTCATGCGTGTTTGAGCGTCATGAGGGCAAGTGAAAGATGTGCAGTGATGTTGACTTACTTCTCACACAGATCTTTGAGTTTCTTCAGCTGGTTACTCTGACACTCTTCCGCCACACTCACCAGCTTCTCTACCAGCTACAGATGAAGAGAAACACAACGTGTGTGTGAGCCAACACTGTTCACAGACCGTCTGATACACACTAACTAGGCAGCAAATACATCGGCTGAAGTCCCAGCACTATATTTTATCACTAAATAAACTGTACTTTCATTTGTTTCATTATAGCACTGATATATTTATTAAATAAATACAGAGGATTATACAATATATCGTCATATCGGCCGGCAAAGCATTATAGACAGTCCACTACAACAAATGACGCTCTTCCTCAGTATTTCAGTCTTGTTTTCCCTTTGAATTAAGATTATTTTTCTGACTCCATTGGCAGATATTTGTTTTGAGCACAAACTCACATGCATTTTTTATAAAACAAGAGTCTTATCTTCAGTCTTTTTGCTTCTCCAGTAAATGTATCTTGATTTAAAAATTTGGTGAAGTTTAGATATTTGTGCTGGAAAACGAGACAGAAACACTAAGGAAGAACATCATTTGTTGCAGTGTGAGACTGGATTGAAACGATGTGTATTGTGAAAGCGTGAGTGAGTGAACAGCTTGGTTTCAGCGCAGGGATGTTTGACCATCTGTTCAAACACTCGCATCATTGAATCCCGCTCATTAAAAACAGATGTCTCTTTGAGATCCTTCTAAATTGTTTTGGTCAGTTTTATTTAATTTTTCTTGTCATATTATTTATTGATTTAAAAAAAAATTATTTAGTCTTATGATTGTGGGTGGATCTTGGGCTTTGTTGTAAATAGTTATGCACATTAAATATTTAATAAATAAAGAATCACAAAAAAAAGAAACAGGAGTCTCTTACAGTTGTGAAAAGTCAGTTCTACTACAAGATGACAAGAAACCTCAACAAACATTGACTGTGCTCATGCTAACCTACCCTACTTAGTTAAAGCCCAAACCATTATAATGTGATTAAGGTTAGTTTAAGCTCATGAAAAAGCAACAGAACTGACTCGAGGCCTGCATGTGCAGTGCGATTCGGATATTTTAATTAAACGTTCACAAAAGATTCACAACGTTCACAATGTTCACAAAAGATTCACAAATGACAATTTAATAAAATTTTATTTTGTGTTGTGTTGTGGGTACACGTGGGTTAGAAGTCACTTGGGTACAAGTGAATCAAGGCAAAATGTTGGTAAAATAGCCAAATAATCCAATTAAAGTAGTAGATCACTTTAAAATGAAAATTAGCCCATGATTTACTCACCCTCAAGCCATCCTAGGTGCATATCAGAATCAGAATCAGAATCAGAAAGAGCTTTATTGCCAAGTGTGCTTGCACACACAAGGAATTTGTTTTTGGTACTGAGGCTTCCAGTGGACATATACAGATACAAATACAACAAGAAACATAATACTACAAATTATAAGAATAAAAAATAAAAATATAAATATATGAGAATAAAAGTATCACAGTTGGGTTTAGTCAGAATAGACATTTCCAGATTTACAGATTATGAACATATTTACAGTGTTTTGAATATTATAAATAAATAAATCTACATATAAGTATCACCTGAGTTGTAGGGTATTGCACTAAACAGTGGGAGTATTGCACTTAAGGCGTATGCATTGGGAGGAGTGTTAACTGTTCAGGAGGGAAATGGCCTGTGGGAAGAAACTGTTCCTGTGCCGAGATGTTCTTGTGGCCAGTGATCTGAGTCGCCGTCTTGACGGTAACAGTTCAAACAGGAGGTGTCCAGGGTGAGTGGAGTCTGTGATGATTTTACCTGCTCTCTTCCTCACTCTGGAAGAGTACAGGTCCTGGAGGGTTGGCAGGGGGGCACCAATGATCCTCTCCGCAGTCCGGACTGTCCGTTGTAGTCTCCTGATGTCTGATTTGGTAGCTGAACCAAACCAGACAGTGATGGAAGTGCATAAGACAGACTCAATGACGGCTGAGTAGAACTGAATCAGCAGCTCCTGTGGCAAGTTGAACTTCCTCAGCTGGCGAAGGAAGTACAGTCTCTGCTGGGCCTTTTTCACAGTGGAGTCAATGTGATTGTCCCACTTCAGGTCCTGAGAGATGATAGTGCCCAGGAACCTGAATGACTCCACTGCTTCCACAGTGCTGTCCATGATGGTTAGTGGGGGGAGTGCTGGGCTGTTCCTCCTGAAGTCCACGATCATCTCCACTGTTTTGAGCGTGTTCAGCTCAAGGTTGTTATAACTGCACCAGACAGCCAGCTGTTCAACCTCCAGTCTGTAAGCAGACTCGTCGCCGTTTTGGATGAGACCGATGACAGTGGTGTCGTCTGCAAATTTCAGGAGCTTGACAGTGGGGTCTTTAGAAGTGCAGTCATTAGTGTACAGGGAGAAGAGCAGTGGGGAGAGAACGCACCCTTGGGGGGCGCCAGTGCTGGTGGTGAGAGTCCTGGATGTGTGTTTCCCCAGTCTCACTCGCTGCTGCCGGTCCGTCAGGAAGCTGGTGATCCACTGACAGATCGAGGATGGTATGGAGAGCTGGGTCAGTTTGGCTGTGAGAAGACCAGGCATGATGGTATTGAAGGCCGAACTGAAGTCCACAAAGAGGATCCTTGCATAAGTCCCTGGTCTGTCGAGATGTTGCAGGATATAATGCAGTCCCATGTTGACTGCATCATCCACAGACCTGTTTGCTCTGTAAGCAAACTGAAAGGGATCCAGCAGGGGTCCAGTGATGTCTTTCAGGTGGGCCAGCACCAGTCTTTCAAACGACTTCATGACCACAGACGTGAGAGCGACAGGTCTGTAGTCATTAAGTCCAGTGACTTTGGGTTTTTTGGGGACAGGAATGATAGTGGAGCGTTTGAAGCAGCAGGGAACTTCACACTGCTCCAATAATCTATTGAAGATCTGCGTGAAGACTGGGGCCAGTTGGTCAGCGCAGGCTTTTAAACAAGCAGATGAGATGCCGTCTGGGCCTGAGGCTTTCCTAGTCTTCTGTTTTTTGAAGACTCGGCTCACGTCCTCCACACAGACCTTAAGCTCAGGTTGGATGGCAGGAGGGGGGAGTAATGGGAGTGCAGGAGGTGATGGTGAATGTGTGAAGTGCAGATCAGACCGGGTGTGTGGTGTGAATGAGGGCTTTTCAAACCTGCAATAAAATGAGTTTAAATCATCAGCCAGGTGTTGATTGTCCACAGATCGAGGGGATGGTGACTTGTAATTGGTGATGTTCCTCAGGCCATTCCAGACTGAAGATGGGTCGTTGGATGAAAACTGGTTTTTCAGTTTTTCAGAGTAGTTCCTTTTAGCAACTCTGATCTCCTTTGTCAATCTGTTTCTGGCCTGGTTATACAAGATTTTATCCCCACTTCTGTAAGCATCCTCTTTGGCATGACGAAGGCGTTTGAGTTTCCCAGTAAACCATGGTTTATCATTAGTAAATGATAAGAATGTCCTGGTAGGAATGCATGTATCCTCACAGAAACTTATATATGATGTTACAGTATCAGTGAGCTCATCCAGATCGTTGGTAGCAGCTTCAAAAACAGTCCAATCAGTGCAATCAAAGCAGGCCTGTAGATTCTGCTCTGCTTCATTAGTCCATCTTTTTACAGTCCTTATTACAGGTTTAGCTGATTTCAGTTTCTGCCTGTAGGTCGGTATGAGATGAACCAAACAGTGATCAGAGAGCCCCAAAGCTGCTCGTGAAACGGAGTGATACGCATCTTTTATTGTGGTGTAACAGTGGTCCAGTATATTACTGTCTCTGGTGGGACATGTAACGTGCTGTCTGTATTTTGGTAGTTCACGGGAAAGATTTGCTTTGTTAAAATCCCCAAGTATGATTAAAAGAGAGTCTGGGTACCTTTGTTCTGTTTCAGCTATTTGATCAGCCAGCTGTTGTAGCGCCGCGCTCACGCACGCGTCTGGAGGGATGTAAACATTCACAAGAATGAAAGAGGAAAACTCCCGAGGCGAGTAGAAGGGTTTACAGTTTATGAAATGTGCCTCTAAGTTAGGAGAGCACATCTTCTTCAGTGTTGTTACATCTGAACACCAACTTTCGTTAATGTAGAAACACAATCCACCACCTCTTGTTTTCCCCGTTAGCTCCGCGATGCGATCCGCTCGGAAAAGCTGGAAGCCCGGCAGATGTATTGCGTTGTCCGGTATGGCTTCACTCAGCCAGGTTTCAGTGAAGCACAGAGCAGCAGAGTTTAGAAAATCCTTGTTAGTGCAGGTGAGGAGAAGAAGTTCGTCCGTTTTGTTAGGAAGGGATCGGAGATTCGCGAGATGAATACTGGGGAGTGCAGTGCGCAGGCCGCGCTCGCGGAGTTTAACCAGCGCGCCGGCTCGCTTCCCTCGTTTGCGTCTGAACGCGCGTTTGAACAACACCGCTGCCCCACCGACGAGAATGTCCCGCAAGACGTCCGAATAATCAAAAACTGTAGAAAAGTTATCTGGTGTGTGTTTCCTAATGTCCAGTAGTTCGTCTTTGGTGAAACTGATAGGAAAAGAATGACTAAACGCAGAACAAACAAACAAAAACAACACAATAGCTGGAGAGCCCCACACAAAGGCAGCCATGCGCGGCGCCATCTTGGATGTTTTTCTTGGATATGACATTCTTCTTTCAGACGAATACAATCAGAGTAATATTAAAAAATGTCCTGGCTCTTCCAAGCTTTATAATGGCAGTGAATTGCTAAAAAGAAGCTCAAAAAAGTTCATCTATCCATCATAAACAAACTCCACTATTATAGGCCTTCTGAAGCAAAGCGACGAGTCTGTGTAATAAAAATATCCATATTTAAAACTTTATAAAGTAAAATAATTTGCTTCCGGCCAAACGAACATACGGATTCAACTTAAATCTAAACACAACTTATGCAAGTAATGCGACGCACTCCTGATATTTACGCTACGCCATGACGCTTTAGGCGAAATTGCGCTGTAGGCGTAAGTAGACTGAGTATGTTCGTTTGGCCGGAAGCTAGAATTTTACTTTGTAACGTGTTCAATATGAATATCTTTCTTACAAAAACGCATCGCTTCGCTTCGCCATTATAAAGCTTGGAAGAACAAGGACATTTTTTAATATAAATCAGATTGTATTCGTCTGAAAGAAGAATGTCATATACACCTAGGATGACTTGAGGTTGAGTAAATCATGGGCTAATTTTCATTTTAAAGTGAACTACTCCTTTAACGGAAGGACACATGTGTACAGATTTGTGTGCACATCTCAGTCCCTGTATTCCCCACGGAGTCTCCTATAATGATCAGACAGTAGTCACCAGTCTGACGTGCTCTCGCTTGAGGTACTTCTCGCTGTAGAACTGTTCCTGTCTCAGCGTGAGGAGCTGCTGCTGGTGCTGATCCTTTAGTTCACTGAGTTTCTGACATCTCTCCTGCTCCAGGACCATCAGATCCGGATCCTGATGGGAGTTGCTCCTGCAGGGACACTAGCGTTCAGACCCACAGAACCAGCGCTAACAAAGGCCCACCTCACCGAACTCACTGAACTCACTGAACTCACCCACCTCACCCACCTTACCCAGCTCACCCATCTCACCCACCTCACCCAACTCACCCAACCACCCAGCTCACCCACCTCACCCACCTCACCCAGCTCACCCACCTCACCCACCTCACCCACCTCACCCAGCTCACCCACCTCACCCACCTCACCCAACTCACCCACCTCACCCAGCTCACCCACCTCACCCAGCTCACCCACCTCACCCAGCTCACCCAACTCACCTACCTTACCCACCTTACCAAACTCACCCAGCTCACCCAACTCACCCAGCTCACCCACCTTACTCAGCTCACCCAGCTCACCCAACTCACCAAACTCACCCAGCTCACCCAGCTCACCCACCTCACCCAGCTCAGCCAGCTCACCTACCTCACCCACCTCACCCAACTCACCCAGCTCACCCAACTCTCCCATCTTACCCAGTTCACCCAACCCTCCCATCTCACCCAGCTCACCCTACTCTTCCAGCTCACCCACCTCACCCAACTCACCCAGCTCACCCATCTCACCCAGCTCACCCAGCTCACCCAGTTCAACCAATTCACCCAGCTCACCCAGCTCACCCACCTCACCCAGCTCACCCAGCTCACCTACCTCACCCAACTCACCCGGCTCACCCAACTCACCCAGCTCACCCAACTCACCCAGCTCACCCAACTCACCTCTTCTGCAGGGCCGACCTGCGCCGCAGGAACTCGCTCAGCAGATGCTTCTGTTTCGATGCGTGTTCGTTGACCAATTCATTGGTTTTCTTGTTGTGTTTCTTCATGAGCTCCTTTAATTCCTTGTACTGCCTCTTCTGTTCCCTCGAATAACCCTTCAGCTGTTTCAGTTCATCTACAGTCTGAGCGTCCACCTCTGTCAAGCACACACAAACACACACAGGGTGACCAGACATCCTTGTTTTTCCAGTTTTTGGTGTTCAGTCCCCGAAAAAGTCCCCGTTTTACAGCTTGTTCAAAACAACCCGCAAATACATTGCAAAAAATCCCAATCAACATACAGCAGCCTGCTGGTTATAAGAGCGATCGTGCACTGATTATTTTTGCCAACAGATAGCGCTGCAAGCTACACTGACTCTAATTGGTCACGTACACATCTCTACTTTATGAAGAACATAATCAAGACGAGACGAGAGCAGAGCGCCATTATCGTCAAATATCAAAAGAAACATCGTTATCGCTTTCAGGTAGTATACTAGCATACTAGCTGTTCATGTTAAATTAAAGTAATATTGTTTGTATGTGCTTTATAACAGGGTGCAGGATTGTTTTGCACAAGTTTAAACATAACCAAAAGTTACGCAGTCACAACGCAGTAATTTACACTCATCTTAAATATATATATATATACATACACTATATTGCCAAAAGTATTGGGACAACCCTCCAAATCATTGAATACAGGTGTTCCAATCACTTCCATGATCACAGTTGTATAAATCAAGCACCTAGGCATGCACACTGCTTCTCCAAACATCTGTGAAAGAATGGGTCGTTCTCAGGAGCTCAGTGAATTCAAGCGTGGTACAGTGATCGGTTGCCACCTGTGCAATAAGTCCATTCAAGAAATTTCCTCACTATTAAATATTACACGGTCAACTGTTAGTGGTATTATAACAAAGTGGAAGCAATTGGGAACAACAGCAACTCAGCCTACAAAGTGTTTGGCCATGTAAAAAAAGTCTCCAACTTTCTGCAAAATCAATAGCTACAGACCTCCAAACTTCTGTGGCCTTCAGATTAGCTCAAGAACAGTGTGTAGAGCTTCATGGAATGGGTTTCCATGGCCGAGCAGCATCATCCAAGCCTCACATCACCAAGAGCACTGCAAAGTGTGGCATGCAGTGGTGTAAAACGTGGGATGCAGTGGTGTAAAGCGTGGGATGTAGTGGAGTAAAGTGTGGGATGCAGTGGTTTAAAGCGTGGGATGCAGTGGTGTAAAGTGTGGGATGCAGTGGTGTAAAGCGTGGGATGTAGTGGAGTAAAGTGTGGGATGCAGTGGTGTAAAGCGTGGGATGCAGTGGTGTAAAGCGTGGGATGTAGTGGTGTAAAGCGTGGGATGCAGTGGTGTAAAGTGTGGGATGCAGTGGTGTAAAGCGTGAGATGCAGTGGTGTAAAGTGTGGGATGTAGTGGAGTAAAGTGTGGGATGCAGTAGAGTAAAGCGTGGGGTGTAGTGGTGTAAAGCATGGAATGCAGTGGAGTAAAGCGTGGGATGTAGTGGAGTAAAGTGTGGGATGCAGTGGGTGTAAAGCGTGGGATGCAGTGGTGTAAAGTGTGGGATGCAGTAGAGTAAAGCGTGAGGTGTAGTGGTGTAAAGCGTGGGATGAAGTGGAGTAAAGCGTGGAATGCAGTGGGTGTAAAGCGTGGGATGTAGTGGAGTAAAGTGTGGGATGCAGTAGAGTAAAGCGTGAGGTGTAGAGGTGTAAAGCGTGGGATGAAGCGGAGTAAAGCGTGGGATGAAGTGGAGTAAAGCGTGGG
>JAPDVR010000012.1:152500-187500 GCA_026230005.1 Gila orcuttii | reverse complement strand
ATCTTCCCGTAACACCACTAGCATTTTTACACCTAATGCAAAAGGCGGGCCTTGGCTAGACGACTCTTGTAGTAAGAGGAGGCCAGTACTAGGTAAAACTAGATTTACAGGAATAAAATCATCTGATGGGCTCTAGCTCTAAAGGAACCTACACTCAGACACTGAGAGGCTCGAGGCGAGAATGCTCAGCAGACCGCCACCATTTTCTAGTTACTAAGCCTAAGCCAGATATCGAGGCGGCCCAGGGAAGGCTGACACACGAATATTAAATTACTGAAGTTCAGAGCTATAATCTCAAAACGACTCTCAAAGTGAGAGGAGACCTGCTACTCTAGTATAAGGTGGCTATCAAGGTGGACCGACGAGGGCCAAATGCTTGGCTCTATAGTTCTACCTGGAGCTTGACAGAGCGGTGACCTCAGTAGAATAAGTCCCGATAGGGAGGAAGCCATCTCACACAGAATGTCTGTTTGATGTTCAGATGAACGGTGGCCTCACTAGAGATTTTCCATATAATAAAGCCAACCCGTTCACTACCACAGATTGGCACTACCCACTACATAAGCCTGACGACTCTAACATAAGAGGAGGCCTCTGGGAAGGGTATGCATAGCCTACCTATATATGGGAACTACAGGGCCCTAATTTCACCTTCCTATAAAAACCCTAACTAACACCCCATAATACTTTCTAACAGGGAACAGTGGTCTACTGTTCAACCTTACTAAAAACTCTCATAAAGGGAGGAGACCTACAGAGCTCAACCTTCTGCCCGTAGAGCGATGGCCTAAACGACATTAAAAAATGGAGGCCTATCACCATAAAGAGTTTGAAAGAGCGCACTTACTACCGAACCCGACGCCAGACCCACAGAAGGGTTCCATGTTGAAGGAATAACTCATCATAGGTCCAGCCTAAGGGCTGATGCAAGAAGTGGTTGGGGTGAGGAAGCGCAGATTCAGACTGCAGTGTTAAGCGGTCCAAATCTTTCAGCAGATGCCATTGTGTCCAAGGCATCACCAGCCAGACCCGCCGCCTATGCCCTGCCATTTAAGCTCGACTTTCTCTTTTTTTTGGCTTAAAAGGCAGGGCCGGAGCACTTAATGTTGTTGCCTCTCCAGCCGCGAGATAGTTCGCAAACATCTTGTCAATTGGGGCATCGACACATACCAATGTTTGTGCATCCCCTCAACATCAGCGTAGTTCGTGCACTGATGGCGATGAATGCGCGCTGAATACCCGTTCTTCCGTGCCTTTTCGTTCTCATTGTGTAGATTGGGCAGGAATGGAAGGCTCACGAGAGCTGGAGCTTTATGGCTGGAAAGAAACCGTTTGTCAAGTCTGCCACGAGCAGTCTCTTCCCTCAAGCACTCCTACGGCAGCAAAGCCTCGCTGAGCGTGTTCCATAACACTCACAACATACGCGGGGCAGGGTGGCTGTGAGGGTTCGGGTTGTACAACCTCTTCACCCTCATCAGCATCTCCTGCTCTCTTGGGCTGGTTGTTTTTATATCCTGTAGCTTACCCTCGCGAGCCTCCGAGGGGCGTGAGAGATTAACAATTCTCTCAAACTCCTCAGCGAGCTCCCTCTGAAACCCCACGATTCTTTTTTGTAATTTTTTTTTTATTGAAGGAAAAAGGAAAAACAATACAACAATAACAAACAATACAGAATTTCCATTCACAGATACAATTTATCCTTTCCCCCCTTTTAGTTTTTTCCTCCCACTTTTAAACATATGTACATGTACACGGACACATATACACATTAAAGATAATAATAATAAAAAATAAATAAATAAATAAATAAATAAATAAAATAATAAAAAATTAAAAAAAAACAAAAAAAAAACAAAAAAAAAAAACAAAACACTCCAATAAGAATTATTAGAAATAGGTCAATTAGATCACCGAGTGTCGTGTTAGAAATAATAAACAACCCCCCACCCACTCAGCTCACCATGACCAACACACATATTACTGGTTAACTATGCAATACAAACAGTACAATAATAACAGGCACACATTCAATTGGGTAGTACCTTTAAATTTGTGAAATAGGAAATAAAGGGTTGCCATTTATGGAAAAATTTGACTGTACATCCTCTCAATGTATATTTAATTTTCTCAAGTTTTAAAAAATACATGATGTCTCTGAGCCAAAGGGAGATAGAAGGATATTTAGCAGACTTCCATTGTAGCAATAAGGAGCGTCTTGCTAGTAAGGATGTGAAAGCTATGATGTCCTTTTGTGTACGGTTAAGTGCCATTGAGGGGCCAGGAATCCCAAATATAGCAATCAGAGGACAAGGTTGGAGATTTACCCCAAGAACAGAGGACATAATATTAAAATAAGCCACCCAGAAATCTACCAAATCAGGACAAAAAAAAAAAACATGTGGCTAAGATGACAGGGGGAGCCATGGCATTTATCACACTTGTCTTCCACTTCCGGATATATTTCAGATAGTCTAAGCTTAGAGAAATGTACCCTATGTAAAACCTTGAATTGAATAAGTCCAAGACGAGCACAAGAGGTGGTAGAACGTATCCTCTCTATGGCCTGTTCCCAAGACTCCTCCTGTATTTGTATTCCCAGTTCCCTTTCCCATGTATCCTTAAGTTTGGCATTTGAATGGTCGCTAAAAGCTAAGATAATGTCATATAGCTTTGAAATGATTCCCCTGTGATGAGGGACAAATGAAAGCATGGTTTCCCACCGATGCAATGGAGGTAAAGAAGGGAAATTAGTGAAACACTTTGCGAGTTTGAAAATAGCGAAACAGATGAGTAACAGGGAGTTCAAAGCCAGATGACAGATTGGTAAAGCTATCTAAGACACCATCTACATATAAATCTCTAAATTGCAAAACACCCTTGTCATACCACAGTGAAAATGTCGAGTCCGAAAGTGATGGAGGAAATAAATGGTTGTTATTGATAGGACCCAAGGAAGATGCATCTACAAATTTAAAGTGTCGTCTAAATTGATACCAGATTTTGAGTGTGTTAAGAACCACTTGATTATCAGTGTATAGAGAAGGTTTCGTAGGTAAAGAGGAATAAAGTAGAGCAGGTATAGAAGATCCCCTACAGGATGATAGTTCTAATTTACACCAAGAGGATCCAGGGGATTTTAACCAGTAGCAAAGTTTATGGATGTGCGCCGCCCAATAGTAAGTTAAAAAATTAGGTAATGCCAGTCCTCCATTAAGTCTGCATCTCTGCAGTAGAGTTTTACGAATCCTAGGTGATTTTACGCCCCAAATAAAAGAACAAATTATCTTATCAAATGAGTCAAAGAAATGTTTTGGCAAAAAAAGAGGAATTGACTGGAATAAAAAAAGAAATTTCGGTAAAATATTCATTTTAACAACATTGATCTTGCCGATTAGTGAAAGGGGAGATTACCCCATCTTTGAATATTGGATGTAATCCTAGAGATAAGGGGAGTGAAATTCACAGACGCAAGGCTAGATAAAGAACGAGTCACGTTAACACCTAGGTATTTGAACCCTGATGGACTAAATCGAAAAGGCAAATCTGACTGTTGCAACAGACATGCTGCAGTATTAATGGGAAAACACTCACTTTTCTCCAAATTTAATTTGTAACTTGAAAAGGCGCTGAAGTTCTCCAGAATATCCAAAACCGCAGGGATGGAAAGTGTAGGATCAGTTATATACAATAACAAATCATCCGCATAAAGTGATAATTTATATTCGAATCCATTACGGGTGATACCTTTGAATAAAGGGGAAGATCTTAATGTAATTGACAGAGGCTCGATAGCAATAGCAAAGAGCAAAGGTGATAAAGGACAACCTTGGCGAGTTCCACGTCCAAGGGCAAAATAATCCGAATAAACATCATTAGTATGAACACTAGCCTCGGGGGATGAGTAAAGGAGGCGAATCCAAGAAATAAATTTTTCACCAAATCCAAATTTTTTCAGAACTGCAAACAAGTATTCCCACTCTACCCTATCGAATGCCTTTTCGGCGTCTAAAGAAATCACAAGCTCAGGAAGTTCAGCCGAGTGTTTTGAGTAAATTATATTGAAAAGTGTACGGGTATTAAAAAACAGTTGACGTCCCTTTATAAAACCATTTTGCTCATCAGATATAATATGAGGAAGCACATTCTCTAAGCGAGACGCAATTACTTTAGCCAATACCTTGACGTCAACATTAAGCAAAGACAATGGTCTGTAAGACCCACAGGAGGTCGAATCTTTGTCCTTTTTGAGAAGGAGAGCAATAGTGGCTTGTGTCAAGGTTGGTGGTAATGAACCAATGAATCTAGGGATTCATTGAATACGGATAAAAGTAACGGTGCCAATTTGCCAATAAATGTTTTAAAAAATTCAATCGGAAACCCATCGGGGCCTGGGGCTTTATTAGATTGCATAGCATTAATTGCTATTAATACTTCTTCAAGAGAGAGTTGAGAGTCCATTTGCGTGGAGAAACCCCACGATTCTAATCTCTGCTCTGCCTCAGCGCGAGCGTGACCCGAACCGCCTGGCACAGATGCCTGTCCTCTTCCCTCAAGAAGAGGACAGACGAGAGTGGAGTTTTCTCAGGGGGAAACTCATAGTTGGCACAAGCAGATCCCTCAGGAACTGATCGTGCGTGCTCTGAGCACAAACAATAAACACACAAGTTGTGTGTCCCAAGGTGTCAAATATCTTAGAAACGGATCCACACACTTCCTGAAGCGTTTTCACAAGCCATGATTACCTTTTTGAAGTTTTCAGGTTGAAGCGTACAAACAAAACAGTCCCTGAAGATGAAAAGTTGTTGACATGTTCTCTAGGCATCCCTTATACTTCCGGGTCACACTAGTAGTGACGCCATAGGTTGTCGCCGGCCAATAGGATTGCCGTGATTAGATAAGCGTTTCAGACACTGGTTCATGCGGAGCTGTTCCCCCCAAAGCGTCATCGACGCAATGCGAGTTCCCTTTCGAAAGGGAACTGCAACCTCAAGCAGGCCACGTTAGTGTTACGCAACTCATCATTTACATTAGCTTTATATTTATAGTCTTTGTAGACTGAATTCAGTGGAGTTTGCTGGCATTGTACAGTTAAACGCACCTGAAGTCACTCACCTGCTCTCCGTCGGCTTGCTCCTCCTCCTGTGTCAGAGCCGCCAGTTGATTGGCTCTCTGCTCCATCAGACTAACATACAGGATGGGATTGGACAGAGCCTCGATCACATCTGACACCACAAACACAGTCAGGACATGAACTCTGAACTCTTTCAGAAGAACTCATGAGCAGATATGAGTCCTAACGTACAAAAATGAAATGCTACAAATAACCTGTTTATTTGGCTCTTGTACCTGCAAAGGTGTCTGGGACATAATCCTTGACCTCAGTGTAGACGAACACAGACGACAGCGTCAGCGCTTGGTTCTTCTCGTTCCTCAGACTGATGTAATGATATCCTGCAGCAGAGAGATGCACTCTTTACCCATTACCCACTGCACTGCAATGCCGGTTCACATCGAGAGAAACGAAACAGATACTTGCCAGGTCGGATGGCACACACTGGGATGATGCGATGGCCTATACATCTCCCATTGTCTTCGTACACGGCTATTCTCAGTGATGCGAGTGTGGGAAGAACCACCTGAAACAAACTGCTCATCAAAATCTGACTGTTTCATGATGATTTAGTGTTTGTTCACACATACTCTTTTGAAGACCATCGGCTCTTCATCCCACACTGGATTGACGGCATTGCTTTGGGACGTCTTGGTCTTGAACGCTTTCCGTTTGGTGTCCACCGGCAGGCCATACATTTCCACCTCCACGTAAACACTGACTCTCTTATCAGACAGGAACTGAGCGGAGATGATCTGTTAAAGACACGGGAACCTTATCAACACTGTGAGGAAGATCCCAGACATTCACTCTCAATCTGATGGATTCGGCAGAAAAACATGATGCACTGAAATGAACATTGTGCAAATGTGCTGGATTTAAACGAGTCTTTCGTTTAGGCCAGTGTTCTACAGTAATACTGTATATGCAGAGATTACAGCAGACACCCTCTATAAGTGTGATCTTTCAATAATAGAGACTCGAACAAGTTTTAAAAACATTTGTCAAGTACACTGACTACTGTATAGAAAAAAATACAGATAACGAAAAACACTGTTATTAAAGTTTCCAGGCTGAGTACCTCCTAGTGCAGGGGTGTCAAACTCAGTTCCTGGAGGGCCACAGCCCTGCAGAGTTTAGCTTCAACCCTAATTAAACACACCTGATCAGTTAATCAAGTCCTTCAGGCTTATTTGAAAATGGAATGTGTGTGTGTTGAAGCAGGGTTGGAACAAAACTGTGTAGGGCTGTGGCCCTCTAGGAACTGAGTTTGACACCTGTGTCCTAGTGCAAGCTTAAAGACACCAGATTCTAGTTATCCTAGTTAATATTATTGATGTTCAATATTCCTACAGTTCAGATTAATGAACTTAAGATGTAGAGATGGCTTAGGATTTAGGACTGAACCTGGGATGACAGATGGGTGATTAAGAAACATAATGATTGTTTTAAGGTATTTAAAAGGGATGTAAATTATTATAATTTTGAGCAATTTAAATCTAAAAGAAATGAGGTAAGAGATTAGATAAAAGAAGCTAAGGAAACCTTTTTAAGGACAAGGTGAACTGAAGCAGGACATTCAAAACTCTCCATCATTTTTGAATGTCCTGCTTCAGTTCACCTTGTCCTTAAAAAGGTTTCCTTAGCTCCTTACCAGGTCAAAGGCTCTATAATAGGACTCAATGTAGATGGAAGACTGATGTCTGATCAGAAGAAGGAAGCAGACTACTGAAAACTGGTAAACGAGCTTCCAGCACAAACTGGGATTTTTAATGATGAATTAGTCAAGGAGTATTATGCAAAATGTGGTGTTATTCCGGGTGGTTTTTCGTTTACTAAAGTAAAGGAGAGAAATGCTTTTAAGAAGTTAAGGGAACTCAAAATTAGTACAGCGACAGTGTTTGATAATATTCCAGCGTAGTAAATAAAAGGAGCTGTATGTAAGACATTTATTTCAATTAATCATAAAATGGCCCTGATATGTCACTAGACATTAAGAAATCATGTTCATTTCAAATACTTCTATCACTGACAACAGTAGTCCGGCCAGGATATTGTCATTTAAAAAGTGAAGTTGCAGCCCTCAACTGATGTTGATGTTGTCATGTTGTGTTTTGGTCTGATGCGCCACCCTCCACCTATCTACCAATCACGAATTCAGTAGTGTTGCGGCATCCGGGTTGCCAGCTCTGCTAGTTACCACAGCTGCAGCTACAAACGTGTCGGAATCGGATAAAAAAAATGTCTAACGTTGCGAAACCAAAAAAAACTCGTTATGAATCCGAAATACTTCGTGACAAAGTCCGAAATAAAACAAGGATCTGTATAGGAGATGCCTTTGAAAGATGGAGACGGCTGAAAACGGACAGACGACAACGTTGCTAATTTTCTCCTGGACAGGTAAGATTCATCTATGTTTGGCTAACTTGTACTTGATGTAAATGGACATTTCAAATATTCATGACAGTCGAACAAAGTTATGCGCGTGCAAAGTAGCCTACGTTACGTTAGCTGATATGGAGGAGGTGGGTCATCGAATTGAAAAGGTAAGGAATTGTTTAGGTAATAAAAACGGCGAGTCGCCATTACTAACATTATCAATGCATCATCAGAGCCCGTTTCTCTGTCATTATGATGAGACGCTGAAGAAAACAACATTAACACGCCCATTATTGTTTATCATGCAAGTTCTACAGCCAAAACTAATAGAATGACACGTAATCTTTCACATCACATATTTTAGCGTTATGGACATGTACTGCAGGGTAAGTTAAAAAAATACAGCTGGTCGCTTTCACTTATAGCATCAGTTAAATGAATAGCTCTATGTTTGATATCGGTTACACACAGTGACAAAGGCTTGTGCTTGTACTTACGTTAATGACAGACACCTACCGTTACAAGTTAGACTAACAGCTACTGTTCTAACAATGTACTGTCACATACGAGCGTACATCTTTACGATTATATTTGGCTAATTGCCATTAGTACATTTTTGCGATATATAATTACTTTGCAAAACATCTCTCATTTGAAACATAAACATAATTAACAGAAAAAGCTTCTTGTAGCAGCCTACGTTCCTGCTGTATGCTGCAGCCTATCTGGCAACCTGGAGTCAGGGAGGACGGAGAGGGGATACACCGCTCTACAGTAATTTGAAAGTGATTGCAGTACCAGTTTTGGCCACATTCTTATATACGGCTCCTTTAAGGATTCAGCTAAAGTTATTACCCCTATGGTTACTCATATTATAAATCTCTCAATTACACAAGGAAAGGTTCCCAAGGAGTCAGAAAAAGCAAGAGTTATTCCTATTTTTAAGAAAGCTAGTAGGGTAGAGTGTAATAATTGTAGGCCGATTTCAATCCTGATTGCATTATCAAAAGTGCTGGAAAAGATTATATATGATCAGGTTGAAGATTATATCTCTAATTTTATTGTATGAGTTTCAGTCCGGTTTTAGGAGTAAACACTCTACAGAGACAACAATATTGTTTTTAATATATCATATAAGAAATGGATAAATGTATTGTGCTTCTAAAAGTAAAATCAATGGGGTTTAGTGATAAGTCCTGTGAATGGATCAAGTCTTACCTTGTAAACAGGTGTCAAATAGTGGATTTAAATGGGGTGTTTTCTGATTTTTTGCCCATTTCAGGCAGAGTTCTGCAGGGGAGTGTTTTAGGCCAATTATTTTTTTGGTTCTAATGAACTTTTTTTTATATGCAGATGATGCAGCAATAATTGTTTTACTTATAGGAAAGAATTTTTTAAACTGAGTTAAGTAGAGAGATAGATTGAAAGGTCTTCAAATGGTTTATTAATAATAAGCTTTCTTTACACTTGGGAAAAACTGAATCTATATTATTTGGTCCGGCTGCTAAATTGAAGAAAAGCTCCAGATTAGAGGTAAAGGTTGAATACTGTATATGACCGTTACATCTAAACAGGAAGTAAAGTAACTGGGATGTGTATTAGATAATAAATTGACAGGAGAAAATATGGCTGTTTTAGTTAATTCATTCATGTTAGCTGGAGCATTAGTGCAGGCACACTATGATTATGCTGCAACATTTTGGTTTAGTTGCAGTACAAAACGACCCAAAAGTAAAGTAATGCAGGGTTATATTGAAAGCACATTCACAGTTGCTTCTAAACGACAAATATTTTAGAGAACTTGGTTTTTTAAAAGTTGAAAAAAGGGACATTTTTCTTAAATTGGTGTTGGCGTTTAAAATAATAAAGGAAAGCGTTATAAGGTACCTGAAAGACTATTATGTTCTTGTGAAAGATGTGCATGGTCTTTCCACAAGGGGGAGCAACACTGATATTTATCTTTGTAGATTTAAGAGTTTAATGGGGATGGATTCCTTTTTATACACACTAGTGCTATAGCCTGGGATGATTTACCTTCTTGTATAAAGCAGATAAAAGTTGAAAGAGTTTTTAGAAAGGAAATTAAAAAATGGCTTCTATATCATTAATTTAAAAGGTGATGTATTATGAGATGTTGAACTTGATCGTGATTTCTCTCCATTTATGATCTGTTCTTCTATTTTGTAAACAGAGGAACACAATGGAAATAAGCCTTTGGCTTTTTGGGTATATTATTCTTGACAGTTTTGAAATGTTGTATGATCAATTCCTTGTACAATTTTTTTTTAATCTTGTAAAATCAATCAATCAATCAATCAATCAATCAATCAATCAATCAATAAATCAATCAATCAAATAAAATAAATCAATCAATCAAAGTTTTGTAAATCGATTTTAGACAGGTTATTTTGCAAACCATTTCGCAATTTAATTTAACCCAGCAAGCAATTTTGTGTTTAAAAGACGTATAATAGCGTACCAAACACAGCCTGACGTCGAGGCTAAAACAAGACAAAATTTGGTCTGTCAGTTAAAAATGAATAGACGTCTAAACCAAGAATAGACTAATAGAACATGCCAAAAAAATGAAACCAAACACCTTGTAATCACTGTTCACTTTGCTCGCAAGTCGTTTTTTCCCCCAAAAAAACAATATGTAACCAAATTCAAGGTTATTTTGGCGTAAGTGAGTGAGTAAGTGTGTTACTCATAGCCGGACTATATCGGGTCTATAGTTAACCTACTCATAGCATGACTATATCAGGTCTATAGTTAACCTACTCATAGCTGGACTATATCGGGTCTATAGTTAACCTACTCATAGCCAGACTATATCAGGTCTATAATTAACCTACTCATAGCCGGCCTATATCGGGTCTATAGTTAACCTACTCATAGCCAGACTATATCGGGTCTATAGTTAACCTACTCATAGCCAGACTATATCAGGTCTATAGTTAACCTACTCATAGCCAGACTATATCAGGTCTTTAATTAACCTACTCATAGCCAGACTATATCGGGTCTATAGTTAACCTACTCATAGCCGGACTATATCGGGTCCATAGTTAACCTACTCATAGCTGGACTATATCAGGTCTATAGTTAACCTACTCATAGCCGGACTATATCGGGTCTATAGTTAACCTACTCATAGCCGGACTATATTGGGTCTATAGTTAACCTACTCATAGCCGGACTATATCGGGTCTATAGTTAACCTACTCATAGCCAGACTATATCAGGTCTATAGTTAACCTACTCATAGCCAGACTATATCGGGTCTATAGTTAACCTACTCATAGCCAGACTATATCAGGTCTATAGTTAACCTACTCATAGCCAGACTATATCGGGTCTATAGATAACCTACTCATAGCCAGACTATATCGGGTCTATAGTTAACCTACTCATAGCCAGACTATATCAGGTCTATAGTTAACCTACTCATAGCCAGACTATATCGGGTCTATAGTTAACCTACTCATAGCCAGACTATATCGGGTCTATAGTTAACCTACTCATAGCCAGACTATATCATGTCTATAGTTAACCTACTCATAGCTAGACTATATCAGGTCTATAGTTAACCTACTCATAGCCAGACTATATCGGGTCTATAGTTAACCTACTCATAGCCAGACTATATCAGGTCTATAGTTAACCTACTCATAGCCAGACTATATCGAGTCTATAGTTAACCTACTCATAGCCAGACTATATCGGGTCTATAGTTAACCTACTCATAGCTGGACTCATAGCCACTCTTTTGCAAGTCCCCAGATATCAACCAAAAAACGGCAGGCCCCGCAACCACCAAAGCCTGCGGGCACAGCTCGCCCTCCCCCTGTGAGAGCTCTTCGGCCTCTGCCACAACGCCAGGACCCACACCCTCCTCCACCGGCTCGAGGTGAACCACAAACAACTGATACCAGCTCTCAGTGATATGTGTCGGGTCCCCGCTATGATAACATTAACTTTCTCAAATGTTTACAGACAAGCGGGAACCCAGTGTGCCTGTATCTTTCAGTATTGCTGTTCGATTACATGATAGAAAGTCTAAGGCTTTCAAAAGCCGTACAGCAAACCCATCTAATCTGGTGCCTATTATATGCCAAACTAAGATTGCTGTGGGGACAAAAAGTAAGACTGTTAAGTTAGCACTTTTAAACATCCGCTCACTTAAAAATAAATCACTTTTAGTCAATGACTTAATAACCACATACAACCTGGATTTTATGTTGCTAAATGAAACTTGGCTAGAAGACATCTGCAGTGCAACAGTCCTTAATGAAACATCCCCTCCTAACTTTACTTTTATGAGTGTCTGCAGAGCTGTTAGAAGAGGTGGAGGTTTAGCTGCTCTTTTTAAAGATGTCTATCAATGTAAGCAAATATCATTTGGTAATTACCCGTCTTTTGAATATCTGGGTATTGTGTTAAAAGGTGCTCCACGAATTTTACTTATCATTGTTTACAGGCCTCCAAAATACTCTCCAGCCTTTGCTGAGGACTTTACAGAACTGTTATCAACAATTTCCTCTGAATTTGACTGTTTTGCCATTGCTGGAGATTTTAACATTCACATAGATAATGCAGAAACCAATATGGCAAAAGAAATCAAAACTGTTTTAAATACTTTTGATCTGACTCAGCATGTACATGGACCCACACATAATCGTGGACACACTCTAGATTTACTTATCAGTAAGGGTCTAAACATTTCATCGATTGTTATTAAGGATGTAGCACTGTCTAATCATTTCTGTATTTTCTTTGATATATTGATCTCTCCTGTCATTGAAGCTAGATCTGTGTCTGTCAAGAAGAGATGCTTAAATGAGAACACTAGTGTACTATTTATGAAGGCTATATCTTTAACACCAAGCATATCTGCTGACTCTGTTGATTCTCTCCTTGATTCTTTTAACTCAAAAGTTAAAAGTGTAATTGATGATATTGCTCCTGTGAAAGTCAGGAAGAGTGGCAGACAAAAAGCACCTTGAGAAACTCAACATCAGTGCAAAATATGAAAAGACGATGCAGAAAAGCAGAACGCATGTGGCGGAAGACAAAACTTGTAGTCCATTATAACATCTACAAAGACAGCATCCATGCTTTCAATACGGAACTAGGCAAAGCTAGACAGACTTTTTTCTAAAATATTATAAACAGTAACATAAACAACACACGCACTCTTTTTGCTACTGTAGAGAGACTGACAAACCCCCCAAGCCAGAAGGTGGTCAGCTCTGTCACGGTAGATGTATTTTCTGGTCTCTTCTAGTCTCGTGTTTATGTTTGTTGTATGATTGCACGTGCGTATGGGCGTGAATGATTGGCACTCCTGATCCGCTCCAGCTGATCATCATTTCATCACCAGCTGTACGCAATCTCATCACCCTATATATTCTTACTGCTGTTTCCTCATCATTGTCAGATCGTTTGTCTTGATGTCCTCGGTGTTGGTGTTCCTGTATCCTGTCCTGCCCGATGTTCCAGTTCTTCGTTGTCTTCACCATCATCGTCTTCGTCACTGTGTCGTGTGGGTTTGAGTCTTCGCTGTCTTCACCTCTTCACCTCACCCCACCACGGATCCTGATCATCTAGTCCCTGCGTCACTCACCATCGGCTGCACTGTGTTTGTTCCCGTGTTATTCTGACTTTGTTCCATAATAAAAGAGTAACTCGCTTTTGCTTCCAGTATTCCTTGCAGCAGACATGACAGAACGATCTGACCGTCAAATGGAAGCAGCGAGCGCATCACCCTCGTCACTGGAGGAGTTTATCCACCACAGCATTCGGCGAATGGACGCCCAAGAGAGAGAGATCGGCGACACGGGTCGCGCAGTGCAAGCCTTAGTGACGCAGGTGTCCGAGCTCACCCGGCAGCTCCAACACCTGCATGTTCCCACTGCGCCGCCCACATCGGCCGTTCCCCCTACACCACCAGACAACCCATCCCAGTCAGAACCACGCTTACCTGTACCCGAGGCTTATGGAGGAGATCCCAATCATTGCAGAGCATTCATTACCCGATGTTCTATGCACTTCACACTGCAACCTCGCACGTTTAATACAGAACAAGCCAAAGTAGCCTTCACGCTAACCCTGCTGACTGGGAGAGCGGCTTTATGGGGGACGGCGGTGTGGGAAAACCAAAACCCATGCTGCGCTTCGTTCCAGACCCTCGCCGCCGAAATGAGGAAGGTGTTTGACCGGGCTGCTTCAGGACGTGAGGCAGCCCGAACTCTGGCGGAGCTCAGACAGGGAGGAAGATCTGTTTCTGATTTTTCGATCGAGTTTCGGACCTTGGCGGCGGAGTGCGGCTGGAACGAGGAGGCGCAGTGGGACATGTTCCTGCATGGGCTGGCTGATCACGTCCAGAAGGAGATCTACGCCCTGGACCTACCCACCACCCTTAATGGACTTATCGACCTGGCGCTGCGGGTGGACGCTCGTTTGTCCAGGGTCGAACGTCGAGCCCAGTCCACCCGTACCCTCGTAGGCATCGAGGTTCCTCGGTCCAGTGGCAGGGACGTGGTCAGCCCCAACTATGATCCGGAGCCCATGCAGGTGGGTCGAGCTCGGCTTTCCCGGGAGGAGAGGGAGAGGCGGAGGTCCCAGGGCCTTTGTCTCTATTGTGGAGGATCAGGACATTTTGCCCACAACTGCCCAGTAAAAGGCCCAGCCCGGTAGTAAACTTGAGGCTACTATCGGGTGGGATCTCCGCCAGGAAGACCTCATCAGCTGTGACATCTACCTCCACCCTTCTCCCGGTAAGACTTAGATGGTCAGTCCACCAGCACGACTGTCACGCACTACTGGACTCAGGCGCCGAAGGTAATTTTATGGACTACAATTTCGCTCAAAGATTTCAGATTCCTTGCAAACCACTCACTCACAAGATCTCTGTTCACGCACTCAACGGACAAGAATTACCCACCATCTCCCTCTCCACTGAAGACGTCACCCTCATCACCTCTGGCAACCATTCCGAGACTATTTCATTTTATATCATGGACTCACCCCTGTCACCTGTTGTCCTGGGACACCCTTGGCTCATCCAACACAATCCCCGAGTGGACTGGCATCACAAGTCCGTGCTGGAGTGGAGCAAGGAGTGTCATAAGTCTTGTCTTGTGTCTGCTTGTTCGTCTGTGCCTATGTCTGTGTTACAGGAGGAAGCAGGGGATCTATCTAACGTGCCCGTGGAGTACCTGGACCTGAAGGAAGTGTTCAGTAAGTCTCGTGCTGCTTCTCTACCTCCGCATCGTCCTTACGACTGTGCTATAGATTTACTGCCAGGTAAGTCTCCGCCTAAAGGCAAGATATATGCTCTCTCTATTCCGGAGAGAGAGGCTATGGAGAAATACATTTCTGATTCTCTAGCAACCAAGTTCATCCGTCCTTCCTCTTCTCCAGCGGGGGCGGGGTTCTTTTTTGTGGGGAAGAAGGACGGCTCTCTGCGACCTTGTATTGACTACCGGGGGCTGAACAACATCACGGTAAAGAATACTTATCCTTTGCCGTAGATGTCTTCAGCTTTCGAGAGATTACAGGGAGCGTCCATCTTCACAAAATTGGATTTGCGTAACGCTTATCATTTGGTTCGCATTAGGGAGGGGGATGAGTGGAAAACTGCTTTTAACACCCCCAGGGGGCACTTTGAATACTTGGTCATGCCGTTCGGACTGTCCAACTCCCCAGCGGTTTTCCAAGCACTGGTCAATGACGTGTTGCGAGATATGATCGATCAGTTCATATATGTCTACCTGGATGACATATTGATTTTTTCTCTTCTCTCCAGGAACATGTGCAACACGTTCGACGAGTGCTTCAGAGGTTGCTAGAGAATGGGCTTTTTGTCAAGGCGGAGAAATGCGACTTTCATGCACAGTCTGTCCCTTTCTTAGGTTACATTGTGTCGTCTGAAGGAATGCGTATGGACCCTGAGAAGATTAAGGCTGTGGTGGAGTGGCCAAACCCAGATTCCCGCAAGGCCCTGCAGAGGTTTCTGGGGTTCGCCAACTTCTACCGGCGTTTTATTCGCAACTTCAGCCAACTAGTCGCACCTCTGACTGCCTTGACCTCCCCCAGAACTACGTTCAGGTGGTCGGACGCAGCCGAGGCTGCGTTCACTAAACTGAAAGGCCGCTTTGTTTCAGCCCCCATCCTGGTAGCCCCTGATTCTTCACGTCAGTTCGTGGTGGAGGTCGACGCGTCAGAGGTGGGAGTAGGGGCAGTGCTGTCCCAACGTTCTCCTGTGGACGACAAAATGCACCCTTGCGCGTTTTTTTCACATCGACTATCACCCACCGAACGTAATTACGACATTGGTAACAGAGAGTTGTTGGCTGTTAAGTTAGCGTTGGAGGAATGGCGCCACTGGTTAGAAGGGTCGGGGGTACCTTTTATCGTCTGGACCGATCATAAGAACCTCGAATACATTAGAACCGCTAAAAGATTGAACTCCAGGCAGGCTCGGTGGGCTCTGTTTTTCGGTCGTTTTGATTTTTCCTTGTCCTATCGGCCGGGGTCTAAGAACATCAAACCCGACGCACTATCTCGTATATTTGATTTTTCCGAGCGCCCGTCTACTCCCGAGTGTATTTTGCCTGAAACCCTATTTGTTTCAACACTCACATGGGAGATCGAATCGAGGGTCACTAAAGCCCTAGAAGGGGTAACGCCTCCGCCCGGTTGCCCACCGAACCGATTGTTTGTGCCGGAGGGATTACGGTCTGACGTTATTCAGTGGGGTCATGGTTCCAACGTGGCTTGCCATCCAGGAGTCAATCGGACTAAGTTTTTAGTTAAGCAACGATTCTGGTGGCCACTTATGGCTCGCGACATTCACAGTTTTGTTTTGGCTTGCTCGGTTTGTGCCACTGGTAAAACTTCCAATCGACCTCCAGACGGGTTACTCCAGCCACTGCCGGTCCCCTCGAGACCCTGGTCCCATATCGCTCTAGATTTTGTTACCGCCCTCCCACCCTCTCAGGGTAACACAGTGGTTTTAACTGTGGTGGACCGGTTCTCGAAGGCGGCCCACTTTGTTCCCTTACCCAAATTACCCTCAGCTAAGGAGACGGCGGTGGCAGTCGTAGATCACGTCTTTCGGTTACATGGCCTCCCGACAGACGTGGTTTCCGACAGGGGTCCCCAGTTTGTGTCCAAATTTTGGCAAGAGTTTTGTAGATTACTGGGGGCGACGGTTAGTTTGTCCTCTGGGTTTCACCCCCAGAGCAATGGTCAAACCGAGAGAGCCAACCAGGATTTGGAGAGAGTGTTGCGATGTTTGGTCTCCAAGAATCCTTCCTCGTGGAGCCAACAACTTCCTATGGTTGAGTACGCGCACAACACGTTACCAGTATCGGCTACGGGCCTATCTCCGTTTGAGTGTAGTGTAGGTTACCAGCCACCTTTATTTCCCAGTCTGGAATCCGAGGTTGCGGGCCCCTCCGCCCACGCCTTCGTCCAGAGGTGTCACCGCACCTGGACTAGAGCCCGAGAGACTCTACTCCAGGTGGGGGCGCGCACCAAGGCCAAGGCCGATCGCCACCGGTCAAGGCCTCCCGTATACGTCGTTGGTCAAAAAGTGTGGCTTTCTACTAAGAATATTCCTCTCCGTACCGTGTCTAATAAACTAGCACCCAAATTCATTGGCCCGTTTACTGTCACTAAGATCCTTAGCCCGGTGGCAGTCCGCCTCAAATTACCTCCAGCGTACAGGAGGGTTCATTCCGTGTTTCATGTCTCCAAAATTAAACCCGTGTTTCATTCACACATTAACCCGCCCGTCCCGGTCCCTCCTCCACCGCGGCTCGTAGATGGAGAGACCACATATTCGGTCAATCGTATTCTGGACTCTAGGCGGAGGGGACGCGGATTTCAGTACTTGGTGGACTGGGAGGGTTACGGTCCGGAGGAGAGAAGTTGGGTTCCTGCTAGAGACATCCTGGATCACTCCCTTATCGATGATTACAATCGACAGGTAAGGGTGTCTGGGAACGCCAGGAGGCGTTCTTAGAGGGAGGGGTACTGTCACGGTAGATGTATTTTCTGGTCTCTTCTAGTCTCGTGTTTATGTTTGTTGTATGATTGCACGTGCGTATGGGCGTGAATGATTGGCACTCCTGATCCGCTCCAGCTGATCATCATTTCATCACCAGCTGTACGCAATCTCATCACCCTATATATTCTTACTGCTGTTTCCTCATCATTGTCAGATCGTTTGTCTTGATGTCCTCGGTGTTGGTGTTCCTGTATCCTGTCCTGCCCGATGTTCCAGTTCTTCGTTGTCTTCACCATCATCGTCTTCGTCACCGTGTCGTGTGGGTTTGAGTCTTCGCTGTCTTCACCTCTTCACCTCACCCCACCACGGATCCTGATCATCTAGTCCCTGCGTCACTCACCATCGGCTGCACTGTGTTTGTTCCCGTGTTATTCTGACTTTGTTCCATAATAAAAGAGTAACTCGCTTTTGCTTCCAGTATTCCTTGCAGCAGACATGACAAGCTCATCCTTGAGTTGCGCTGGGGTCAGATAGATCAAACCGCAACCTGAAAAAAGTAGTTACTATGTCTGATTTCAAAGAAATTGATGGCAACATTTTGGAAGATACTGTACAGCACCTTAAAACATCAACCTGCGCTCTTGACGCACTTCCCACATCTTTCTTCAAAAGTGTGTTACACAGCTTAAAAGCAGATCTCCTAGAAGTGGTAAATGCCTCACTTCTCTCTGGGAGTTTTCCAAACTCCCTGAAAACTTCAGTTGTCAAGCCCCTCCTGAAAAAGAGCAATCTGGATAAGACCATATTAAACAACTATAGACCGATCTCAAATCTTCCTTTCATAGGCAAGATCATTGAAAAAGTTGTTTTCAATCAGCTGAACAGATTCTTAAGCTCGAATGCATATTTTGACAATTTTCAATCTGGTTTCCGATCGCATCACAGCACAGAGACAGCGCTCATAAAGATAATAAACGATATTTGCTTAAATACTGATACAGGCAAATTATCAGTGCTGGTACTACTCAACCTCAGTGCTGCATTTGACACTGTCGATCACAACATACTTCTCGAAAGGCTGGAAAACTGGGTCGGGCTTTCCGGGATAGTCCTAAAATGGTTCAGGTCATACTTAGGAGGGAGAGGTTATTATATGAGTATAGGAGATCATAAGTCTGAATGGACATCCATGTCATGCGGAGTCCCTCAAGGCTCAATTCTTGCGCCACTCCTATTCAACCTGTACATGCTCCCAATGAGCCAAATAATGAGAAAGAACAAAATCGCTTACCACAGCTCTGCAGACGACACACAGCTCTACTTAGCCCTATCGCCTAACGATTACAGCCCCATTAACTCCCTGTTCCAATGCACTGATGAAGTAAACAGTTGGATGTGCCAAAACTTTCTTCAGTTAAACAAAGACAAAACTGAAGTAATTGCATTTGGAAACAAAGATGAAGTTCTCAAGGTGAATGCATACCTTCAGTCTAGGGGTCAAACAACTAAAAATCAAGTCAGGAATCTTGGTGTGTCTCTGGAGTCAGACCTTAGTTTCAGTAGTCATGTCAAAGCAATAACTAAATCAGCATACTATCACCTGAAAAATATTGCAAGAATTAGATGCTTTGTTTCCAGTCAAGACTTAGAGAAACTTGTGCATGCTTTCATCACCAGCAGGGTGGATTATTGTAATGGACTCCTCACTGGCCTTCCCAAAAACACCATAAGACAGTTGCAGCTCATACAGAACGCTGAGCAGAACCAGAACATATGAACACATCACACCAGTCCTCAGGTCTTTACACTGGATGCCAGTTACATATAGGATTGATTTTAAAGTATTATTACTGGTATATAAATCACTAAATGGCCTAGGACCTCAATACATTGCAGACATGCTCGATGAATATAAACCCAACAGATCACTCAGATCATTAGGATCACATCAGCTAGAAATACCAAGGGTTCACTCTAAGCATGGCGAGTCGGCTTTAGCTACTATGCCAGCCGCAGCTGGAACCAGCTTCCAGAAGAGATCAGATGTGCTCCTACAGTAATCACATTCAAATCTAAACTCAAAACACATCTGTTTAGCTGTGCATTTACTGAATGAGCACTGTGCCACTGTTCGTCCGACTGTTTGTACTGTATTTTATTTTATTTTTATTATTTATTTATTTTTATTATTCAAAACTGTTTTAATTACTCTGATTTATTTTATTTTAATTTCTTCTATGTAAAGCACTTTGAATTACCACCATGTATGAAATGTGCTATATAAATAAACTTGCCTTGCCTTGCCTTACTCATAGCCGGACTATATCAGGTCTATAGTTAACCTACTCATAGCTGGACTATATCGGGTCTATAGTTAACCTACTCATAGCTGGACTATATCGGGTCTATAGTTAACCTACTCATAGTTGGACTATTTTGGGTCTATAGTTAACCTACTCATAGTTGGACTATATTGGGTCTATAGTTAACATACTCATAGTTGGACTATTTTGGGTCTATAGTTAACCTACTCATAGTTGGACTATATTGGGTCTATAGTTAACCTACTCATAGTTGGACCATATTGGGTCAATAGTTAACCTACTCATAGCCAGACTATATCGGGTCTATAGTTAACCTAGACGGTGACCTGCTGGGTCACATACTGATATCCAAATGAATAAATTTGGAGCAATTAACTTCTCCCATGTGTTTAGAAGATTAGGGTTTCTTTATCTACATGATGCTTAATACTGAGGAGTCAAAAACAAAACATATTTAAAAGGCCAACAGAATATTACATCTCGATCTTTTGTTCATTACCTCTCTCAGGTATGTGCACAGACACATTGGTGTGACCGTCTTATGAAGCACATTCAAATATCTCAAAACAGTCAAATAACCTTTCAAATTAGATTTGTGCTGCGAACCAGAGGGAAATTTCCATTTTCTCTAGCGATGACCTAAATCACACTGGGCCAAAACTGCAACTGTTTAAACCTCGCCATTACATTGTGATCCATGTTTCATACCCACAACGCATGTCGTCTCCTGTTTGAATGGTGGCACGTATTGTTACATCCCTAATTAAACATTAGAGCCAGACTCACACACTCACTCACTTACTCACTCACACACACACACACACACACACACACACACACACACACACACACACACTCACTCACTCACTCACTCACTCACTCACTCACACTCACACACACACACAAACACTAACTTACTCTACAGTCACTCACACACACACACACACACACACACACACACACTCACACTCACACTCACACACACACACACACACACACACACACACTCACTCACTCACTCACTCACACACTCACTCACACACACACACACACACACACACTCACTCACTCACACACACACACACACACACACACACTCTTACACACAAACACTCACTCACTCACTTACTCACACACACTCACTTACACACACAAACACACACACACACTAACACAGTCACTCACTCACACACACACACACACACACACACACACACACACACACACACACACACTCACACACAAACTCACACACACACACACACACACACACACACACACACACACACACACACACACACACACACACTGACTCACTCACTCACTCACTCTCTCTCACACACACAGACACACACTCACACACTCACTCACACACTCACTAACTCACTCACTCACTCACTCACTCACTCACTCACTCACTCACACACACACACACACACACATACACACTCACTCACTCACTCACTCACTCACTCACTCACACACACACACACACACACACACACACACACACACATACACACTCACTCACTCACTCACCTTCACAGACAGTGTGTGTGCTACGATCCCATCGACTGTACTCTGTGTGAACGGGTCAAACTGCTTATCCGTCCGTCTCATGAACTCCGGCTTCAGTCTGTAGCCACATTTCCCGTTGTACTCGAATATTCCCAGATTCAGCTGCATGGGAAGATCTGCCGATCACACACAGTGAGTGAGTGCGTGAGTGAGTGAGTGCGTGAGTGAGTGAGCGAGCAAGTGTGAGTGAGTAAGTGTGAGTGAGTGCGTGAGTGAGTGAGTGAGTGAGTGAGTGTGAGTGAGTGAATGAGTGAGCGAGCGAGTGTGAGTGAGTGAGTTAGTGAGTGAGTGTGAGTGAGTGAGTGAGTGAGTGTGAGTGAGTGAGTGAGTGAGTGTGAGTGAGTGAGTGAGTGAGCGAGCAAGTGTGAGTGAGTAAGTGTGAGTGAGTGAGTGAGTGAGTGAGTGTGAGTGAGTGAATGAGTGAGCGAGTGAGTGTAAGTGAGTGAGTGAGTGAGTGTGAGTGAGTGAGTGAGTGAGCTGCACTAACTACAACATCCGAAGCTTTATATTACGTACTCATACACACTCAGATCACTGTGGGTTTGCCCTGCAGGAGCAGTATTGCGGGTAAGTAATCAGATTACTTTTTCAAGGAACTAGTAAAGTAACATTACTTTTTCAATTTACAACAAAATATCTAAGTTACTTTTTCAAATAAGTAACGCTAGTTAATTTTTCACATTTATTGAAAATGTCCTCATGTTGAGAGAAATAAAGTGAGGAGGTGTTGAACTAAAACATGATGTTTTAGTTCTAGACTAAATGGGAACATGCTTTTACTCGTCTCACTTGCACGAAAACATTCAGTATTCCTAAAAAATAATAAAAACAGTAAAATGCAATCTCAGAATTTTACGCAAAACTTTTATAATTGACTATATTAAATGACACAAATATACTTTATGTATTTAATCTCACTTTATTAACCAATGTCTTTGCTGAATTCAATGATCTAATTCAACCATACTAATAAGCAAAAATGACTTTAGATTGTGTTGAAGTTGTGTTGAACTTCCTTCTCCTGTATCCTATTGTTCTTTGATCCTGAATAACAGCAGCTGAAAGGTTTGTTTGAGCGGCGCCCTCTACTGTACAATACTGTGCAATACTGTACTGTATTCTACTGTACTCTACCTCAGCTGTACTCTACCTCAGCTGTACTCTACTGTACTGTACTGTACTCTACTGTACACCACTGTTCAACACTCTATACTACTGTACTATACTGTCCACTGCCTCTACTACACTCTACCTCAGCTGTACTCTACTGTACACCACTGTACAACACTTTATACTACTGTACACTAATGTATCCTACTGTACTCTACTGTACACTGCATCTACTGTACTCTACCTCAGCTGTACTCTACTGTACACCACTGTACAGCACTTTATACTACTGTACACTACTGCATCCTACTGTACTCTACTGTACACTGCATCTACTGTCTCTACTGTCCACTGCCTCTACTGTACTCTACCTCAGCTGTACTCTACTGTACACCACTGTACAACACTCTATACTACTGTACTCTACTGTCCACTGCCTCTACGGTACTCTACCTCAGCTGTACTCTACTGTACACCAATGTACAACACTTTATACTACTGTACACTACTGCACCCTACTGTACACTGCATCTACTGTACTCTACTGTCCACTGCCTCTACTGTACTCTACCTCAGCTGTACTCTACTGTACACCACTGTACAACACTTTATACTACTGTACACTACTGCATCCTACTGTACTCTACTGTACACTGCATCTACTGTACTCTACTGTACACTGCATCTACTGCACTCTACCTCAGCTGTATTCTACTGTACACCACTGTACAGCACTTTATACTACCGTACACTACTGCATCCTACTGTCCTCTACTGTACACTGGCTCTACTGTACTCTATCTCAGCTGTACTCTACTGTACACCACTGTACAACACTTTATACTACTGTACATTACTGCATCTACTGTACTCTACTGTCCACTGCCTCTACTGTACTCTACCTCAGCTGTACTCTACTGTACACCACTGTACAACACTTTATACTACTGTACATTACTGCATCCTACTGTACTCTACTGTACACTGCATCTACTGTTCTCTACTGTATACTTCATCTACTGTACTCTACTGTACACTACTGCATCCTACTGTACTCTACCTCAGCTGTACTCTACTGTGCTCTACTGTACACTACTTCTACTGTACTGTATTCTACCTCAGCTGAACTCTTCCTCTACTGTACTCTACTTCTACTGTACTCTACTGTTCTCTACCTCAGCTTTACTCTGATGTATTCTACTGTACTCTACCTCAGCTGCACTCTACTGTAAACTACATCTACTGTACTCTATTGTACTCTACTGTACCTTACCTCTACTGTACTCTATTCATTTAACTTTTGGTGTAAAAGGTTCTTAACATTTGCCAAAAATATAACTTTTTTTGTTGTTATTAAAAAACAAAACATCAAGCCCAGCCCAAGTGACGAAAAGTAACGCACAAGTAACATAACACATTACAAAATTTCATTTTCATAAAAAGTAACTAAGTAACGCAATGAGTTACTTTTTTGGGGAGTAACGCAATATTGTAATGCATTACTTTTAAAATTAACCTTCCCCAACACTGGACAGGAGAGCCTGACACTCCTGCAATAAAAGCTCATCCTGACAGCCGGCGAGTCTCAAGTGTCCTCACCGAGTTCACGAGGAGCACGACAGATATAAACTTTAGTCAAGCAGGTGATTCACACAGACACACACATCTGAGCCAGAGACACACAGACACACACATCTGAGCCAGAAACACACAGACACACACATCTGAGCCAAAGACACACAGACACACACACATCTGAGCCAGAGACACAAAGACACACACATCAGTGCCAGAAACACACAGACACACACATCTGAGCCAGAAACACAGACACACACATCTGAGACACACACATCTGAGCCAGAAACACACTGACACACACATTTGAGACACACACATCTGAACCAGAAACACACAGACACACACATTTGAGACACACACATCTGAACCAGAAACACACAGACACACACATCTGAGCCAGAAACACACAGACACACACATCTGAGCCAGAAACACACAGACACACACATCTGAGCCAGAGACACACAGACACACACATCTGAGCCAGAAACACACAGACACACACATCTGAGCCAGAGACACACAGACACACACATCTGCGCCAGAGACACACAGACACACATCTGAGCCAGAAACACACAGACACACATCTGAGCCAGAGACACAAAGACACACATATCTGAGCCAGAAACACACAGACACACACATCTGAGCCAGAGACACACAGACACACACATCTGAGCCAGAGACACACAGACACACATCTGAGCCAGAAACACACAGACACACATCTGAGCCAGAGACACAAAGACACACACATCTGAGCCAGAAACACACAGACACACACATCTGAGCCAGAGACACAAAGACACACACATCTAAGCCAGAGACACAGACACACACATCTGAGCCAGAGACACACAGACACACATCTGAGCCAGAGACACACAGACACACACATCTGATCCAGAGACACAAAGACACACACACATCAGTGCCAGAAACACACAGACACACACATCTGAGCCAGAAACACAGACACACACATCTGAGACACACACATCTGAACCAGAAACACACAGACACACACATCTGAGCCAGAGACACACACATCTGAACCAGAAACACACAGACACACACATCTGAGCCAGAAACACACAGACACACACATCTGAGCCAGAAACACACAGACACACACATCTGCGCCAGAGACACACAGACACACACATCTGAGCCAGAAACACACAGACACACACATCTGAGCCAGAAACAGACAGACACACACATCTGAGACACACACATCTGAGCCAGTTCAATAGCGATGCCTCAAAATCTTCGTCAGTGTCTTCCGCGCGTTTAAAGGCTGAAGCTGAAAGGGCAGCTCTATTGCAACGTACTGAAGGACTGAAGAAAAAACACGCCTTGGAAATGGAAAGAATTAAAGTGCAAAATGCAATGGAAAAAGTTGAACTTGAAACAGAGTTGGCTGCAGCTAGTGCAAGGGTGCAAGTGTTACAGAGCATTGATGCTGAATCTATGAACTCTAGACTCATATCGACAGAAGTTTCAGAATTGCCAGGAGATGGCATGAATGAGTATCTGGAGAGCAAATATGACAGAATCAAGGAACATGTTCATGTTCAACCCTCACCAGTGGAATATGCCAGAATCTCTGCTGTTCCCAAAACACCATTGCAAAAGGTTTTAACACAGGATACAAGAGGTTTTAACACTCCAAGCCAAGAGTTCACAAAGGCCTGTCCAGACCTTACAATTGAATCTGACCAGTCAAGCAGCTGCAGGTACTTCCTTTCCACATGCGCCTTTAAGTTCAGATACCAGCAACCTAGGTGCTGTTGCCGATCTTATTGCACAGCAACAGAAAATGACTTTACTTCCAACTAGGCACCTACCCATGTTTAACGGTGAACCTCTGAACTTCAGACCATTTATGCAGGCATTCAAACACTGTATTGAGAAAAACACCAGCAATAGCCAAGACAAACTGTATTACCTTGAACAATACACCTCTGACCTAAGGAGCTGGTCAGAAGTTGTCTTCATATGGATGCAGATAGAGGGTATGCAGAGGCAAAACGGCTATTGGAACTTCATTTTGGAGATTAATTTAAAATTACTAATGCTTATATGGATAAAGCCTTAAATTGGAATAATATCCCATCAGACAGTGGAGAAGCTCTGTACAGTTACGCTCTTTTCCTCCGTGGATGCTGTAATGTAATGCGTACCTTAAACAGTTCTTCCAGAAAAACGCGGAGTTTTTTTGTGATTGTTGCGGGCAAAAATCCTTGATTATGCACCCGTTTTCTTAAAAAATACGATGGAATATGCGGGATATTTATGCAATTTTATGCGATCAAATTGCGGGAACTTGCAAAAACTGCGGTTCGATGAAAAAGAGAAAAAAAAGTTCTCGCTAGGATACTACCTTAATGTAAAGAGTCATTTCTTATTACTTCCTATGATAAGCAAGCATACTACATCACAGAAAGTGCTGGAATATTTCAGTTCATCTTGTTTTAGTTCAGACCTTAATAAACACATCAAACTTACAAAACATTGATGAGTCAAACAAGTTCTGTAGCTTTACAAAAGGAATATGCTACAACTTCTGTAAAAATTAATAAATAAAATATAAAAAAATAAAGTGTGCTCCTGTTTTACAGCTTTGATGTTCACGTCGCGTAATTACGTCACTTCATAACGTTCCTATGGCAACAGGGGAAACGGCTGCTCTTGTGTGAAGCAAACGCAACATTTTTCAACTTTCTGCTAAGATATGTGTGACATTTTTTTGCAACGAAAATGCGAGGATTATGAAATCATACAAGCCCCGCATATTTTGCATGAAAATCGTCAATTTATGCGGCGAAAGTGCGGCTTATATGAAAAAATGCGGCGCCCGCATAAATATGCGGACTTTGGCTGATTATGCACGAAATCATGCGATCGCATAATTGCGTTTTTCTGGAGGGACTGCTTAAAGTCAAGTCAAGTCAAGTCAAATATATTTATATAGCGCTTTTCACAATACAGATTGTATCAAAGCTGGTTCACAGTATCAATCAAAACAACTTTACAATGGTTACATTGTAAATGTACATGGATGAGCTGAACCTTCCATTAAACCTGAGGCTTCTAATCTCCAAGGCGCCTTACAAAGTGAAAGAAAAATGGAGATCACATGCCTTTGACATCAGGGAACAAACAGGAGCAAGAGCCACGTTTGCCGATCTTGTCCTCTTCCTGGAAAGGCAGGCCAGGATGCTGCAAGACCCAGTTTTTGGTAACCTCCAAGACGGCTCCTCAAACAGAAGGTCACCAAAAACAGCTGCTAATAGTAGCAAGTCAATGAGTTCCATGCAGAAGAGCAGAGGGAGCAGTTTTGCCACAACAATAGCAGTTCCGCCAAAGAACAACACAGAGAGCACAATGCAAGTATCCAATGTGCCCAAAAACAGTTCATCAAAACTCTGTCCTGTCTGTGATGGTGATCATGAGATTGTGTCATGTCAAGAACTGATGAAGAAGTCTCACTATGCACGAGTTGAGTTGCTAAAGACTAAAGGTGTCTGCTTTGGTTGTCTTGCTAAAGGACACATGAGTCTGACCTGCAAAAATAGACAAATCTGTTCAATTTGTTCAAAATTACATCAATAACGATTGAATCGCTATTGAATCATTATTGAATCACTATTTGGACATTAATTTGATATTAAGTTGTGCCTTTGTTTTTTAATCACCATTCTTCAATCACTTACCAATCGTTTATTGGATTACTGGAGTCCATGCTTTGTCTGCTACTACCTACCTACTTACCTGCCCGCTGCCTGCCTTGCTCTGCTTACCTGCCTTGTTTACCTGTCGCTGGAATCCCGTCTCATTCCCCGCAAAACAAAGAAGGTACAATTTAAGTTTCTCTATGTTGGATAGCTTGTCAAAGAAGCTAAGCATACGTCCCAGCTAAGAATGGTCCGCCATCACAGACACACAGACACACACATCTGAGCCAGAAACACAAAGACACACACATCTGAGCCAGAAACACACAGACACACACATCTGAGCCAGAAACACACAGACACACACATCTGAGACACACACATCTGAGCCAGAGCCACACACAACACACACACTGAAGGAACTGAACGGAAGCTACCGATGGTCTGGAAGTTCAGAGCCACGAGCTGACAGCCGGCGTTCCAGAAGACTTGAGGCATGTAGTTTGACGAGTCGACTCGCGTTCCTTTGGGATAAATTCTGCTCAGCTGTAGTTTATTATACCTGTGTGAAGGAGTTAAGAATCTCTAACAAAGGATACAATTATATAAATATGACATTGTTGGTTCGTTGGCCAGAGCAGAGCTGAGACTGAGTCTGGTTTCTCTCACAGGTTTTCCTCCATTCTGTCACTGATGGAGTTTGTGTTCCTGCCGCTGTGGTCTGTGATGGATTTGTTTTATTAATTATAACTAACATTTATTTTTCTTGGAGGAATAACATTCATATGCTTTTGAATCCTACATGTTTCCAAACCTTTTGGTAAAAAACTCAGTCAGTGTGTTTGTGTCTGAATCATGTCTGAATATAACAAAAGGGGAAATTAAACTAGACTAGACTTTGAGTACCAAAAAGCAATCAAGAAAACAGAGTTTGCGTCTACCTAGTAACAGAAGGGTTTGCATATAAAGAAACAACCAATCAAATTGTAGGAAAATATGTAATGAATCATGTCACCTCTGCCATGCTCCTATTCTATAAAAACCGTTGTATTGTTTTTGCTGGTGGGATTCTCTCTGAGATTAGTCTGAGATCCTCCGGCCGAGATTAAAGCATGAGCGAGTCTAACCCTTCTGGTGGGTGGGGGTGCTGTTCGCGTGGCAACCTGACGGCACAGAGAGTAGCTTGTTTGTTTATTCGTTTTTATGCTTGTTTTTATGTCCTTTTTTTCTCCCAAGTGGGATTGTAGTGTGCAGTTTATCACCCGTGAAGTGCGGACAATTTGTGATTCTAAGATACTCCATGCCAAGTTTTTCCACGCCTATCTGTTAGCTGAGGAAGCTACTTGCAACAGCTGATTGAGCTAACCAACACCGGCTAGCTCACAAAGCCAACAATAGAGGAATGGATATTGCAATTTGCCTGCGGTTAACGGCATTCCCGTTACACTACCTGGACTTCTTGTCCTGTTTCACATACGGATTATGCACTCCGAATGGACAGCGGATTACGAGGCACATTCTCTTGCAAATGCAACATTATTACTCCCATGAAGCGGAGTTTTCTGTGAGGCTTCCAGATGAGATCCAGCGTGAACATCTGAACGATAAAGACACCACATACAGGAGGAAGGTAACAAAGCGAGGAAAGAAGGTAGGAATTAGAGCTAGACTCAAAAGGGGGAAAAATAAATATCGCGCACTTCCCTCTATTATATTAGCCAATGTGCGCTCTTTGCGCAAAAAAACTGCAAGCCAATGTCAATTACATGTATGAATATCAGACTGCATCTATTCTGGCATTTACTGAGACATGGCTTAATGCGAATGATAAACTGCATATTGATGGCTTTGGATCTCCCATACGTCTTGATGAAGATCCCATGCTCACAGGCAAACAGCTGGGAGGCGGTGTTTGCTTGTTTGTCAACAAGAGCTGGTGCACGGCAATTGATGTTTTATTAACAAAGTTTGGGAGGAGCACGTTCAGATAATTAAACCTAATTAAACATATGTGGAGCACATTCAGGTAATCAAACCTAATTAGACACGAGTGAAGCACACTCTGTTAATCAACCCATCAACGAGTTAAGAGGTGTATATATACAGCAAACTTACCTCAGTTCGTTGACAGTTTAACAGCATGCCTCCACCACCCCATCTCCTCACTTCTTGTCCTAAATACTCTTACAACAACAGGGGGAGCACTCTGGGTTCGGGCAAAAAATTCCGAGCTCGGAGCCCTCCCCCCCGACAGCACGCCAAATACGCATAATATTCACTTTTTTTAATTGATGTAAGTGTGAACTCGTGAACTGTTGTTAGGGAAGAATCGTGCAATGTCGACATTGAATTGCTGGCTGTTTCCCTGCGTCCCTTTTATCTACCAAGGGAATTTCCACAACTTTTGATAATTCTAGTTTACATTCATCCCAGAGCTAATGAGTCCGTAGCCATTGACTGTATTAGAAAGACGATAGATAAACTTGAACTTATCTCCCCAGAGGCCCCTAAATTTATTTTACGTGATTTTAATCACTGTTCAATAGACAGATCTCTTTAAGGGACATTGCGTAGGAATTTCTCCCATCTAGTGGTGAAATTGTATTTTGCATTCAAACGAATTGTGCTCTCCAGCGCCTCGCTTTTTCAAATGTGTGTTGCATCTACGGTAGCTGTTATGTACCAAAAAGTTATGACAGGATGTCTTCTAATAGCACTTTGTCGAGTTTTCCTTCGGGTGAACAGGTTTGTTATTTCAAACAAACTGCAACTTGACACAACGAACAAACGAATGTTTGAAACGAACAGTATGAATAATAACAGTGCAATGCAGCCTTTTAAACTTGCCGGGACAGTGACAAGCGTCTCTCACTGCTCTGCTCCTCCGTTTCTGCTGCTTTCAGTCACATGACGCTGGCTCTGAACGAAAACGCGTTGTGGAAACGCATTGGCCTAGTACTTTTTGACCCTCTCTGCTATTATAGTTTTTCAAGATGTCGGAATAACATGGAAGCCTCCGTGGACCTACCCTTCACATGTATATAAAGATAATAAATTCTTCGTTTACAAGGATAAGTCAGAAAATTGGCAGAGGTATTTGTACACCATTGAGGACATATTTATGAATAAAAATAATGATTTTAGATAATAAAATACCTAAAAAAACTACACATAGTCCCTTTAAAGGTTTTTATCAATATATCAACTGTCCCACCCGCTCAGGAAAGACACTGGATAAATGCTGTCTCCCTGCCCCCTCTTGGTTCTGCTGATCACCTTGCCATTCTATTAGCTTCACCATACCAACCAGTTGTGAAGAGGTCAGAGAAAATAACGAGGGACATTGAGCAGTGGACTGCCGACAGCATTAAGGAGTTGCAAGGATGCTTTGAGACCACCGACTGGTCCATACTGACATCTTCTTCTAGTGACTTAAATTAGCAAGTGGATTCAGTATCATCTTATATCTCTTTCTGTGTGGACAGTATTATACCTACTAAGAGGGTCACAATTTTCCCTAACAACAAACCCTGGATGACTAAGGACCTAAAGGAAATTCTGAATAAAAAAAAGAGGGTCTTCTTTACCGGCTCGGAACTAGAAAAGAAAGATGTCAACAGAGAGGTCAAGTGTGCCATAAAAAATGCAAAACTAAGATACAAAAATAAGGTGGAGAGAACATTTGCCCAGGGCAACCTCCGTACTGCATGGCAGGGCCTTAAAAGTATGGCAGCAGTTAACTTCAGTCCTTGCAGTCGCAAGCCCATCCAGGTTGCAGGCTGTAGCCCGACCTCGCTATCTAATGACCTGAACATCTTTTTTACCAGATTTGAGAAAGATAACAGCTCTGATCTCAAAAGGCAAATTTCTTCACTCGATCCTGATGACTGTGGTATCACTATCGACACTGGAGAAGTCGTCAGCGCCTTTAAAAGGACTAAAGTAAATAAGGCGTCAGGCCCAGATAAGATCTATGGGCGGACCCTTAGGCACTGTGCTGAGCAATTGGGGGGGGGTGTTTCAGTGCTCCATTAACCGCAGCACAGTCCCCCAGCTGTGGAAACACTCTACTGTGATTCCCATACCCAAGAAGGGTACCAGCAAAATTACCTCGCTGGTAATAAAGGCCATGGAGAGACTCATAAAGAACTACATCACCAAGCTACCTGACCCAATGATGGAACCACTTCAATTTGCATATCGGGTACGCAGGGGGGTCAACGATGCAAAAATTTTCATCTTAGATGATATCCACAGACATCTGGAAACCCCAAACTTCACAGCCAGACTTCTGTTTGCTGACTTTTCGTCTGCATTTAACACCATGCAGCCACACATCCTGGCAGAGAAGCTCATTAACCGCTTTCGCTTGAATCATCAACTTACCTTGTGGATTATAGACTTTCTGACCAACAGGACACAGAGGGTTTTGGTCAATGACACCTTCTCAGAAGTCCAGATTACGTCAACAGGTTCGCCACAGGGGTGTGTCCTTTCTTCCCTCCACTACATCCGCTACACAGATGACTGCAGGTCTACTCAGTCAAACTGTCACATTGTGAAATTTGCAGATGACACAGTCGTTCTCTCTCTGCTTTCAGGTTCCCTCCATGATCATAGTTCAGCTCTGTAGGAGTTTGTGGAGTGGTGTAAAAAGTCCTGTTTATAGTTGAATTTGGATAAAACCAAGGAGATGATAGTGACCTTTTCACCAAAGCAGAGGCAGTTTACAGAGGTAGTCACTACTACCATCCAGGGAAAGCTGGTAGAGCTTGTAGAGGAGTATAAATACCTAGGGACTATTTTTGATAACCAGCTGAAGTTTTCGTCTAACACAGAGGAAATTCTGAAGAAATGCCATCAGCGGCAATACTTGCTCAGGAAATTAAAGTCATTTGATGTAAACAAGGACATTTTAACCACATTTTATTATTCATTTATTAAAAGTGTGATAACCTTTTCCTTCACGTGTTGGTTTTACCCCATTAATCTGCAAAACAGAAACTGCTTAAATCAAATTGTTAAAGTGTGTTACAGAATTATTGGACACCCCCTGAGAGCTCTGTCCATCTTATGTGAACAGCAAACCTTGAAGACTGCCTGTAGGATCCTTCATGATCCATCACATGCTATGTTTTTTATGTTTGAGTGGCTACCCTCAAGGCGCAGACTCCGCTGTCAAGTTTGTTAGACCCAGAGGAGGAAGTTGAACTTTGTCCCCAGGGCTGTCCTGCTACTAAACTCCAAGCCACCGTCCGCCCCCCAAATCTTTGAACTGCCCTAAAACATGCCATAGACTGATGCACTCATCCTATCCACTTTTTATTCTTATTTTTTATATATTTTTCTATTTATTTATTGATGATGTACTGTGTGTAGTTGAATCTATGCTGCTCTTTATGTCATTTAAATTGCCCCCTGGGGATGAATAAAGTGATTTGAATTTGAATAACCCTAGAGATCTTATTTTAGTGTTCATAAGTGTCACGACGTTGACCGACTCAGCCGACGTCGATTAGGAGACGCGCTAGAGTAGAAGTATTATTGAATGTCGATCAGGAGACGTTTAGGGGCGTCAATTAGTAGACGACCCAGGTAGACTTCAGACAGGTGCAAAAGAAGAAGAAATCTTCCACACGCCTCTGGCTTCATTAGTTTAACTTAATATTCAACAGTATTATTGATCTGACTGAACTGAGCTGATGATGACATCACTGTTTTCTACTCAAGATAGATGAAATTATACGATTAATAATTGAATTTTTTTTCCCCCGTTTATAACTGTACAGTTATCACTTTTATTAAACATAAAATTACACTTTGATCAGCAAAAGTTCAGTACAAATAAAAGATACTCGACGAACTCCACCGGGGATTCCTTGAGCAGCTCCAGTGCTTTCGTTTCCACAAACGACGACATTTCGAAACTTCGATCAGTTTCTGTGGAAAACAAACACAGTCATAAACCGTAACACACACACATCTTACAGTGAAAAACATCTTGTGGCGTAAGAACAGACTGACTTACTTTTACACGCCTCGAAGGAGTTGAATTTAACAGGCTGAACGTAGTTGACTAAGTTGGACATCTCCTCTGTGGCGAAAGCTTCATTTACTGCCATACCCTGCAGACACACACACACACACACACACACACACACACACACACACACAAGACACACGTGTTACTCTCTCTCTCACACACACACACACACACACACACACACACACACACACACACACACACACACACACACACACACACAGACAGACATAAGACACACGTGTTACTCTCTCTCTCTCTCTCTCACACACACTCACACACACACACACACACACACACAGACACACACACACACACACACACACACACACACACATAGACAGACACAAGACACACGTGTTACTCTCTCTCTCTCTCTCTCACACACACACACACACACACACACACACACACACACACACACACACACACACAGACACACACACACACTTGGCTGCCTATTAAACATTGTATAAATTTTTAAATATTGCTGATTACTTACAAAGCACTAAATGGTTTAGCTCCCCAGTACTTGAGCAAGCTCTTAACGCATAATAGTCCTTCACGTCTATTGCGATCTCCAAATTCCGGCCAGTTGATAATACCTATAATATCTAAATCGACTGCTGGCGGTAGATCCTTTTCCTATTTAGCACCAAAACTTTGGAACAATCTTCCTAACATTGTCCGGGAAGCAGACACAGTCTGTCAGTTTAAATCTAGACTAAAAACACATCTCTTTGGCTTAGCATACACATAACACATTATAGACTTCTATAATTCAATATTACGCTGCATAGATTAGATCAGCCGGAACCGGGAACACTTCCCATGATTCCTGATGTACTTTGTACATCATGGGAAGGATGGCGTCTACGCAAATATTAGTCTCTCTGTTTATCCCGAGGTTTACCGCAAACCGCCGGATCCAGGCCATATCCAGATCTGAGGAAGGACCATCACCTGGACACGACGACAACGCATCCCTGAAGTGCCAGCCTCATCAACACTGTGAAGGCCTCATGGACACCTCAACACACTCATCTCCACACCGGCGTGATGACTCCGACCAGATGAACTGGATAAATATCGTGAAAGTTCTGATCACATCTGACTCCTGACATTATGCTGCCTAAATCATAATCATTCACTGTTCGTTCGTTAGCCAAAGGAG
>JAPDVR010000012.1:135000-147500 GCA_026230005.1 Gila orcuttii | reverse complement strand
GAAGAGCAGAACGATGAGGAAGAGCAGGAATGATGAGGAAGAGCAGGAATGATGAGGAAGAGAAGGAATGATGAGGAAGAGCAGAATGATGAGGAAGAACAGGAATGATGAGGAAGAGCAGAATGATGAGGAAGAGCAGGAATGATGAGGAAGAGCAAAATGATGAGGAAGAGCAGGAATGATGAGGAAGAGCAGGAATGATGAGGAAGAGCGCCGGCACTCACGAGTCCACGTGGTTCTCGAAGGACAGGATGACGGGGAACGGGGACGTCTTGAAGGCACTCTCCGCTATGGCCTCAATCACCTCCTGAAAACAGGAAACGTGCCTTTAAAACATGATGGAAAAACACCACAACTGGAGGACAGTCACAGTTTTAATAAAATGAGGTGTGTAATTGATTCTTTTTCTGTGTGTTTGATCTGTCTCTTCATACACCAGATAAAGGACTAGTGTGTTCTGGCTAACTTTATCACTGTTCTTCATACAAACTGAACTGTACAAACCCAAACCCTGGCTTATTCTATCCATCTTTTCTTCATAGTTTTTCCTCTCAAGTGTCGCGGAAGGCTGGAGTCTGTCCCATTCCCAGTCCATCGCAGGAAACTGATTCTAATTAATAATCATTTGCCTTCAACATGACAGCCTGATGGAGGCGTTTCTGAAACACCGAAACACCATCATTCTGATGTGACTTGAATGATCATTAGTCCTGAGTCAAATATCTGCCTATTTCATGCTGTTTTCCCATAATCCTTCACACTCCGTTGCTGAATCTGGGGCTTGAGGAGACGTCATGAACTGAGGAGTTTACCTGATGATCCCATATACCAGCTAACATCCGCATTAAACACTTTTAACATCATTCAGCTCAAAACTCACTTTCATGTTAGAAAACTTTCTGTTTGTAATCCGATGTGGATTCTGATCACCGTATCTATACGCGATGCAAAAGACTATGTGCGTATAGTAAACATGGTAAATATGATCGCTTGAAGAAATCAGACAAATCATAGGTTATCACAATCATGTTTTTATTTTATCTGTCAGTATGTCTCTTTATACCGGACAGTCTGATATCCATATTTAGCTCCGCATATGTCATAAAATAAAGCAACTTTTCGAGAGCTTCCTCTGTTTCTCTGACTGGATATAACTGTACTGGGAGAGAGTGCTAAAGCTCCTTTGTAGAAATGATCATTCTTTCTTAATGTGATATAAACATACTGTCCTGTGACTACAAATAAACAGAAACCGACACTACTGAATAATGTGTGTCCTCTTTCTTTTATGAAATAACGGTAAATCACTTTATTTCTGTGTGACTAATGTGTAATCTTGACACATCTTAATTCATTATGATCAATGTATCACTTTTTATTGTAAACCTGTGGTAAAACATCAATGCTTTGGTTTTAAATCAATAAAGTAAACAACAAAAATGCCAGCAAACAATCACTTTTATCATGTTCGTTTTGCGATCTCGCTAGTTTCCAGTGATTTCTTTCTTTTTTTTATTTAGTTTCATACTAACAGACAGAAAATAGAATAAACAAAACACATGTACAAAAAATACATTATACACCTCCTCATTCCCTCACTCACTCACTCACACAAAACTACATTTACATTTAAATTTATTCATTTAGCTGATGCTTTTATCCAAAGCGACTTACAATTGCTATGTATGTCAGAGGTCGCACGCCTCTGTAACAATTAGGGGTTAAGTGTCTTGCTCAGGGACACATTGGTGTCTCACAGTGGATTCGAACCCGGGTCTCTCTCACCAAAGGCATGTGTCTTATCCACTGCGCCATCACCACCCCAAAACTAACATAATTCTACATTTATTGAACCCCCCACCCCCCCACCATCCCTACTGAGTGATCTACTATGCTTCCCTCCCCCTCCCGACAAGAAATTTAGTAACTTGAAGAGCTTCCGACCAAGATCTTATGGTCTTTTCCTTAGCACCGTGAGACCGTGCCACAGAGAGCTCTAAAGTAAGAATATCTAACAGCAAGTTCCACCAATGATGTAGTGAAAGAATATGTGGTGGTTTCCACCGTATAACCAGGATTTTCTTTGCAGCAGTTAGGCCAGAAAGCCAAATTCTTTTTTCATGTATAGACATCGGAACTCGAGAGTTATCATTTAACAAGCATAATACGGGACAACAAGGAATCTCTTTACTGAGAATTTCAGATAGAGATTTAGTAACTTGTGACCAAAAGGACTGTACTTCAGAGTATTCCCAAAACATGTGAAGAAAAGTACCTATACTACCCTGTGAACACAATTGCCAGAGCGGAGATGACTCTAACTTAATCAAATGTCTAATTCTGGGCGTTAAAAAAGTTCTATATGCAAATATTTGGTGAATGGATCGATGATTAGGATATTTTGAAGCTTGGTTAATATTATTCCAAATAGTTTTCCAAGCTATTGTAGGAGAAATTAAACTATAATCATTTTGCCAAGTAGTTTGAATTGTAATTGGTTTATACAAACTTTGCATTATTTGAGAATACATTGTGGATACAATTCCCTTAGTTTTAACATTGTACAGTTGATTTGTAAAGTCATGTTCCGAAAGTTTAGTGTCCCACCGGACTCCATATGCCTTTAGAGCAGAACGAAGCTGCAAATATATAAAAAAAGAAAATCCAGGTAAATGATAGCTTTCCTTCAAATCTTGAAATGTACGGAGACCATTAGTGTTGAATAACTGTCCAAGTAAATAAATTCCATTGTTCGTCCACATTGGGTAGGCCACTGTCCGACCACCCAGCAATAAATTATGATTATAAAATATTGGAGTATGATAATGCCACTTTTTTTATAGTAAGTATTGTTAATCGCAAGCTTCCAAATTAGTAAAAGATTAAAAATAATAGGCCCAAAACGCATTTTAGCTTGTTTTAATGGGACTTTATGCATAAATTAAATCTTGTAATCTATACGGATAAACTAATTTATCTTCCAGAGAGCGCCAACAAACAGATTGTGTGGGGTCTAGCCAAGATTTTATAGAGCGCAATACAAAACACCAATGATAGACTTTGAAATTTGGGACTCCCCAACCTCCGGCTGATTTCTCTCTCTGAAGAGTTGTGAGTTTAATCTGAGGCATTTTGTTATTCCAAATAAAACCAGTGACCAAACTATGTAAACTATTCCAATACTCAGTCTGTGGACTCAGAGGCAACATAGAGCTAACAAAATTTACTTGCGGTAACACCATCATTTTTATAACAGAAATCCTAGCATCGAAAGATATAGGCCTTGACATCCATTTCCCCAAATCTTTTTTGATTTTTTCCAGAACTTTTGTATAATTTTTACTGACTGTCGATTCCAAAGTTGGAAAAATGTCAATTCCTAAATATTTAAATTGGTTTACAATAGAGATCTTAATTTGAGTTAAATCAACACCAGAGCTACTTAGGGGAAGGAGAGCAGATTTTTGCCAGTTTATTTTATATCCTGAGATACTACTGAAGTCTGACAATAGCTTCAGGACATGGGGAAACGACTGCGAGATTTTACTAATGAAAAGAAGCACATCATCTGCATAGATTGATACATGGTGAATGGTAGAATTTATTATGATGGGTAAAATATTTGTAGATTGACGTACTTTCTGAGCAAAAGTTTGAATAAATAAATAATAGCGGAGACAGAGGGCATCCTTGGCGAGAACCTCTAGAAATTGTAAAATGTGAAGAACAAATATAGCCAGATAACACCATTGCACATGGGTTTGCGTACAAAACTTTAATGTACTTAATAAATTGTTCACCAAACCCCATGTGATCTAATAAAGCCCAAAGATAATCCCATTCAAGTCTATCGAAAGCCTTTTCTGCGTCAAGTGTTAAAATTCCGCATGACGTCAGAAAATCTGAGGACTTAGAGGTGAAATGGAGGATATTCAGTGATTTCTTTCTGATTAGTTTTCTGATAAAACTTCCATTTGTTGGTGTAATGATGTGTGTGTGTGTGCCGTTGTTCCAGAGAGGTGTGTTACGGTGTGTTTTAGTGCTTTAGGCTCGACAGGGGAAACACGCAGGTTTTGGGCCGGTGCTCCAGACCAGAGGCTATGAGCCCCGCCCGCCCGTTAAAGCCCGGCTCGCCCCGGCCCGCAGCGGAAACATGGCTACTGTCTGTCAGCGTACCTTGAAGGAGATCTCGGAGGTCATGGTGAAGCCGTGTGTGATCAGCGGCTCCTCGTCGGTCCGACCCTTCCAGCAGTCGAGCTCCACACACCGGCAGCCGGACAGCAGGACCTGCCGATACATCTCCACTGAGGAGTTTCCCGCCAGCTGACCCGCTGACACACACAAACAAGTCCAGTCACCTTTATTTATATAGAGCTTTTCACAATACAGAGTGTTTCAAAGCAGCTTTACAGAGATAACAGGAAAATAATGCAACAAGTTTGTTTCCAGAAGAAAATAGTGTCACAGTCCAGCTTAACTAAGTTCAGTGATGGTTAATGTTTGTTGTAAAAAAAGTTATTAATTGACAGTAGACACATAGAGCACGTGTTTCTCCTCCTTTTTAAAGCTGATCAGACCATTTATTTGCTCTCATAACATTGTATGCAAACTGTAAAAGTTATTTTAGCATTTCACCTGCAACACTAATGTACATCAGCTGAGAAGAAATCCAACGCAAAGCCATTAATGGTGGAGAATCGGTCATTACAGTAATCACATTTCTGAGCGATTATGTACTTCCTGTCTGATTGTCATAATTGACAGAACTCATAGAAATTAATCTGAAAATGCATTAGTAAGACATCTCGTGTTTTATTGCTAATTTGAGTATATTGATTGCAAGTGCTGAAACCGTGTCTAACTGAAGTACTGTCATTAGCACAAATGATACAGACATTAATATCATAATTCTACAACTAAGTAAGTGCAAAAACCACCGGGACATTTTAGTCGCTCCATCTTCACTCAAATGGCTAATTCTAAATGCATTAGCATCTGAAAAAACATTCATGCTGGATCATATGTTCAGACCACAAATGATAGACATTGAGCATTATTTGTGATATTTATGAGCATTTGGTCTCACTGTAGTTCATGTTCAAAGGTTAAACATCTGCTTTATGTTCACATTCAATTATTAATTTAGCCGGAATTAAGACAGAAACAACAATTAAAAACCCAAAGTAAATCCCTGGTGGTTGTGGTCTTTCACTGCAAACTGTCGTGGGTCACATTAGCAGCGCTGTGCGGCGTATAGCGCCTGAGCTAGTTATTTATGTGTCGTGTGAGTCGTCTGATTGGCTGACCTGTGATTTGCGTGTTGTGTGAGTCGTCTGATTGGCTGACCTGTGATTTACGTGTCGTGTGAGTCGTCTGATTGGCTGACCTGTGATTTACGTGTCGTGTGAGTCGTCTGATTGGCTGACCTGTGAGGTAGGTGTCGTGTGAGTCGTCTGATTGGCTGACCTGTGATTTACGTGTTGTGTGAGTCGTCTAATTGGTTGACCTGTGATTTACGTGTCGTGTGAGTCGTCTGATTGGCTGACCAATGATTTACGTGTCGTGTGAGTCATCTGATTGGCAGACCTGTGATTTACGTGTTGTGTGAGTCGTCTGATTGGCTGACCTGTGATTTACGTGTCCTGTGAGTCGCCTGATTGGTTGACCTGTGATTTACGTGTCGTGTGAGTCGTCTGATTGGCTGACCGGTGATTTACGTGTCGTGTGAGTCGTCTGATTGGCTGACCAATGATTTACGTGTCGTGTGAGCCATCTGATTGGCAGACCAATGATTTACGTGTCGTGTGAGTTGTCTGATTGGTTGACCTGTGATTTACGTGTTGTGTGAGTCGTCTGATTGGTTGACCTGTGATTTAAGTGTCGTGTGAGTCGTCTGATTGGCTGACCAATGATTTACGTTTCGTGTGAGCCGTCTGATTGGCTGACCTGTGATTTACGTGTTGTGTGAGTCGTCTGATTGGTTGACCTGTGATTTACGTGTCGTGTGAGTCGTCTGATTGGCTGACCAATGATTTACGTGTTGTGTGAGTCGTCTGATTGGCTGACCAATGATTAACGTGTCGTGTGAGTTGTCTGATTGGTTTACCTGTGATTTACGTGTTGTGTGAGTCGTTTGATTGGTTGAGCTGTGATTTACGTGTTGTGTGAGTCGTCTGATTGGCTGACCAATGATTTACGTGTCGTGTGAGATGTCTGATTGGTTGACCTGTGATTTACGTGTTGTGTGAGTCATCTGATTGGTTGACCTGTGATTTACGTGTTTTGTGAGTCGTCTGATTGGTTGACCTGTGATTACGTGTTGTGTGAGTCGTCTGATTGGTTGACCTGTGATTTACGTGTTGTGTGAGTCGTCTGATTGGCTGACCAATGATTTACGTGTCGTGTGAGATGTCTGATTGGTTGACCTGTGATTTACGTCTTGTGTGATTCGTCTGATTGGTTGACCTGTGATTTACGTGTCGTGTGAGTCATCTGATTGGCTGACCTGTGATTTACGTGTTGTGTGAGATGTCTGATTGGTTGACCTGTGATTTACGTGTTGTGTGATTCGTCTGATTGGTTGACCTGTGATTTACGTGTTGTTTGAGTCGTCTTATTGGCTGACCTGTGATTTACGTGTCGTGTGAGTCGTCTGATTGGCTGACCTGTGATTTACGTGTCGTGTGAGTCGTCTGATTGGCTGACCTGTGAGGTAGGTGTCGTGTGAGTCATCTGATTGGCTGACCTGTGATTTACGTGTTGTGTGAGTCATCTAATTGGTTGACCTGTGATTTACGTGTCGTGTGAGTCGTCTGATTGGCTGACCGGTGATTTACGTGTCGTGTGAGTCGTCTGATTGGCTGACCAATGATTTACGTGTCGTGTGAGCCATCTGATTGGCTGACCAATGATTTACGTGTCGTGTGAGTTGTCTGATTGGTTGACCTGTGATTTACGTGTTGTGTGAGTCGTTTGATTGGTTGACCTGTGATTTACGTGTTGTGTGAGTCGTCTGATTGGCTGACCAATGATTTACGTGTCGTGTGAGATGTCTGATTGGTTGACCTTTGATTTACGTGTTGTGTGAGTCATCTGATTGGTTGACCTGTGATTTACGTGTTTTGTGAGTCGTCTGATTGGTTGACCTGTGATTTACGTGTTGTGTGAGTCGTCTGATTGGCTGACCAATGATTTACGTGTCGTGTGAGATGTCTGATTGGTTGACCTTTGATTTACGTGTTGTGTGAGTCATCTGATTGATTGACCTGTGATTTACGTGTTGTGTGAGTCGTCTGATTGGCTGACCTTTGATTTACGTGTCGTGTGAGTCGTCTGATTGGCTGACCTGTGATTTACGTGTTGTGTGAGTCGTCTGATTGGTTGACCTGTGATTTGCGTGTTGTGTGAGTCGTCTGATTGGCTGACCAATGATTTACGTGTCGTGTGAGATGTCTGATTGGTTGACCTGTGATTTACGTGTTGTGTGATTCGTCTGATTGGTTGACCTGTGATTTACGTGTTGTGTGAGTCGTCTGATTGGCTGACCTGTGATTTACGTGTTGTGTGAGTCGTCTGATTGGTTGACCTGTGATTTGCGTGTTGTGTGAGTCGTCTGATTGGCTGACCAATGATTTACGTGTCGTGTGAGTCGTCTGATTGGCTGACCTGTGAGGTAGGTGTCGTGTGAGTCATCTGATTGGCTGACCTGTGATTTACGTGTTGTGTGAGTCATCTAATTGGTTGACCTGTGATTTACGTGTCGTGTGAGTCGTCTGATTGGCTGACCGGTGATTTACGTGTCGTGTGAGTCGTCTGATTGGCTGACCAATGATTTACGTGTCGTGTGAGCCATCTGATTGGCTGACCAATGATTTACGTGTCGTGTGAGTTGTCTGATTGGTTGACCTGTGATTTACGTGTTGTGTGAGTCGTTTGATTGGTTGACCTGTGATTTACGTGTTGTGTGAGTCGTCTGATTGGCTGACCAATGATATACGTGTCGTGTGAGATGTCTGATTGGTGACCTGTGATTTACGTGTTGTGTGAGTCGTCTGATTGGTTGACCTGTGATTTACGTGTTTTGTGAGTCGTCTGATTGGTTGACCTGTGATTTACGTGTTGTGTGAGTCGTCTGATTGGCTGACCAATGATTTACGTGTCGTGTGAGATGTCTGATTGGTTGACCTTTGATTTACGTGTTGTGTGAGTCATCTGATTGATTGACCTGTGATTTACGTGTTGTGTGAGTCGTCTGATTGGCTGACCTTTGATTTACGTGTCGTGTGAGTCGTCTGATTGGCTGACCTGTGATTTACGTGTTGTGTGAGTCGTCTGATTGGTTGACCTGTGATTTGCGTGTTGTGTGAGTCGTCTGATTGGCTGACCAATGATTTACGTGTCGTGTGAGATGTCTGATTGGTTGACCTGTGATTTACGTGTTGTGTGATTCGTCTGATTGGTTGACCTGTGATTTACGTGTTGTGTGAGTCGTCTGATTGGCTGACCTGTGATTTACGTGTTGTGTGAGTCGTCTGATTGGTTGACCTGTGATTTGCGTGTTGTGTGAGTCGTCTGATTGGCTGACCAATGATTTACGTGTCGTGTGAGATGTCTGATTGGTTGACCTGTGATTTACGTGTTGTGTGATTCGTCTGATTGGTTGACCTGTGATTTACGTGTTGTGTGAGTCGTCTGATTGGCTGACCTGTGATTTACGTGTCGTGTGAGTCCTCTGATTGGTTGACCGGTGAATTACGTGTTGTGTGAGTCGTCTGATTGGTTGACCTGTGATTTACGTGTTCTGTGAGTCGTCTGATTGGCTGACCTGTGATTTACGTGTCGTGTGAGTCGTCTGATTGGCTGACCTGTGATTTACGTGTTGTGTGAGTCGTCTGATTGGGTGACCAATGATTTACACGTCGTGTGAGTCGCCTGATTGGTTGACCTGTGATTTACGTGTTGTGTGAGTCGTCTGATTGGCTGACCGGTGATTTACGTGTCGTGTGAGTCGTCTGATTGGCTGACCAATGATTTATGTGTCGTGTGAGTCGTCTGATTGGTTGACCAATGATTTACGTGTCATGTGAGTCGTCAATCAGTCGTCAATTGGCTGACCTGTGATTTACATGTTGTGTGAGTCGTCTGATTGGCTGACCTGTGATTTACGTATTGTTTGAGTCATCTGATTGGCTGACCTGTAATTTACGTGTTGTGTGAGTCGTCTGATTGGCTGACCTGTGATTTACGTGTTGTGTGAGTCCTCTGATTGGCTGACCTGTGATTTACGTGTCGTGTGAGTCGCCTGATTGGCTGACCAATTATTTACGTGTCGTGTGAGTCGTCTGATTGGCTGACCTGTGATTTACGTGTCGTGTGAGCCGTCTGATTGGCTGACCTGTGAGGTAGGTGTCGTGTGAGTTGTCTGATTGGCTGACCTGGGATTTACGTGTCATGTGAGTCGTCTGATTGGCTGACCAATGATTTACGTGTCGTGTGAGTCGTCTGATTGGCTGACCTGTGATTTACGTGTCGTGTGAGTAGTCTGATTGGCTGACCTGTGATTTACGTGTCGTGTGAGTCGTCTGATTGGCTGACCAATGATTTACGTGTCGTGTGAGTCATCTGATTGGCTGACCTGTGAGGTAGGTGTTGTGTGAGTCTTCTGATAGGTTGACCTTTGAGGCAGGTGTTGTGTGAGTCGTCTGATTGGCTGACCTGTGATTTACGTGTTGTGTGAGTTGTCTGATTGGCTGACCTGTGAGGTAGGTGTCGTGTGAGTCGTCTGATTGGCTGACCTGTGAGGTAGGTGTCGTGTGAGTCGTCTGATTGGCTGACCTGTGAGGTAGGTGTCGTGTGAGTCGTCTGATTGGCTGACCTGTGAGGTAGGTGTCGTGTGAGTCGTCTGATTGGTTGACCTGTGATTTACGTGTTTTGTGAGTCGTCTGATTGGTTGACCTGTGATTTACGTGTTGTGTGAGTCGTCTGATTGGCTGACCAATGATTTACGTGTCGTGTGAGATGTCTGATTGGTTGACCTTTGATTTACGTGTTGTGTGAGTCATCTGATTGATTGACCTGTGATTTACGTGTTGTGTGAGTCGTCTGATTGGCTGACCTTTGATTTACGTGTCGTGTGAGTCGTCTGATTGGCTGACCTGTGATTTACGTGTTGTGTGAGTCGTCTGATTGGTTGACCTGTGATTTGCGTGTTGTGTGAGTCGTCTGATTGGCTGACCAATGATTTACGTGTCGTGTGAGATGTCTGATTGGTTGACCTGTGATTTACGTGTTGTGTGATTCGTCTGATTGGTTGACCTGTGATTTACGTGTTGTGTGAGTCGTCTGATTGGCTGACCTGTGATTTACGTGTTGTGTGAGTCGTCTGATTGGTTGACCTGTGATTTGCGTGTTGTGTGAGTCGTCTGATTGGCTGACCAATGATTTACGTGTCGTGTGAGATGTCTGATTGGTTGACCTGTGATTTACGTGTTGTGTGATTCGTCTGATTGGTTGACCTGTGATTTACGTGTTGTGTGAGTCGTCTGATTGGCTGACCTGTGATTTACGTGTCGTGTGAGTCCTCTGATTGGTTGACCGGTGAATTACGTGTTGTGTGAGTCGTCTGATTGGTTGACCTGTGATTTACGTGTTCTGTGAGTCGTCTGATTGGCTGACCTGTGATTTACGTGTCGTGTGAGTCGTCTGATTGGCTGACCTGTGATTTACGTGTTGTGTGAGTCGTCTGATTGGGTGACCAATGATTTACGCGTCGTGTGAGTCGCCTGATTGGTTGACCTGTGATTTACGTGTTGTGTGAGTCGTCTGATTGGCTGACCGGTGATTTACGTGTCGTGTGAGTCGTCTGATTGGCTGACCAATGATTTATGTGTCGTGTGAGTCGTCTGATTGGTTGACCAATGATTTACGTGTCATGTGAGTCGTCAATCAGTCGTCAATTGGCTGACCTGTGATTTACATGTTGTGTGAGTCGTCTGATTGGCTGACCTGTGATTTACGTATTGTTTGAGTCATCTGATTGGCTGACCTGTAATTTACGTGTTGTGTGAGTCGTCTGATTGGCTGACCTGTGATTTACGTGTTGTGTGAGTCCTCTGATTGGCTGACCTGTGATTTACGTGTCGTGTGAGTCGCCTGATTGGCTGACCAATTATTTACGTGTCGTGTGAGTCGTCTGATTGGCTGACCTGTGATTTACGTGTCGTGTGAGCCGTCTGATTGGCTGACCTGTGAGGTAGGTGTCGTGTGAGTTGTCTGATTGGCTGACCTGGGATTTACGTGTCATGTGAGTCGTCTGATTGGCTGACCAATGATTTACGTGTCGTGTGAGTCGTCTGATTGGCTGACCTGTGATTTACGTGTCGTGTGAGTAGTCTGATTGGCTGACCTGTGATTTACGTGTCGTGTGAGTCGTCTGATTGGCTGACCAATGATTTACGTGTCGTGTGAGTCATCTGATTGGCTGACCTGTGAGGTAGGTGTTGTGTGAGTCTTCTGATAGGTTGACCTTTGAGGCAGGTGTTGTGTGAGTCGTCTGATTGGCTGACCTGTGATTTACGTGTTGTGTGAGTTGTCTGATTGGCTGACCTGTGAGGTAGGTGTCGTGTGAGTCGTCTGATTGGCTGACCTGTGAGGTAGGTGTCGTGTGAGTCGTCTGATTGGCTGACCTGTGAGGTAGGTGTCGTGTGAGTCGTCTGATTGGCTGACCTGTGAGGTAGGTGTCGTGTGAGTCGTCTGATTGGTTGACCTGTGATTTACGTGTTCTGTGAGTCGTCTGATTGGCTGACCTGTGATTTACGTGTCGTGTGAGTCGTCTGATTGGCTGTCCTGTGATTTACGTGTTGTGTGAGTCATCTGATTGGGTGACCAATGATTTACGTGTCGTGTGAGTCGCCTGATTGGTTTACCTGTGATTTACGTGTTGTGTGAGTCGTCTGATTGGCTGACCGGTGATTTACGTGTCGTGTGAGTCGTCTTATTGGCTGACCAATGATTTACGTGTCGTGTGAGTCGTCTGATTGGTTGACCAATGATTTACGTGTCATGTGAGTCGTCAATCAGTCGTCAATTGGCTGACCTGTGATTTACATGTTGTGTGAGTCGTCTGATTGGCTGACCTGTGATTTACGTATTGTGTGAGTCGTCTGATTGGCTGACCTGTAATTTACGTGTTGTGTGAGTCGTCTGATTGGCTGACCTGTGATTTACGTGTTTTGTGAGTCCCCTGATTGGCTGACCTGTGATTTACGTGTCGTGTGAGTCGCCTGATTGGCTGACCAATTATTTAGGTGTCGTGTGAGTCGTCTGATTGGCTGACCTGTGATTTACGTGTCGTGTGAGCCGTCTGATTGGCTGACCTGTGAGGTAGGTGTCGTGTGAGTTGTCTGATTGGCTGACCTGGGATTTACGTGTCATGTGAGTCGTCTGATTGGCTGACCAATGATTTACGTGTCGTGTGAGTCGTCTGATTGGCTGACCTGTGA
>JAPDVR010000012.1:7500-130000 GCA_026230005.1 Gila orcuttii | reverse complement strand
CATACTTATCTGACCGTTATCAGTTTGTAGCAGTAAATGAAGAGATGTCTTATCGGTCACAAGACTATAGACTAAACACGTAATAAGCATGTGCACGCCGTCACCATTTTCACAGATTCATGTTTTTGAAACTTACGCAGAGATGATAATGTTTTTTCAAAAACTTTCAAAACTTGCACCTTGGATCCTGTTTCAAAGTTTGCGTTCTCGAACTCCAAACACTGTTGTGTGTGAATGAACGGCCAGAACACATTAAAGTTTCTGTTTTCTGTTAGAACGGTGTCGTGTTAGCGGCCGCTAAGTTAATAACTAATGATCTTTACAACGGAAGTGAATCAATCAAAACTAACTTTAGCTGGACAATAACTTTATTCTAGAGCTGCTGTAAAGCCTAAACAATCTCTGTTACTTTAATATCCTATTGGAGATTCTATAAAGCTCCTATAAAGCTGCTTTGAAACAGTTTATATTGTTAAAAGCACTGTATCAATGAAGGAGAATCGACACTCACATCTTCTCCAGACAGGACTCTCTGCACATGTTCTGCGCCAGCAGGTTTGAGGCCAGACTGAAGAGCTCCTCGGCCCACTCCTGAACACACACACACACACGCACACGCACACACACACACACACACACACACACACACACACACACACACACACACACACACACACACACACACACACACACACACACACACACACACACACACACACACATCAGCAGATTGGCACTCGGACCAGACCAGCATTAATATGACAAGATCATCATAAATATCATGATGGATAGTGTTGGATAGTGCCGATGTGTTTTTTACCGATTAAATCTCATGTGTAACTCTTCCTAAAGCAAAATGATATCTTTCAAAAATTAATTATGGAATGTTTTATTTAAAAAGAGACACTGAACGTTTGACAGTTTTGAAGAGATGCTTTGAGACGAGCGACGGCTGTGATCACACATGTCTCCTGGTTACCTTGGCAACCTCCTCATGAAAGGCCACGAAGTTGTGGTAGGAGATGTTGACCATGTCAGAACCGCTGACCACCGTGAGCGTCCGGTTCTCCATCCGCCCCTCCAGCATCCCCACATCCAGCAGCTCCCGCAGCTTCGGCTCCTGAGCAACGACAGACAAGCATCACACACAACAAAACACAACACAGCACAGCACAGCACAGCACAGCACAGCACAGCACAGCACAGCACAGCACAACACAACACAACACATCACACACAACACAACACAGCACAGCACAGCACAACTCAACACGGCACAACACGGCACAACACAACACAGCACAGCACAGCACAACACAACACAGCACAACACAGCACAACACAACACATCACACACAGCACAACACAACACAGCACAGCACAGCACAGCACAACTCAACACGGCACAACACGGCACAACACAACACAACACAACACAACACAGCACAGCACAGCACAGCACAACACAACACAACACAACACGGCAAAACACAGCACAACACAACACTGTCCTATGGGATAAATCCGGTCAGATCAATGCTGGATCGGATCAGTCGGTCAGTGTTCCAGTGTGGATCTCAATGATCTTCTTCTGTGACGAACCCAGGGATAAACTCTGTCACATCTCACTGTTACTGTACGTTACAAGCTTTGGGTTCTGTCATCTGCAAGGACTAGCCTGGGGAATCTGCAGACACTGTTTGATGAGGGTCAGTCTCACATTTATTCCTCTCAGAGCTGGACTGGTTTCTCACAAGCAGCGAGAGAAAGCTGATTGTATAGAGTCTATTGGTGGCAATGGATCTACGATCTACTTATGCTTACGATGCTTTTGGGAAACGCAGCCCTGGACTGCAAATCCACAAACCCTTGATGTGGAGCGTCTGAACCAGACCGTATATGCAGTTGCACACGTAATCAATAAAATGAAAAGTGCTGATTTAAAGGACTATCAATCACACCAAGCGCCTGCGCTTGGACGGACCGCACACACATTCATCACTGACGGGAAGATCCCTGTACCTTCGTCTTGGTAAAGCCTGATCATCAAGCACTGTTAACACAAGATAGGTGTTATGAAGGGAACATAAGGGGCATAAAGGGGCTCATTGCACACAACCGTTATAGAGGAGAAATGTTAACGTTCATTTCACACTCGTATTATTTATCATGGACACGGACATCGTGTATTTCTGCCCAATTGTCTGTTTTTGTCCCATCTACTTTTTGCATGAGCGGCTCTTTAAAGGTGACATATTATGCCCCTTTTCACAAGATATAATATAAATCTATGGTGTCCCCAGAATGTGTCTGTAAAATTTCAGCTTAAAATACTAGATCATTTATTATATCTTGTCAAATTTGCCCCATTTTGGGTGTGAGCAAAAATGGGCTGTTTTTGTGTGTGTCCCTTTAAATGCAAATGAGCTGCAGCTCCGCTCACATTCAGAAGAGTCTTTACACGAGCTTCAGAAACTCCGGCAATAACAAAACACACCAATCTCACTCATCCAGAATCTAAAGGGCCGGTAATATTATAATAAGATCCTCTTCCTAGGCCAGAAGGGGAGCGAAATCTGATCGGCTTATTTTTTGACATGCTTGCAGAGAAAGGCTCACCAAACTTCTGTGTTGGTAGAAGCACCGGGGACCCGATTATAGCACTTTCACAAGGGAAACGTCAGATTTTCATGACATGTCCCCTTTAAAGTCTAGTGTGAATTCATGTGAGAAAATGTTTTCCGTTGTTGGTCTAGGGTTGCCACTTTGCCAAAGATCTTGTAGTTTGTGCAGGTTACCAGTGTTGTGTAGTTTGTGCAGGTTACCAGTGTTGTGTTGTGTAGTTTGTGCAGGTTATCAGTGTTGTGTTGTGTAGTTTGTGCATGTTATCAGTGTTGTGTTAGTTTTCACTGTTTTGCTGATGATACTCAGCTCTATATTTCTTCACGCCCTGACGAAACTTACCAATCCACAAAATTAACGGAATGCATAGCTGATATTAAAAACTGGATGACTAGTAATTTCCTACTACTTAATTCTGAAAAAACAGAGATTCTTATTATTGGACAAAAAACTCACGTAATAACCTAGAATACTGTCTAACACTTGATGCTGCTCTGTCAAGTCTTCGTCGTCGGTTAGGAACCTTTGTGTGTGTGTGTGTGTGTGTGTGTGTGTGTGTGTGTGTGTGTGTGGGTGTGTGTGTGTGTGTGTGTGTGTGTGTGTGAGTGTGTGTCTAGTATCTGGTGAGGGTGATTGAGACTGATTGCTCGATTGCTCCCGTCTGCCTGCTGCTGCTGCTGCGAAGTTGGTTTGCACCTGTAAGCTTCGTATATCTTTCTGTTTTTAATCATTATTTACTATCATTTCCTGTTGTTTATACTGCTAAATATAACTTTCTCAACATCACATATTAACCTTACATCGCTAGCTTCAATCTAAATCGTTGCTAGCACAACACGCTAGTGATTCGCTAGCCTGTTAGCATGCCATCAGTGCGCTCTTTATTTATTTATTTATTTATTTTGCTCACGTCTTTTACAAATCCATCAAACAACTGTGGTGAGTATCAGTCAGTCAAACAAACACGGTGAGTCATGTTATCTTCTCCTCTTATTGTGACTTGCACTTCATGTAACATGTATAGTATAGCCTTCTCTGTCTGCACAGGATTTACATGTGATAAATGCAGGGAGATAGTCAGGCTGACAGAGAAGATTTCAGAACTAGATACACGCATCCAAACTTTAATTGAGGTTAATTATAAGAGTGCTGGCTAATGCTAATCGTAAATTCTCTAAGATTATTATTATTCACGTCGGCACTAATGATGTTCGCCAGTCGGAGATCACTAAAATCAATGTTAAAGAGGTGTGTGAACTCGCAAGTACGATGTCAGGCACTGTAATTTGCTCTGGCCCCCTTCCTGTTCGCAGGAGTGATGAGATAGTTAGTAGATTGTCATCACTCAATGGCTGGCTGTCTAAGTGGTGTCCGCAAAATAATATAGAATTCATAGACAATTGGAAAAGTTTTTGGGGCAGACCTGACCTGTTGAAAAGAGATGGTATTCATCCCTCCTGGGATGGTGCTGCTCTTCTCTCTAGTAATATGGCACATAGTCTTAGAGCTCAAACATGACAATCTGGGGCTCAGGTCAGGAAGCAGACAGACTGGCTAAACTGACCGTCTGCCAGCTGTCTCACGACACTGAGGTCAGATAAATCCCATCACACAGAGACTCTTTCACCTAGATATCATCATATAGAGACTGTGTCTGTTCTCCGAATTAGGAATTATAAAAAACTTCCAAACCCATCTAAGGGTAAAATTTAATTGATGTTCAACAAATAAAAAACAGATATAATACAAATGAACAAATGATAAAGCTCGGGTTGCTGAATATTCGATCCCTTACTTCAAAAGCACTTATTGTTAATGATTTGATTACAGACTATAACCTAGATGTGCTGTGTAGGACAGAAACCTGGCTAAAACCAAACAATTACATTATTTTAAATGAGTGCACCCCGCAAGATTACTGTTATAAACATGAACCTCATCTGAAAGGCAAAGGGGGAGGTGTTGCTGTAATTTATAGTAATATTTTCAGAATTACTAAGAAGTCTAGTTTCAAATATAATTCGTTTGGAGTGTTGGTGCTTAATGTAACACTATCTAGTGTAAATGATAAATCACATTTGAGATTTGTGCTGGCTACTGTATACAGGCCACCAGGGCACCATATAGACTTTATCAAAGAATTTGGTGACTTTCTATCAGAGTTAGTACTGGCTGCAGATAAAGTCCTAATTGTTGGTGATTTTAATATACATGTAGATAATGAAAAAGATGCATTGGGATCTTTAAATTGGCACTTAAAGACATTCTTAACTCTATTGGAGTTAGACAACACGTGTCAGGACCTACTCATTGTCGTAATCTGTGACACTGCCACATTAGTTAAGGTATCATTACTTAGATTAATCCAAGAGTTTAAGTATTTAATGGATTACATACAGGTCTGTGGGTTTCATATAATATTGGAGGTATATGTATATGTACTTATGTATATGTATTTATCATGTTTATTTCCACTGTGTGTGATGGTATAAAATTGGTGTTGTATAAGGATACTGGTCAGCTGATACACCTGTTATCTTCGATCACCGCGCACCCAAATTGGTATATGTATAGGGGCGGTCTAAAGGAGAGGAGAGAGGTGTATGCGACAGGAAATGGCGCCCGTATAGAGTGCGTCATGCGACTCGTGAGAGTAAACTGTTTTCTTTTGGGTAGTAAATAAAAAGGAGGGTCTGACTGGAAAAAACGAACTGAATGTGATCTAAACGTTGTTTGTAGTGGGTGAGGAGTCGAGTGTGTTACCAATTTGAGGACGCGTCAAGTGAACTTTCCCAGACAGCTGGCTGGATTTCATTCATCGGAGTTTGTTGAGACTCTTTTCTGTGGATTAATCTTCATTGCTACATCATGGGAACATTTACCGGCATCGGCCTTTGGATTATATGATCTCTCGCGATCGTCATGGGAAAGGACAAAATAACTGGCGTTTAGTTTGGACATTTAGGTGAATTTCGGGACTAACAGAAAGGACATTGAACTATTGAGGGTTTGGGTGAGTCATTTGCTGTGTGAAAATATAAAGCACGATACTGTAAGCATATCTGGTTGATGTGTGTGATGCATGTTTGTTTTTTTGTGTTTGTTTCATGCTGGTAAACCAAGGAGGTGTTATAGTTGGGTATTACTAATCTGTTCAATCTTTCAGAAGAATCCCTTTGCGTTTTAGTAACACAGCCTAAGATAAAATGTTGATTGTTACAATACTCTAGATCTAATATTATCACATGGAATCAATGTTGATGTTGTTGAAATTCTGCAGCAGAGCGATGACATCTCAGATCATTATCTAGTCTCGTGTAAACTTCATTTAGCCAAGGCTGCAAAGCCGACTCCGTGTTACAAATATATTAGACCTATCACTTCTGCCACTAAAGAATGCTTTATTAATAATTTTCCTGATCAGTTTCATCATCTCAGCATCCCAAATAGTTTAGAAGAACCAGAGGTATTTCACATTTCATGGAAAGAGAGCATGATTGCATACTGAGAGGCCTTAAAAACTGCTAGATCTGCTTATTTTTCAACCCTATTAGAAGAAAATAAACAAAACCCTAGGTATTTATTTGAAACAGTTGCTAAACTAACGAAAAATAAAGCCTCAAGCCAAGACGTTTCCAAACACACACACACACACACACACACACACACACACACACACACACACACACACACACACACACACACACACACACACACACTCACACACTCACTCACTCACTCACACACACACACACTCACACTCATCAAAGCTGCTGTAAAACCCTTAATGTGTTATTCAGCTCGATGGGAGTCTCTGCTGCATCATGTGTGCAGAACTCAACTAAACCCAGCAGAAAGTTGCTCTTCAGATCTGAGGATTCAGAAAACATTCACAGGAACATAAGATTAGAAGTCTTGCTTTCTGGGAAATAAAGTTTATGCTTAAAAAATAACATATCTGCATATAGGGTCAGAAAAATGATTTGATTTAGATTTTTCTGACCCCAGTGGCAGACTTGTTTTAAGCATAAACTCGAATCTTGTTGATACATTTCTTAGAAAACAAGATTTTTATATATTTGTACTGGAAAAAAGGGAAGCAGATTATGCCGCGTGTCGTCTATGATTGTGAATGAGGTGTAATCTCAGATTAAACATTCAGATTGTTTTAATGAAGGATACGGCACTCCACGTGTGCTTGATGTTGTTTTATCAGAATCAGGAATAGATTTATTGTCCATGTTTGCACACAAAAGGAATTTGTTTTGGTGACAGAAGAAGCGTCCAGTATACAGAGACGATAACAGTACAGTGAAAAAAAAAAATAAAGATATGTAAAAAATAGACAAATTTGTATGAACTGACTTTCCTCTGTAACAATAAGGCTTGTGTGTCTGAAACTCCTGCACTGATCGGCCTTCGGTCTTCTCATTGCAATAAAAATATGGTTGACGGTTTACTGCACTGATTTACAGACTGGCAAAACACTATTAGTATATAATTATGTTTCTGATGAAGGTGTGTGAGTTCAGATGTCATGTAAAGCAGGCCGACTGTTGGTCTCCACAAGAATGCGAGATGTGTTGCAGATCTACAGTTATGAATGATTCTGGACTGAAGTTTATACACACTTATCATCATCAGCGAACTAACACAGGAACCAGACTCGGAAACACACATGGACATTTATCAACACAGCGCTCCATTCCGGCAGCATAAATCACATTTACTGTTCGAGATAAAGAGACAGAAGGGTTTGTTATCAGAGTAAATATATACTTTGTTTCTAGCTTTCTGTCGTTTCCAGAACAATATTTGCGTTCAGTTCCTATTGCTGGTGAAACTTAACATGAACAGTTTGATGTTCTGGCGAGGTTTACTAAGCAGTTTTTGAGTTCAGATGTTTCTGTAAAATGTCCCTCAGAGATAATGATGAGATTCTGACTGAATCCCTCTCAACACTTTGCTTTCAAACAGTCTGTATTGTATAAAGAGCTTTATAAATAAAAGTGACTTGACATGGACATGGACAAAATGTCTAGACACAAGCTCTCAAGGGACCTTAATACTGAGACAACAGCCTCGAATAAAGTCACAAATTTGATTCTTTTTCAACTTCACATCTCCAAATCTGTCTTTTCAAAATGTTAAGTGCGTAAGATAATGGCATAACGCTGTGGGAGGAATCATTGAGATTCTCATAACACGAGCTGTAATAATGAGCGACATTTAAACATCTGCAAGTGTTCCGAAGATTTCCCTCTGGAGACGCTGTCTGGAATAACAACACGACACGACACAACACAACACAACACAACACAACACGACACGACACGACACGACACGACACGACACAACAGTAAAGTGCCAAACAGTACAAACACTGACATCAGTGCCTTGTGTGTTATAGTGTGTTTGAATGTAAAGTGTAGAGCAGAAAGCAGGGTGGCAGAGGCAATCAGATCTGTGTGTGTGTGTGTGTGTGTGTGTGTGTGTGTGTGTGTGTGTGTGTGTGTGTGTGTGTGTGTGTGTGTGTGTGTGTGTGTGTGTACCAGAAAGCAACAGTCTCAATGCATTTGTACAGCTTCACCGGACCCCAACAAACCAGGCTCTGTTCTTCTGCTGCCTTTTCAGAGAAAACAACAACCCGCCAAAGACAGACACAGAATCACTGCTAGCAACCAGGAGGAAACTCTCGCCGGATGCGAAGATGAAGAACTCGATGTTGGTTTGGTGCCCAGGCAATGCTCTGATGTGCTTTGTGTTAGAAAGAGACCCAGAAGGATAGAGGCTGGGAAAAGCTGGAGATCTGCAGTAAAACTGTCTAACGACGAGGCCTTTAGAGTCACAGCGGTGGATACAGATTAGCATGGTAGCTATGGTTGCATTAGCATGACATTACTGCACTATTACATCATGCAGTCTCAATTTTAACTGCCTTTTGAGGAACAGACAAGTGTAAACAAAAGGTCTGTATTGAGAAGTTACACAAAACAGTTGCTATCTTAAATTTACAAGTACATTGATTTATACAAGCAATATCACACAAAATAACCTCAGTGGAAACACAAACCCTTGATATTTAGCAGAGGACTTTCTTGTAGTTCATTTAACTGAGTTTCATGAATGGGCATTAAGCAACCTGACAGATCCAGGCACAAATGAGTTTTCAATCCATTCAATTTGCATGTTCAAAATGTTGATGGGTTACTGTCCTATTATTTGAAATTGTCATATTTGTTCTTATTTTTAAGAACAAAGACAAAAAAATGGAAATAAAAAATGAAATAAAATAAAGTGCCAACTTTAATGCTAAATTTTAAAACAGGGAAATTATTTTTGCTTAGTTTGTCTTAAAAACCGACATGAAAAAGAATTGTGAAAAGATTGTGGATTTTGTTGTTGTTTCCATATGGCAGAGTTGTATCTCTGATCTCCTTCAGCTTCTCCAGTGCTTCAGTAAAACCAGTCAACTTTTCTGTTCCTGGGCATTTCTATAACAACCTCTGAATGAAGCTGCACGTCTCTAGTCTCATCTTCATCTCACACTTCATAAACGCAAGTCCATTCCTGAACAAATGCAAACATTCAAGTTTCTGCACTTTCTGCATAGTTTGTACAAGTTCCTCCTGCTTTTGAACAAACGTGATAAATGCGTAGAAGACATCTGAGTGTTCACGCTCTACGCATTATAGCTGGTTTAGAAATGCAAACACGTTGAGTGTATCGATCACAGATCCACAGATAATGCTATTACTGGTGAAACTAAACTAAATCCATAAACTTTAGAGGACATCGCACAAGAAAATGAGCCATCATGACCAGTGAAAATGCTCTATGGTTTGTTTTATTGCAAGGACATTGAGCTTGTTACCTCTCATCATCAACATCTGAGATCTTTGAATGAAATATCCATCACAGCTCATTTTGAGCTTGATGATCCCCTCATAACAAGCAGTGAAAGCCCAGAGAAACAGCAGCCCACCCGTCGAGAGACAAGAGAAGACCAGGTGTGGCCGTCGCTATTACCCAGACTTCCTCCGTCTACGGTTTCCCCATCAGGGGTGAGTGTAATCTGAACAGGGCTTTAGGGAATCCAGAGAACAAACCCGAACAAGCTCCTACTGTATGCGGAGGAATGTGGGCAGATAAAGGGTTTAGTGAGGCAGGTCGTCTGACTGTGAGAACACAGATAAAAGAGAGCTGGACTCTTCTGTCGGAAACAGATTAAGTGCAATTAAATTGATCGACAGCCTGAGAGAACGAGAGGACACAAAAGGACACGGGTGCCCTGTGAGATGATAAAGTGCGACACCTGTTTGGTTGCCTTTACATTTAGCAATATTTCGTATTCTGACTATTTCTGAATGTAATAGCAATGTTCATAATAACACTGAAACACCGGTTCTTGCCACAAAAAAATATTGTGATGGCAAGAAATGGCAAAGAAACCAAACGTGAGTCACACTTTACCATCTATCAGGGGACAAAAGGCATTCGGTTTATTCACTATTCCATGCCCATTTCCACACTAGTTAAACTGTGAATGCAAATGAGCAGTTTCAGCAGACACAAGTCATTTTCCTTGCACTTCAAAGTTCACTATTGTTTCCCTTATAACCCAGACACTAATGCACTTCTATGTCGAGGTCAAAGTTCAAAATTATGAGTTGACTGTTTTATTAAAAATATTCAGTTTGTTCAACTAAGGTGCCAGTTCATTGGATTAAGCCAGCTGAACATTTTCAATGCAGCAAGTCAATATAAAATGTTTAGTCTTGACCTGGAATAGTGCGACACTTGTTCGGTTGCTTTGTTTTTTTGTTTTTCCAGTGATGGCAGTTTTATTTAATTTTAATCTGGTTTAGTATATTTTTTTAATCTGTTTTGGTTTTTGGTGGACTGGAAGAATCATTCATAAAACGCATTAAACTTTAGTTTACAAAGACGTGAAACTCACCGAGTGGTCTGGGGTGTTCACTGATATGCTCACACAATAATCGCTGCAAAAGATGCTTTCCAACAGGTGTTTTACCATTCGTTGTAAAACTGTGGACCTATTTTTCCAAACGCCTCACAACCGGACATTCTTCCGTTGAGAGCTTGAATAATAGACAGTCCAGCCCAGTTGGTGGCGATAATGCACCTTTGCCAATGTTTGGATAGCTTAGCCTACGATACCACGACTGGAAGACTACAGAAAGAATACAAACAACCCCATTTCCGTCTCCGGCGGCGGAGTAATACCGTACCTCACAGAACATCCAATACAAGTAAATGGAGTTGGACAAAAACTACGATAAAACCTGTTGGAAAGCATCTTTTGCAGCGATTTTTGTGTGAGCATATCAGTGAACACCCCAGACCATTCGGTGAGTTTCACGTCTTTGTTAACTAAAGTTTAATGCGTTTTATGAATGATTCTTCCAGTGCCCCTATGAAACCATTGTGGAGGTGGGGGGGTGCTAACACAGAAACCTAAAATCCTCGGGACAGCAGCATTTGTCCAAATTTCAATCTTAACCGTTCTATTTCATCAGAAATGATCTTAAAACAGGGCTTTAAGTGTAAAATACCGAACTTGTCCTTTAAGTAAGTTGTAGGCTTTTCTTTCTCTTCTTTCATAAGAACCCAGTTTGCATATATATTAGCTGCTATATTAGCTGCTAAATTGGTCAAATATTATCCATATGTAGAATGATGCATAAACAATTTATGGTAGCTTACATACTAAGCTGTATATTTAAAAAAAAAGTTAATTTATATAGTAATTGTCTTAGTATTTTTTAGCATTTTAGAGTGAAATAAAAATTAAGATAATATTATTATATTATTATTAACAATAATTATATTATTGGCCAAATAGTTTAAAAAAAGATCCTGAACTAAGCAGCCAGTTAAACAGCAGCTCTACAGTCTCAGAGCCCCTCTAGGACAGCAAGCCATTCAAACAACAGAGAAGTGTGAACGACGTGTGTTAATGGGACATTGCAGTTCCTGCTCCAGCCTACAGGAGCACTGCTGAGTATGGGCTTAAACACACACACACACACACACATGTAAGTCCCTACTTGGTCAAAAATTAAAAACATTCACCAGAGTGTCTTTTACTTGATTTTAACAAGTACTTTTTAACGGTCCTCTGTGGGTGAGTGTGTAACGACACCATGGTCCCTGACAGGTAGACAAGTACACACACACACACACTCACAGGACGTCTGGTTTCCCCTGAGAACCTAAAAGTACTATGGTATTACGATGTTTTTCCTGGAGACACCGACGCCTAGCGTGACACACCAGAGGGATCATCCATCACCTGCGGTCTAGTTCAGGTAACGCTCATCTTACGGCAGCGCTGCCATGCTGTCGTCACACTTCTGCTCTGATGGCTGTTGTACATTCAGCTCAGGTGACTTTATTATGAGTTATGATCTGAATGGACAACATGCTGAAGCCCAAAACATGAACTTCAAATGGAACCTGCTCACATCCGCTGGAATAATGCTGAACCGGCGTGAGTCCTGTCGAGTCCTGTCAAGTCCTGTCGAGTCTCCTGTCGAGTCCTGTCGAGTCTCCTGTCAAGTCCTGTCGAGTCTCCTGTCGAGTCCTGTCGAGTCTCCTGTCAAGTCCTGTCGAGTCTCCTGTCGAGTCCTGTCGAGTCTCCTGTCGAGTCCTGTCGAGTCTCCTGTCAAGTCCTGTCGAGTCTCCTGTCGAGTCCTGTCGAGTCTCCTGTCAAGTCCTGTCGACTCTCCTGTCGAGTCTCCTGTCGAGTCCTGTCGAGTCCTGTCGAGTCCAGTCGAGTCTCCTGTCGAGTCTCCTGTCGAGTCCTGTCGAGTCCTGTCGAGTCTCCTGTCGAGTCCTGTCGAGTCCTGTCGAGTCCTGTCGAGTCCTGTCCAGTCCTGTCCAGTCCTGTTGAGTCTCCTGTCGAGTCTCCTGTCGAGTCCTGTCGAGTTTCCTGTCGAGTCTCCTGTCGAGTCCTGTCGAGTCTCCTGTCGAGTCCTGTCGAGTCCTGTCGAGTCCTGTCGAGTCCTGTCGAGTCTCCTGTCGAGTCTCCTGTCGAGTCCTGTCGAGTCTCCTGTCGAGTCCTGTCAAGTCCTGTCGAGTCTCCTGTCGAGTCTCCTGTCGAGTCCTGTCGAGTCTCCTGTCGAGTCTCCTGTCGAGTCCTGTCGAGTCCTGTCGAGTCCTGTCGAGTCCTGTCGAGTCCTGCTCTCTGAGCCGAAGTGGGGGTTTATGGGACAGCAGGCATTCGGAAGAGACCATCAGCATTTGAACTTTGTGCATTGATCTATAAATGAGTAATTTGGAGCCGAATCCCCTGTGAGTTTTACAAATCAAAGCATCTAAAGCTCATTGATCTTTATAAATGTGTTCATAGATACTGTACGTGTCTGCGACTAAATGCTTTCATTCAGACGATGTGAAATACACGTCTCTCTCTCTCTCTCTATTGACCTTCCTGTAAGGCCACGATCATGACATGGGAAACTGTGTTTTTCTCCATGTTCTGACCTCTGAAACATCAATCGTCCGAGTCTATGCTAGCTCAGATCCGCTCAGAAGCTTTAATATCAACATCTCAGACTCTCAATGACACTATTCTCACATCAGCACTAATGAATGCTGGAAACCATCCGCTCTTTCCGTCCTTAAAGCGCAATCTAAAAGCCTCGCTGTGAGATTCATAAACACTCTTGATCGGCAAATGCATTTCTGACAGCTAAGACAACATCTCTAGAAAACTCTCTGAAAGCCATTAGATTGTAAATGAACAGTGTTTTCTCACCAGCTTTCTTAAGCTATTTGTGGAACACGTTAATCTTTCTGGCATATCCGGCGTAGAGCAGCTTTGCTTTGCTTCTTGTCAGCATATTCCTCTTTGGACAGATCTACATTTATAATCATATGGTATTTGTGCCAGAAATGAAGAGACAATAATGTCTGTTCATTTTCATCTTGTACAAACACTACGTCAGCTCTGCTCTGCATGAGAGAACAAATGATTGAGGCACACACACATTTATTACCTTTGGCATCTTGGCAAATCTCCCATTTCTCGTATCTTTGATGACGGAGACTTCTAACAGCTCGGTCTCCTGCAATCACAGATGAGATTTATGAGTATTATGAGAACAGCAAGCTTAGACTTGCATCCACAGCACAACTCTAAAAGACAATAAAGTAATAAAACAAAATAAATATATAATCGTGACATATGATGAAAAACAGGATGCTTCTTGCTCTTTTCAAATAAAAGACTTTGACGTTGTGAGTCTTAAAGCTTCAGTAGTGACAGCGTAAAGGTCAGAGGTCAAGCATCTGTGAGATACACTGGTGGTCAACCAATCATAACACAGCTCATTTACATACACACGGTCTGTGTGATTGTTAAAGAGATGAAGAGAGGCTGGGAAACATACTGTACATCAGACAGCATCCTAATGAGACAAGAAGAAAAGACCAGATGTGGACATGACGTTGAGGAGATCCCCTGAATAATTGCAAAGTGCTTTGTGTGTACAGTAGTACATATGAAAGCGCTATATAAATGCCTCATTCATTCATTCATTTACTGTTCTGAGGCACAACAAAGAGTCAGTAGCTTTTCTTTATCTCTTCCAGGGGTCTCTAGATTTTCTAGGCCACACACTCTCAACATGCGATGGTAACGTAACCCTCTCTAAAGCTGATTAAATTGGTCTCTAAAACAACAAGTGCTTGTGTCTCTGAGAAGTGTTTAAAAGAGTGAGACACACATTTAAATAAAGTCTGTGTTTGATGAAGGAGTGTGAGTGATGCTCCACAGGACACAACGACACACGGACAGCCTATCCTCCATTCAACACAGCGGAGATCATGAAACCTGACGTTTATAAGCTGTGGAAAATAGCTGATTTCTGTTCCTCTTTTATGATTAAATCACAATTTAGGAGAATCTCAAATCACCGCTTCAAATCTGCTCTCCCGCTTTTCCCGTCACGGTTTCTGCATCCAGAGCACAAAATGATCAGGCTGGACATCAGACGTCTGACTAGCTGATTGATATTGCTAATTAACATGGCAAGACTTTTCAGAAATCATCTGATTGATTGAGTCTGTTTTGAAGACTTCAGATGATCATAAGACCTGTGAAGAAATGACTCGAGGACTTCATAAGAAGCAAACTCTGAGTCAACATGCACCAATGCTACATTTTCCATATATTGTAATCATCATGTTCACAACTTGTAATAGTTACTTCAATGAGCTCTTTGTTTCTGCCTAAAATTCATGATTGTATATGTACATTTTTTTAAATGCATAACTTGGACGCAGTCACCTCTGATAACAGATCACTCTAAACTGTTTTGTAGACACTTTCTGTAAAGTTGCTTTGAAACTATATATTGTATATTGTGAAAAGCGCTATTCAAATAACTTTAAGAAAATAAAATAAGACTGTTAAATACCGTTATCAGAACATGAAGTAGATTCCGCTCTCATTTTTTCTCAGTTTTTAATTTCACTTTCTATAGTGAAAAATTGACTGGATTTTGAGTTCTTCACCAGCATAACTCTAGCCCACAGTTTGTGTGATATCCACGTGATTGCCTTTATGGTTTAAAATGGAAATATTTCCAATATTGCAACATGACATTTTTCTTTATCAACAATTGCTCACATGAGTAAATAAACAAGCAAGCTAAATTATTTATGTATTAAGAACTTTTTTTCTTGGGTTATATTAATGTATGCACATTCCATTCCATTCAATGTTTTCTGAACGTCCAGTTTTCTAAATGTTTTCTAAACATTTTTTCTTGTTAATGCAAAAATCCTCCAAACATTCCCCGGGAAACAACTCATCTATCCACTCTCAGTCTCTGACCTGTGGAAACTGGAGGAAACACACACTGACACACAGAGAACATCGAGACTCGAACCAGAGACCTTCTTTCTGTGATAAGACTAAGATAAGACAGATAAGACTTTTCTTTAACGTTCACATTTTAGTTTAGTAGAACACTGAGCTGTGTAAGAGTCTCTGGGAAGCACACAGTCTAAAACATGGAATCATAAAGAGCAAAGCTTACATTTTCTAGACCAAAAACAACACAAACTCAAACAAACAACTAGACAGCACACAAGTCAAACCTAACAAAACATGTTGCAAACAACACAATAGAAAAAGAAAACACCACAAACTTGTGTTCTGTTTATTTGAGCTGTTTCATATGGAGTTTAAACATGCTTTGTGAAGCTTCAGGCTGAAGAGAGAGCTGAGAGTGTAACGCTTGACTCCGGGTGTTTGGTGGAGCGCAGAGATGTGAGTAACAGAGAAACAATGAGAGAATTCAGTTCAGAATCAGATGAAGAGCTGTTACAGAAGGGGAAGTTCAAAGTCCTGATTGCATAGTGTAAACATTCAGAAACTACCTTCCATGAATGATGTATAAATAGTGTTTTTGTCCTAACGTTTTGAGAATGTTTTTAAGACCTGGGGCTGTAGTCACGAAACATTTTATCTTACCACTAAGAGATCTCCTAAATGGCAGTAAAAGTTCTTAGTTAAGAGTTATCTTAAAACCTATTCACAAAGCTGCTGAGACGAACTTTTACTAAGAAATAGAGTGAAGTATTAAGCTAAAAGAAAGGTTGCTTGCTTGATGGGGGAGGAGTCTCTGTCAGTGATTTAATCATAGAAATATTGTAGAACGAGGTATCATGTAATATTCAAATAAAGATTCTAAAATAAAAATGTTGCCAAATTCAAATAAAGATTTTAAAATAAATATGTTGCCATATTCAAATAAAGATTTTAAAATGTAGGCTGTCACTAATTAAACCAGTATATGTTCAGCTAATGGTCAGCCTCCTACATGTCAGAATCTCAAGAGATTGCAGAATTCAAGCAACAAATAATGTTTTATGAACAAAGTTCAGGAGGAGCTTGTTCAAGCGGTATAATCAACTCCAGAGGAGGGATATATACACACGGCCGACTGACCTACTGACCTCCACAGTTCCCTGCATCCCTCCGGGAATAACTCTGGGTTTGGGCTAAACTCCTCACTCTCAGCTGGGGATACTGGGAATAACTCTGGGTTTGGGCTAAAATCCTCACTCTCGGCTGGGGATACTGGGAATAACTCTGGGTTTGGGCTAAACTCCTCACCCTCAGCTGGGGATACTGGGAATAACTCTGGGTTTGGGCTAAACTCCTCACTCTCGGCTGGGGATACTGGGAATAACTCTGGGTTTGGGCTAAACTCCTCACTCTCGGCTGGGGATACTGGGAGTAACTCTGGGTTTAGCCCAGTCAGATCAATAATACTGTTGAATATTAAGTGGAAGAAAGTGTGATTAAGTGTCAAATGTGGCGAGCAGGAAGAGGCCGAGGGCCGTGAGATAGTGGCACGAGACCGGTTATTCTGTCCAGATACGTCACTGTATTGTTAGACAGATAGCGAACATCAACAATAAGACTCTGTAGGCTTGACTCCAGGTTGAGTGTTTTCTTTACTGAAATCTTGATTGTTTTCTTTTTGTAAAACTGCAATACAGTATAAAATAAACACTATGTTACAGTCAAATATGTGCAACATCAACATAAATATAATGACCACAGCAAATATTATAATATGATTCACTAAAAGAACATAAGTAAATGGGCTAAATAAAACACAGGCAAGTAAACAATCCTAAATGAGTCTTAACAGACTGAGCTAACGCTGTATGTATAACACAGCTAAATCCATGCTAGCGGTTAGCAACACGATTAGCATTAACCTGATTTTCACTGAAAATAAATGCTTTCAAACAACAGTAGTAGAACGTCTATACATGTTTTAACTACTTAAATGACTGTGAGCGACCATACTCACCGATGGATCTATTCCAAGGATAGACAAATAACACTGGTGGTGGAGCATTCAGTCTGCATGTACACCTGTTGACGATCTCCTTACAAGCGCAATGACTCCAAATTCCACCAGATGTCGCTACATATCATTTCTAACAAAGAACTGACACTGATAGGAGTCAGAACACCGGTGGCATGATCCCTGATGAGCGACTACTGCGCGACGCACCGGTCTCATATCTCTCACAGAGGAGCGGAAGCAGAAAATGATGAAGATGAAGAGAGGAACAGGCCTAGATTTTATTTGTGTTTTGTTATATGTGACAGCAGTCGTCCGTGAGGGGCTGCTGTCTTTACTTTTTTTTTTTTTTTTTTACGTTATTTAAGTATTTAAATGTTCGCCGGTTCCCGCCTCTTTCTTCCCATAACATCTAACTGCGTTACATCAAAGTTCTGAGAACCCTCTGTTAGCTGACTATATGGCAATGTTCTAGGAAAGTTTTCGCTCAACATTATGAGAATGTTATAAGAACGTTCCAAAAAAACATTTTCTATTGAACGTTTTCTTATAATAACATAACCTTTACAAAACATTAGTGAAAGTTGTGGGAACGTTCCTGTTAGCTGAGTTTCCAGATGCCTGTTATGTCTCATCATGCAATGAAAAAATATTAAAACTCCTTCTCCCTATATATAATTGCCTTCCTTGCAATTAATTGGGTTTAAAGCGAAGGGTCTCTCCATCTCAATCAATGCAGCTTCTGTGGGAGGGGATTCGAGTCAAAGGTTAGCATTTCCAGTCTCAGCATAAAGGTTCTGCTTTGAAGTGTGTTTAAAAAGCCCCAGCGCAGTGTGAAGCTGCCAGTCGTCCCACCGAGGACAGAGAGAGTGTGTGAACAATCATCTCTACCTGTGCTGAGTTACACAGCAGGCCACTGGAGTTCAAATACGTTTACCTCTACAGATGCCCATTATCTATTCATTAGAATCGAAATGTGGCTTCGGTTCCAATGGCAGTTTTGTTTTGTTTGTAGACATTATGCTACTATATGCATCCATATTCCTCCCTCCATTTCCCCTGTCCTGTCATTATTCTTTCATTAATATACAAAAATGAACAACTTTTAAATCCCATAAACTGCTGTTCTCCTGCATGTTACGGGATGTTTTGCTCACAAACCTTCTAATTACTCAGTCATTCTGGATCTATTTACTGTTCAGGCAGGTCTATAAAACTGCTCCATCATCAGAAAGTAGGAGATTAATTCACATGAAGGTATTACGCACAACTTGCCTTCATCATTTGCATATAAGCGCATGTGGTTTTGTGTAATATGTAACCAGATCTTTCACTCTCAGCATAGTTATATATTATACTGACTACTCAGAGAGAAAGAGGCTGTCATCATTTGGATGAATCCAACTTAACAGAGAGAAATATGCAGTTCTGATCAAGGGTATCTTATTTACTTCAACATGTCTCAGAGAAAACACTTCCTGAATGTCTGTCAAAATCCTCTAGACATTGTCAAAACCAGTTACTCCCTCCGTGGATCCATGTGAGACAGACTACAGGGTTGATATAATGGTGATTTTGCAACTGTTTTTGAAGACTGTTTAATCATAACAGAAAAACTCAGAAAGGCCTTGTGCGCCAACACAAAGAGAACACAGGACTTTGTTATCGTTAACTAAAACTTTTAAATACATTTCTGTTAACTGAAACTAAACAAAAAATTTGAAATGTTGCCTTGGTAATAAACTGAAATAAGTTTCAGTTGAAGCATTAACATTACTACCTGGAAATAAATTCAAACGAACTAAAACTGAAATACAAATTGAATTAAACCTAAATAGTAATATTTTAAAAAACAAACTAATAAACCACAAAAGCACATAAAGAAATTACAAAACAATTAACAAAAATTTACATGATAACTAAAAATATGAAAAAAAGGCCATTTAAAATGTTAATAATAACTAATAATAATAAAAATAACTAAAATAAAAACATAAATTGCACTGGTTTGGACACCATAACATCATTAAGAACAAACAACCCATGGCACCTATGAAGGGATGATCACTAGACCGTGAGCCATAGTGAGCGTGTGTATGCGTTCGGTTTAAATAAAGTCCTTTAAACCTGCAAACTGACGTACATTTTGAGGAAATCATTCTTTATAGTCACACAGCCTGGACAGGGGTCCTCAAATATTGGACCTGCCCTAGCTTGGTTCCAACCGGACCGCAAGACAGAATCAGAATCAGAATCAGAATCAGAATGGGCTTTATTCGCCAAGTGTGCGCAAACACACAAGGAAGTGGTTTTCCAGGAGCTCTACATACATACATATTTAAATGTTCTTTCTCTTCTCATGTCATACATGTATGTATATAAGAATAAAGGAAAAAAATACACATAAAATAAACAATAATAATAATAAGGTTGTATACACCTGGAACAGAAGATTTATGTACAGATTTGTGTATTATGTACTGTATGTACACCTGTATAAATAAAATATATGTATTTACATAATATCTAACTATTGCCTCACTCTCAAGTACTGAGAATAAATGATAAAAACAGGTGGTAATTGCTGTATTAGCTGTTTAAGCTGGGGATAGCATGGGGGAAAAACTGTTTTTCTTTGGCCAGATGTTCTAGTGCAAAGATATCTGTAACTTCAGCAGAAGAACACAAAGGTGTTCGTTTCTCCACTCTGGAGATGTACAGGTCCTGAAGGTTGGGCAGGTGCACATCGATGATCCTCTCAGCTGCTCTAACAGTCCATTACAGTCTCTTATGTCTGACCCAAACCAGTAAGTTATAGAAGTGCAGAGAACCGACTCAATAACAGATGATAAAACTGTCATTTGCGCCTGTGGCAGGTTGAACGATTTCAGTTGATGAAGAAAGTACAAGCTCTGTTGGGCCTTTTCACAATGAAGTCAATGTGATTGTCCCACTTCAGGTCTGGAGAGATGGTGGAGCGCAGGTGGAATGACTCCACTGGTGTTTCTCCAGCATCATCTCCACTGATCTGAGCCTGTTCAGCTCCAGCAACACACACACAGCTGATCAACTTCTTCACTATAAGCACACTCATCATCATCCTGTGCTGTATCTGTTGCTCTTATCTTTGAGGAATAACAGAAATTACTGCTATCTATATATATTATATATATATTATATAAATAATGGGGTGGAGACAGTGATGAACTAGGAGAATGAACAATGGCACTTCATTAGAGAAAGGTAGAGTAAGAACATGGACTGGCGTGACTGAGAGAACAGGAAAAACAGTGATCCAGCACTCATCCTCTGGGAGAGGAACGAAGGACTAAACTCCTACAGTCAGCAGAAGATACACATGCTGTCCAACAACACACACGTCTTCAGCGTCAAAGTCAGTCTCCATCTATTTAAAACTCTTTTCTTGTTACTCCAGCGGAAGCACAGCAACACTATCCTGTGCTGTTAATGTTCACCAAAGCAAGCACTGACACTGACTCCGGGTCTATATGTGAGTTCGGGACCGACACTGACTCCGGGTCTATATGTGAGTTCTGGACAGACACTGACTCCGGGCCTATATGTGAGTTCGGGACCGACACTGACTCCGGGTCTATATGTGAGTTTTGGAAAGACACTGACTCCGGGTCTATATGTGAGTTTGGGATAGACACTGACTCCGGGTCTATGTGTGAGTTTTGGACCGACACTGACTCCAGGTCTATATGTGAGTTCGGGACAGACACTGACTCCGGGTCTATATGTGAGTTCGGGACAGACACTGACTCCGGGTCTATATGTGAGTTCGAAACAGACACTGCCCCCGGGTCTATATGTGAGTACAGGGCCGACACTGACCCGGGTCTATATGTCAGTTCGGAGCAGACACTGACTCCGGGTCTATATGTGAGTACGGGGCCGACACTGACCCGGGTCTATATGTGAGTTTGGAACAGACACTGACTCCGGGTCTATATGTGAGTACAGGGCCGACACTGACTCCGGGTCTATATATGAGTACGGGGCCGACACTGACTCCGGGTCTATATGTGAGTACGGGGCCGACACTGACTCCGGGTCTATATGTGAGTATGGTGCCGACACTGACTCCGGGTCTAAATGTGAGTACGGTACCGACACTGACTCCGGGTCTAAAAGTGAGCACGAGGCCGACACTGACTCCGGGTCTATATGTGAGTTCGGGAGAGACACTGACTCTGGGTCTATATGTGAGTTTTGGACCGACACTGACTCCGGGTCTATATGTGAGTTCGGGACAGACACGGACTCCGGGTCTATATGTGAGTTCGGGACAGACACTGACTCCGGGTCTATATGTGAGTTTGGAACAGACACTGACTCCGGGTCTATATGTGAGTACAGGGCCGACACTGACTCCGGGTCTATATGTGAGTACGGGGCCGACACTGACTCCGGGTCTATATGTGAGTACGGGGCCGACACTGACTCCGGGTCTATATGGGAGTACGGTGCCGACACTGACTCCGGGTCTAAATGTGAGTACGGTGCTGACACTGACTCTGGGTCTAAATGTGAGCACGGGGCCGACACTGACTCCGGGTCTATATGTGAGTTCGGGACAGACACTGACTCCGGGTCTAAATGTGAGTACGGGGCCGACACTAACTCCGGGTCTATATGTGAGTTCGGTACAGACACTGACTCCGGGTCTAAATGTGAGTACGGGGCCGACACTGACTCCGGGTCTATATGTGAGTACGGGGCCGACACTGACTCCTGGTCTATATGTGAGTTCGGGGCAGACACTGACTCCGGGTCTAAATGTGAGTACGGGGCCGACACTGACTCCGGGTCTATATGTGAGTACGGGGCCGAGACTGACTTCGGGTCTATATGTGAGTACAGGGCGCGACACTGACTCCGGGTCTATATGTGAGTACGGGGCCGACACTGACTCCGGGTCAATATGTGAGTACGGTGCCGACACTGACTCCGGGTCTATATGTGAGTTCGGGGCAGACACTGACTCCGGGTCTAAATGTGAGTACGGGGCCGACACTGACTCCAGGTCTATATGTGAGTACGGAGCAGACACTGACTCCGGGTCTATATGTGAGTACGGGGCCGACACTGACCCGGGTCTATATGTGAGTTTGGAACAGACACTGACTCCGGGTCTATATGTGAGTACAGGGCCGACACTGACTCCGGGTCTATATGTGAGTACGGGGCTGACACTGACTCCGGGTCTATATGTGAGTACGGTGCCGACACTGACTCCGGGTCTAAATGTGAGTACGGTGCTGACACTGACTCCGGGTCTAAATGTGAGCACGGGGCCGACACTGACTCCGGGTCTATATGTGAGTTCGGGACAGACACTGACTCCGGGTCTAAATGTGAGTACGGGGCCGACACTAACTCCGGGTCTATATGTGAGTTCGGTACAGACACTGACTCCGGGTCTAAATGTGAGTACGGGGCCGACACTGACTCCGGGTCTATATGTGAGCACGGGGCCGACACTGACTCCTGGTCTATATGTGAGTTCAGGGCAGACACTGACTCCGGGTCTAAATGTGAGTACGGGGCCGACACTGACTCCGGGTCTATATGTGAGTACGGGGCCGAGACTGACTTCGGGTCTATATGTGAGTACAGGGCCGACACTGACTCCGGGTCTATATGTTAGTACGGGGCCGACACTGACTCCGGGTCTATATGTGAGTACGGTGCCGACACTGACTCCGGGTCTATATGTCAGTTCGGGGCAGACACTGACTCCGGGTCTAAATGTGAGTACGGGGCCGACACTGACTCCGGGTCTATATGTGAGTACGGTGCCGACACTGACTCCGGGTCCAAATGTGAGTACGGGGCCGAGACTGACTTCGGGTCTATTTGTGAGTACGGTGCAGACACTGACTCCGGGTCTATATGTGAGTTCGGGGCAGACACTGACTCCGGGTCTAAATGTGAGTACGGGGCCGACACTGACTCCGGGTCTATATGTAAGTACGGTGCCGACACTGACTTCGGGTCTTTATGTGAGTACGAGGCCGAGACTGACTCCGGGTCTAAATGTGAGTACGGGGCCGACACTGACTCCGGGTCTATATGTGAGTACGGTGCCGACACTGACTCCGGGTCCAAATGTGAGTACGGGGCCGAGACTGACTTCGGGTCTATTTGTGAGTACGGTGCAGACACTGACTCCGGGTCTATATGTGAGTTCGGGGCAGACACTGACTCCGGGTCTAAATGTGAGTACGGGGCCGACACTGACTCCGGGTCTATATGTAAGTACGGTGCCGACACTGACTTCGGGTCTATATGTGAGTACGAGGCCGAGACTGACTCCGGGTCTATACGTGAGTACGGTGCCGACACTGACTCCGGGTCTATATGTGAGTTCGGGGCAGACACTGACTCCGGGTCTAAATGTGAGTACGGGGCCGACACTGACTCCGGGTCTATATGTGAGTACGGTGCCGACACTGACTCCGGGTCTAAATGTGAGTACGGGGCCGACACTGACTCCGGGTCTATATGTGAGTACGGTGCCGACACTGACTGCGGGTCTAAATGTGAGTACGGGGCCGAGACTGACTTCGGGTCTATATGTGAGTACGGTGCCGACACTGACTCCGGGTCTATATGTGAGTTCGGGGCAGACACTGACTCCGGGTCTAAATGTGAGTACGGTGCCGACACTGACTCCAGGTCTAAATGTGAGTACGGGGCCGTGACTGACTTCGGGTCTATATGTGAGTACGAGGCCGAGACTGACTTCGGGTCTATATCAGTCCTGTGTGGAATGACAAGCGGTCGGTTTTAACAGCAAAACACAACAAACACACAATATGAAGAAACTGTTCAACAGGACAATCTTTCAATATTTTAATAAAATAATAAGATTTTTTGTATCTTATAATTCTGGAAGTGTTTACAATCTTTAGAACAACCTTTCTGCAAACTACCTTAAAAGTTGTGCAAGTGTTACCAATGGAGATTTTAAAACCAAAAATTGATTTAATTTAGTTAATAGAAGTCAATTGATAAATAAAAACTGTTGATGGCATAGTGTTTGAAATCATTTGTGCTAAACTCTTCATTCCGTCGTTTGCAGATTGTTTTGAAGCGTCTTGGAGAAGTTGGATCTGCTCTGAACAGGTTCATTCTGCAGATGCTTTCATATGATTGCCTGTGACGTTCCAGGCTCATTGTGTTTGTTTACTACTTTAGTAAGAGATTGAATGGCTTCTGCTCTGTGTTCTTCTTCTTCTCTCTCTCTCTCTCTCTCTCTCTCTCTCTCTCTCTCTCTCTCTCTCTCTCTCTCTCTCTCTCTCTCGAGGAACACTGACGCTGGGGGCCAGTATTTTAAGGATGACGGGCTCGTGTGTCTGCGGCCCCAGAGCACCTGCTTTCCGTTTAAATTTGATACCCTCTTATCGTTCTCCAAATTGAATCGACTGCTCACGAGAAAAAAGACGTGTGACCTACATCTCTGACACACTTAAGAGAAGCAGAAATGGAGCAAAAGAAGAGGATCAAGGGAAAAGGAAGGAACGACCAAAAACTATTGTCATGGCCGGATCACAAGCCAAGACAAAGAAGGAGAAAACACGATGAATAATGGTCAGAAAAGGAATAACATTTATTAAAGATAGAAGAATAAAACGGGGAAAGATTAAACAAAAACAAAACAAACAACTGAAAAGAGAACAGAAACGGCAGGAGGACTGAAGACTGATCCAACACAGGTGTAACACACACACACTTCACACTTTCTGATAAATAAAAAATTAAAATTCCAGTTTCTACAAAATCTTTTTTATCAGATTATGAAGTGAGGATTAATTAGGTCTGTCTCTCAGATCTTGGATTAGCTGTAATATAAACCAGACACAGTGTGAACGGGGAGCAGGAAATGGATTCTGGTAACTGGACATTAAAAGACCTTTGAAGAATAGAAAACTAGATTTAGAGTGACCTTTTAAATAGATTACAACACATCCAGGGATCAAAGGTTTTAAAAGTTTAAGTATTTTATAATTATGTGTGTGTGTGTGCGTGGGGGGGAATCGAATGCTCTGACGCACTGCTTCATTCGCAAAAGTTGGATACAAACCTCCCGCTGTGACACTCAGACAGGAGCAGAACGGTCATCATGTTCAGTCTCTTCTACCGCACACATTCCATTATTAAATCGATCTCTGGGGGCCCCAAAAGTCTGTGGGCCCCCCTTTGCGGCGCCCCTGCATTTAGGAACCAACTTTATCTCAAAATCAAAACACTTTCTCAACAATGTTGCTGTATTGTTGAATGCCTATTACAGTTTTTTTTACAATCGCTATGACATTTTTTTCAATACTTTTAACAAATTTCCTAAACTCTTAACACAGTTAGCACTACATCGGTCTGTGTAAGCTATACTATTGACACATTTCTTGTTGCTTTAACACAAAATGCATACAATTAACCCAAATTTAAAATGCTTGAACTTCTTTTACACACAAGCTCAAACAAGACCAAAACAATGTATTTTTACTGCCAAATTTACCACTGCTTTAACACTGTATGTCAGAACAGAAAACACCATGTTCTAAACCTAACCTTACAGGCTAAAGTCAAGATAAACAGCTGTTTATATTGTGAATTGAAACACAAATATATCCCCTGTATTTTATTCTATTGTTACTGAGAAACAGCTGATTGAATTATGCAAATATATAAATTTATTTTTATTTATTTTCTTTATTGCAGCAATTCTGTCTCTGTCTTCGTTTTTTCATTACAGTAACCGTACATTCTATAAAGCACTCTGAGATGGGTCTTTTTTATTGAATTTCTGCAGCAAAAAAACCTAAACCCAACAAAACAAAAATGTAGAGAGGCTTCAAAAGAAACTGCAGTGCAAAACACAATATATGATCAATACAATACATATAAAATATACAATACATATAAAATAATGCAGTTTCTGTAATTCCATCTGATGTTAGTGTTTTTATGACATTGTGCTATGATTGACTACATCTTCCTGTTGGACGAGAATATATGTTAGTGTTTTGAAAAATTATTTGATTTTGAGACATGTTTGCAGTGTTTTGGTAGACATAGTGTATTGTTGCTAGTGTATTATTGTATTTTGAAAATTAGTGTTGGAGTTTAGTTTACAATGTGTGATTTTGAGCATGAAATTAACTGTTTTGCCAATTGTGTGTTATAGGTGTGTTGGTGTGTTAAGAGTTTAGGAAATTTGTTAAAAGTATTGAAAAAATTGTCATAGTGATTGTAAAAAACTGTAAGTTGAAAATATGGAATTATTGATTCTCAGTTCTTCCGTAAACCTTCACCATTTCCATCTGAAAAAAACGACCCGTTTGATGGAGAACTGCATCATCCATTACTGTCTGCATTGGATCCTACAAGAGCAACAAAGGCACCATCTTCTTTAGTGCTTTTATTGAAGAATTGATGTAAATAAAGTTGTACGCTCAAAGGATTTCCAGGAAATCAACAGTTATGTTGTCAAATCAATATTTTACCATAACAAGCACTTGCATGCTGATAAAGACACAGCAGTCGAAAATGAGAAATGAAAGTTTCACAACAAACATATTCATATAGGATTTTAAACACATAGTTCACCCAAAAATTAAAATACTGTCTCCATTTATCATGTCAGTCCAAACATATATGATTTTCTTTCTTCTGTGGAACGCAAAAGAAAATATTCTGAAAAATTATTTGTCTACATTAACACAGGCATTAAATATCTTCTTTTATGTTCTGCAGGTTTGAAGAATAGTGAATGTTTTAGTGTGAACTAACCCTTAAACAATGGATATTGTGACAAAGATGCCATCAACCGTCAACGGTCCGTTTAGTGTGACATGCAAATCCACTCTGAAAACTGATAGTCATCCTGCTACTGTACGGTTTCCTGATTTGAATCTATTCAAATAAAGAATAATTTTGCAGAAAACTTTTAATAATACGGATGCCCATGGGTTGATCTTACGGCACAAAAAAGAAAGCAGTAATGTTTGTTTGTTCATGCAAGTTTGAAATAATAAACATCTAAATGCAAATTATATTTTCTTTTTTCATTTAGGAAAAAAACTCTCTGCCTCTCTCACTCTGTCTCTAACACACACACACAGTGTAAGAGGAAAGAATATACAGTTTGTACAGTATAAAGAACACTATGGAGAGTCCCCATTTAGATAGCTAAGTAAACATTGTGTGTGCGTGTGCGTGTGTGTGTGTGTGTCTAACCTGGCCCCTAAACCTACCCAGTGCAAACACAAACACACAAAAACACAAACAGAGAATGATCATTTAAAAATGTAGATTTTAGGATTAAAACGGCTAAGAGCTCTAATTAATTAATTGCAATATATGCAGAAGAGTTATTATTCTTCTGTTGAAAATCAATTCTTAATAATGTCAGATTTCCGCTACGCTTTAGACAGCCGCCGCTCCACTAATACACGAGGAACTGTCGAGAGAGTTCAGTGTAACTGTATATCGAGGCCCGCAGTGTTTAGCAGCTGAACTGATCTCTTCCTCTTCCAAAGACGTTTAGTGAACAGACCTTTACTTCTAAGAGAGAGAGAGAGAGAGAGAGAGAGAGAGAGAGAGAGAGAGAGAGAGAGAGAGAGAGAGAGAGAGAGAGAGAGAGAGAGAGAGAGAGAGAGAGAGAGAGAGAGAGAGAGACCTGCCAAGAGCAGTGAGCTGATCTCACACAAACACACAGTTCTCCAGCGTCTCTTACACACACACACACAAAAGCGTCTCTTACACACACACAGAAGCCTCTCTTACACACACACACAGAAGCGTCTCTTACACACACACACAGAAGCGTCTCTTACACACACACAGAGAAGCGTCTCTTACACACACACACACAGAAGCGTCTCTTACACACACACACAGAAGCGTCTCTTACACACACACACACACACACAGAAGCGTCTCTTACACACACACACACACAGAAGCGTCTCTTACACACACACACACGGAAGCGTCTCTTACACACACACACACAGAAGCGTCTCTTACACACACACACAGAAGCGTCTCTTACACACACACACACACACACACAGAAGCGTCTCTTACACACACACACACACACACAGAAGTGTCTCTTACACACACACAGAAGCGTCTCTTACAAACACACACACAGAAGCATCTCTTACACACACACACACACACACACACAGAAGCGTCTCTTACACACACACACACACAGAAGCGTCTCTTACACACACACACAGAAGCGTCTCTTACACACACACACACACACACACAGAAGCGTCTCTTACACACACACACACACAGAAGCGTCTCTTACACACACACACACACACACACACACACACACAGAAGCGTCTCTTACACACACACACACACACACACACACACACACACACACACACAGAAGTGTCTCTTACACACACACACACAGAAGTGTCTCTTACACACACACACAAACAGGAGGGTAGCCGTTTGAATTTGGCATAGAGCACATTTTCAATTCCAGTAGATTGGCTGAAGATTTACACTTTGCCCGCTGTGATAGCGCTGACCGAGGACCGGCACTGCCAGGACTCAGATAGAAGTGCAGCGTTGGGCAAAAACTGGGTTTGAACTATTGGAGACTAAGCAGGAGGAGAAGAACCATGTCATCTTTTACAGTACATGCTCAGCATATCCCAAGGGATTCTGGTACACAGTTATACATTTAAATGGAGGCTTTTCTCAAAGGGTTAGTTGACTCAAAAATGAATGTTTTGTCATCATTTACTCATTTCCTCATCATTACAAACTTGTATGACTTTATTCTGTGAAACAAAAAAGAGGATATTTTAAAGAATGTTAGAGGTAAAACAACATTGGCATTGACTTTCATTGCACCTATTTCTGAAAATATCTTCTTTCATACAAGTTACGAACAAGTGAGTAAATGATGAGATAATTCATTCATTCATAACTATTCCAAAAGATACAGTACGTCTGAAGAGATGTCAATTATGTCTCATGATGATGACGATGATGATGACGATGATGATGACGATGATGATGATGACGATGATGACGATGACAATGACAATGACGATGACGATGATGACAATGATGATGACGACGACGACGATGACGATGATGATGACGATGATGATGATGACAATGATGATGACGATGATGATGACGATGATGATGACGATGATGGCGATGACGATGATGGCGATGACGATGATGGCGATGACGATGATGATGACGATGATGATGATGACAATGACAATGATGATGACGATGATGATGATGACAATGATGATGACGATGATGATGATGGCGATGACGATGACAATGACGATGATGATGATGATGATGACAATGATGATGGCGACGACGATGACGATGACGATGATGGCGATGATGATGATGATGACGATGATGGCGATGATGATGATGACGATGATGGCGATGATGATGATGACGATGATGATGACGATGATGACGATGATTATGATGGCGATGATGATGACGATGATGATGGCGATGATGATGATGATGATGATGACAATGATGATGGCGACGACGATGACGATGACGATGATGGCGATGATGATGATGATGACGATGATGGCGATGATGATGATGACGATGATGATGATGATGACGATGATGACGATGATTATGATGGCGATGATGATGACGATGATGATGGCGATGATGATGATGACGATGATGATGATGATGACGATGATGACGATGATGATGACGATGATGACAATGACGATAATGATGATGACGATGATGATGATGATGACGATGATGGCGATGACGATGATGGCGATGACGATGACGATGATTATGACAATGACGATGACGATGACGGCGATGACGATGACGATGATTATGACAATGACGATGACGGCGATGACGATGATGATGACGATGATTATGACAATGACGATGACGGCGATGACGATGACGATGATGATGACGATGATGGCGATGATGGCGATGATGATGATGATGATGATGATGACGATGATGATGATGACGATGATGATGATGACGGCGATGATGGCGATGATGGCGATGATGTTGATGAGGATGATGATGATGACGATAATGACGATGATGACGATGATGACGATGATGGCGATGATGGCGATGATGATGATGATGACGATGATGATGACGATGATGACGATGACGACGATGACGATGATGATGATGACGATGATGACGATGATGACGATGATGTTGATGAGGATGATGATGATGACAATAATGACGATGATGACGATGATGACGATGATGGCGATGATGGCGATGATGACGATGATGATGATGATGATGATGACGATGACGGCGATGACGATGACGATGACGATGATTATGACAATGACGATGACGGCGATGACGATGACGATGACGATGATGATGACGATGATGGCGATGATGGCGATGATGGCGATGATGATGACGATGATGATGATGATGATGATGACGGCGATGATGGTGATGATGGCGATGATGGCGATGATGACGATGATGGCGATGATGACGATGATGTTGATGAGGATGATGATGATGACGATAATGACGATGATGACGATGATGACGATGATGGCGATGATGGCGATGATGATGATGATGACGATGATGGCGATGATGGCGATGATGATGACGATGATGACGATGACGATGACAATAATGATGATGATGACGATGATGACGATGATGGCGATGATGGCGATGATGACGATGATGATGATGATGATGATGGCGATGATGGCGATGATGATGACGATGATGACGATGATGACGACGATGACGATGATGATGACGATGATGGCGATGGCGATGATGATGACGATGATGACGCTGACGATGGCGATGATGATGGCGATGATGATGATGACGATGATGATGACAATGATGACGACGATGATGACGATGACAATGATGACGATGATGACGATGACGATGATGACGACGACGATGATGACGATGATGACGATGATGATGATGACGATGATGATGATGACGATGATGAAACACAGAGAGTAGCTGTACAGATCTCGGCATGGATGAAAGAACATCTAACATCTGCAACTCAACTTGGCTAAACCAGAGCTTGACATCAGCATAACAGTGAAAACTAACATCATGTTTTCTAATATTTCTCCCAAGCAACTACAGCAGGATCACGCAGGTTTGACCGGCACAACATCAGGAAGATCCCTAGATCAGGATTAGACACTTCCTATCTGAGCATTTCTAGGCTGGGTTACTGCAGTCTCTTCTGGCTGGACTGATGCCATCAAACCTCTACAATGATCCAGAAACAGAGAGGCTCTTTCCAGAACCTTCTCATTCACTGTTCTGTGCTGGTGGGAAGATCTTCATAACCATATCCAAATCTGATCTTAATCTTTTAAACTTTGTATTACTAGCACTTATGTTATTGCCTCTTTAACATTAATAACTTGTTATATTCCTCATTTGTAAGTCACTTTGGGTAAAAGCATTTGATGTAGAGGTCGACCGATAGTGGATTTTACCGATATTTAGGTTTGGCCGTACATGCCGATAACCGATTATTCAACCGATAATTTTTAAAATGGATTCTTGATTAAAAACAAACATAACACTCATAAGTAAAACAGTATTGAACTGAAATGTGTTAAATGAATCAACAAATGAACTACTTTATAATGATATGGCAACATGGACTAGTGTTCTGTATTCATACCATTTCTCTGTCTGTTTTAAATGCGCGTCTGAAGTGTGAGCGCTCTCCGTGAAGCGTGTTCTCTCTGTGCCGCGTGCAGCCTCACGTGTTAACGTAAACAACTCGGCCAGTGATAGTTATTATTTGTCCTCTAGAGGGCGCTCTTGCTCTGTGTAACGCCAGCGCACTCTTCTCAGCCGCTCCAGCAACGGACGCAACCCGGAACAACTATCGGTGTGGATTTTTGCCGACAACGATAGTTCCACCAATCAACTATCGGCACTATGAGAGAACACGCTTCAACTATGAGACCACAAAAAAAATTGCCTTTCGTCGGAGATGTATGTGAGATGTTAACCATACTTTATTAACTTATTAAATTAACAGATCCATAACTTATTCACTATAAATTAAACAAATGCGTTGATACTCAAACAAATACTAAATTTGATTGGAAAAAAATATATAGTGCAGGAGAGTTTAGCAAAGGATCTTGAACATCAAAAACATCAGTAGACCAGAATTAGTACTGTGCAGTATTGGACTATGTTAGGCCTACTTTTTTTTATAAGTGTACTTCTTGTCACTCCGTGCAGCACTGAGTAGATGTTTGTCTTTCAAACAGCTACAGTAAAACTCTGAACAGGACTGCTCAAAGTTGAGAGTGATCAAGAGCTGTAACCTAGAGGGGAGGAGTAAGATGAGAAGTTTCTAATGACTTAATGATAAACTTGTCTAATGATAAACTTGAGTAATTGTATAGGGTGTTGTGAACATTAGTCATTGTTTGCAGTAACACCATCCAAACAGTGATACCACACATAAATAACCTATAATCTACAAACATTTCTAAATTTAATTACACTATTTTTATTATTGGAAAGAAAATCTATTTATATATTTATTTATGTATTCAGACCTATTGTTAATTCTATAGTATTAAAGGATGAAATTCTCTAGATTTGTTAAGCATAAGTTATTTTCTTCACACATGCACATTTTTATTATTAAATATATCGCTCTTATTTCTTATTTAAAAAAATGCATGTGTCTGACTGTGTGTCAGGATACAGGCACGGAGACAGAGGTAAGTGAATCACTATTCAGGGGAAAGTGATTGCAGGTGAGGATTCCAAAGAGGATTCTGGGGACTGTAGTGCAAAATATAACTGGTGAACTGTGACACTGTGTACCTTAACCATAATAAACAAATCATAGGAGCTGCCTCCGCCATTGTCTCGTACCAACTCTCTGCCAAAAGACCCGCCCTCCTCTGTCTCTGATTGGCCCTGAACCTGATGGTATTAAACAAACCAACAATGGCAGCGAGTATTACCCAATCAAGGGTAGAAATAGGACAAGTCCACAGAATGCGGGTGGAATGATTTGCATGGGATGATGCGTTCAAGACAACTCGTAAATACGGGACAAACCGCGTCCCGTTTTGAATCAATACGGGACGCGGTTTGTCCCGTATTTACGAGTTGTCTTGAACAACTCGCTGTTTATTTCACAAATACGGGACGATTCCGTATTTTAAGGGATGGGTGGCAACCCTAATCAGCACCGATATATCGGCAAAACTGATGAATCCGTTGACCTCTAGTTTGATGAATAGGTTAGTTTAGTTTACAACTTTATTAATCCCACAAAGGGCAATTACAGTTGGGCTTAAAACAACAAACAACACACACACACACATCATAAACCCATCCAAACACATTACCCATGTTAAAACATTAAAAAGATAATTAAATGAATAAATGTAAATGTAACATGTGCTCAGGTTTTTCGGATTTAGAAAAAGAAAGAAAGAAAAGGAGGAGAAATGAGCAAAAGATAAAGGTATGCAACTATGTTCTCTCTGTATGATTACGGTATCCATGTCATGAATGAAGGGCTAATGTTAATTGGTGGGTATAACTCTTATGTTTGTTAGCCTTTTTGCTATGATACTTGCTATGCTTATACAACAATAATTCGGTTTTAACTCAACAAACACAAGATCTAATTTCACCATCATATTGTGCTTTGCAACAAAACTGTTACAAGTTCAGTTATTTATTTCCATCAGCTGGGTTAACGGAAGTTTCAAAGACGAACATTTGCTATTTATTTGCTACAACTCTATGTCGTGACAAAGTATAGTTTAACAAGTCATAACTAAAAGTGTGCCATGCATAGAATTCGAGGCCGTAACGAAGGAGCTAATGGTTTGTGTGATGAAGGATTTAGAATATTTATTCTATATTTTATTTGTATATTATTCTTCATATTTTATATTATTGTTGCTTTCTGCTCTTGTTACATTTTTTATATATCTGATTGTATATATTTTTGGTACATTTATGTATATAATGTATATTTATTTAAGTTCTGATAACTTATCTACTGTCATATTTTGTGCAGAATTGTGTTCATTGTCTTTTGGCAATGTTGGAGGTGGAGATTGTGCACCTTAAAAAGTGTGTTTCCTGTTGTAATTGCAATAGTTAAATAACTGGATTCTCTTAAGTGTGTTTTTGAAATGTTCTAATGAAGGATTTGTGCAATTGAGAAATATAATTTTCTTTTTCACTTATGTTGTTATAATAGAATATAACTGTTTGTGCCGAATTTTGTGGGTTTTGTGTGTGTGTGTGTAGTACACAGAGTACAGGAACGTGTCGCAGTGTGTGTGTGTGTGTGAGTGTAGTCCACAGAGTACAGGAACATATCGCGGTGTGTGTGTGTGTGTGTAGTCCACATAGTACAGGAACGTGTGTGTGTTTTGTGTGTGTGTGTGTGTGTGTGTGTGTGTGTGTGTGTGTGTGTGTGTGTGTGTGTGTGTGTAGTCCACAGAGTACAGGAACGTGTCACAGTCCTACGGTCTCATGCAAATGCTTTAGTCAAATGATCGGCTCACTTGCAGCCGTGGGTTTGGATACATTGACATTCAAAACGCATCACACACACACTTCAAATTCCCGTCCGCCTCTGCAAACACAATATCCCTGTTTTAAACACCAGTTCCCGCAGTGCCGAGATGTGCTGGTTCTCCTCAACGCCACAGCAGGACCAGCAGGAGAACCAGAGAACGAACACCTGTGGCTTCAGTCATTTATAGAGAAACTGTTACTAAACTTTGGCACTCTTTCAGAAAAAAAAATGTATCCTACATTTGAAATGTACTGAGGAAAAACATACAATAAACAGTTTAGACCAATATTACTATCACAAAAGCAACCTTTACAGTATCATACTTTAGCATACGCATTTATCCAGATGCACACTAGCATTCAGAGACATTTAGTGAAAACAGCCTTTGCTGTTTACATACCAGCACTCGGGTGTGTGCGCGCATGTGTGTGTGTGAGAGAGAGTGAGAGAGTGTGTGTTTGTGTGTGTGTGTGTTTGTGAATAAGTAAGTGAGTGAGTGAGTGAGTGAGTGTTTGTGTGTGAGAGAGAGAGTGTGTGTGAGTGTATATGTGTGTGTGTGCGTGTATGTGTGAGAGAGAGACAGAGAGAGAGAGAGAGAGAGAGAGAGAGAGAGTGTGAGAGTGTGTGTGTGTGTGTGTGTGTGTGTGTGTGTGAGAGAGTGAGAGAGCGTGTGTGTGTGTGTGTGTGTGTGTGTCTAGATATTAATACTAGTGTAGAACATTGCATAGAAACTGTGTCTATTCCTCATTTAATAAGATCAAATAATAAATCTACGGGATCTAGAAAAAATCAAATTGTTATTAAAACAAAAAATCTCGCTATTAGTGAACAAAAACAATTTCTAAAGCTAGGTCTTCTAAACATTAGATCGCTCACACCTAAGGCGGTTATTGTAAATAAAATGGTCAGAGATAATAATTTCGATGTTCTGTGCCTTACTGAAACCTGGCTTAAACCAAATGATTATTTCGGTCTAAATGAGTCTACATTTACTCACCCGCCAGGATACTGTTATAAGCATGAGCCCCGTCTGATCGGTCGTGGTGGCGGTGTTGCAACAATCTACAGAGATATCCTTAATGTTACTCAGAAAACTCGTCATAGGTTTAATTCGTTTGAAGCACTTGTGCTAAATGTTACGCTCTTAGATGTAAGTGTCACGATTCACGTCTGTGTTCCCCTGTCTTGTCCCATATTAGCAGTTCCCCATTATGTTGATTAGTCTCCCCAGGTGTTTCTTATTAGCCACGCCCCCTTGTTATCTTGTTTCCTATTACTTTGTTAAGCTTGTTTGTCCCTGTGTATTTATAGCCCTTGTGTTTCACTCGTTACTTTGTCAGTTGTTGTAAGTGTAATGGTTGCCTCTGTGATTTTCCTGGTTTTGTTCCTTTGTTCTTCAAATTCTGTGTTCTGTTTTATGTGTTACTTTATTAAATATCCCTGCGTTTAGATCTTCGTCTTCCCTTGTTTTCCTCAGCACATTACAGAACAACTGACCAAAATATGGATCTAGCAGGAAGAAACAAGGATCTTGTGAGTGCTTTGTTCCATTTTTCAGGATGGCCAGTCCATTGAAAGGTATGTGGAGGAGTTTTTGGCCTGCTGTCATCTAGCATTGTTAGATGATGCCCAGCTTATGGACCTTTTTTGGAGCGGGCTGGATGAGAACATTGCCCAAATGATGCTGGCGGATTATACTGGCTGGACCCTGGCCCAATATATAGATCTGGCTCTGCGGCTCAGTGGATCTTCCTTCACCGTGGGTGAAGTAGAGGAGGATCCACCCTTAACCTTTTGTGGGGGGGGCTATACCACAGAGCCTTCACCGCTGGTCCCGTCCAGCACAGAGCCTTCACCGCTGGTCCCGTCCAGCACAGAGCCTTCACCGCTGGTCCCGTCCAGCACAGAGCCTTCACCGCTGGTCCCGTCCAGCACAGAGCCTTCACCGCTGGTCCCGTCCAGCACAGAGCCTTCACCGCTGGTCCCGTCCAGCACAGAGCCTTCACCGCTGGTCCCGTCCAGCACAGAGCCTTCACCGCTGGTCCCGTCCAGCACAGAGCCTTCACCGCTGGTCCCGTCCAGCACAGAGCCTTCACCGCTGGTCCCGTCCAGCACAGAGCCTTCACCGCTGGTCCCGTCCAGCACAGAGCCTTCACCGCTGGTCCCGTCCAGTCCAGCGCCCTCTCGCTCTCGGAGACGGAGGAGGAAGAGGACTTCCCGCGTCCCGCAATGCCTGGAAGCCCTTCCTGTCAGCCCAGAGCCCTCGCCGCTGGTCCCGTCCAGTCCAGAGACTGTTCAAGTCACGTCTGCCGCCTCCAGAGACTGTTCAAGTCACGTCTGCCGCCTCCAGAGACTGTTCAAGTCACGTCTGCCGCCTCCAGAGACTGTTCAAGTCACGTCTGCCGCCTCCAGAGACTGTTCAAGTCACGTCTGCCGCCTCCAGAGACTGTTCAAGTCACGTCTGCCGCCTCCAGAGACTGTTCAAGTCACGTCTGCCGCCTCCAGAGACTGTTCAAGTCACGTCTGCCGCCTCCAGAGACTGTTCAAGTCACGTCTGCCGCCTCCAGAGACTGTTCAAGTCACGTCTGCCGCCTCCAGAGACTGTTCAAGTCACGTCTGCCGCCTCCAGAGACTGTTCAAGTCACGTCTGCCGCCTCCAGAGACTGTTCAAGTCACGTCTGCCGCCTCCAGAGACTGTTCAAGTCACGTCTGCCGCCTCCAGAGACTGTTCAAGTCACGTCTGCCGCCTCCAGAGACTGTTCAAGTCACGTCTGCCGCCTCCAGAGACTGTTCAAGTCACGTCTGCCGCCTCCAGAGACTGTTCAAGTCACGTCTGCCGCCTCCAGAGACTGTTCAAGTCACGTCTGCCGCCTCCAGAGACTGTTCAAGTCACGTCTGCCGCCTCCAGAGACTGTTCAAGTCACGTCTGCCGCCTCCAGAGACTGTTCAAGTCACGTCTGCCGCCTCCAGAGACTGTTCAAGTCACGTCTGCCGCCTCCAGAGACTGTTCAAGTCACGTCTGCCGCCTCCAGAGACTGTTCAAGTCACGTCTGCCGCCTCCAGAGACTGTTCAAGTCACGTCTGCCGCCTCCAGAGACTGTTCAAGTCACGTCTGCCGCCTCCAGAGACTGTTCAAGTCACGTCTGCCGCCTCCAGAGACTGTTCAAGTCACGTCTGCCGCCTCCAGAGACTGTTCAAGTCACGTCTGCCGCCTCCAGAGACTGTTCAAGTCACGTCTGCCGCCTCCAGAGACTGTTCAAGTCACGTCTGCCGCCTCCAGAGACTGTTCAAGTCACGTCTGCCGCCTCCAGAGACTGTTCAAGTCACGTCTGCCGCCTCCAGAGACTGTTCAAGTCACGTCTGCCGCCTCCAGAGACTGTTCAAGTCACGTCTGCCGCCTCCAGAGACTGTTCAAGTCACGTCTGCCGCCTCCAGAGACTGTTCAAGTCACGTCTGCCGCCTCCAGAGACTGTTCAAGTCACGTCTGCCGCCTCCGAGTCAAGAGTCTGTTCCAGTCACGTCTGCCGCCTCCGAGTCAAGAGTCTGTTCCTGTTCCTGAGCCAGAGTCAGTGTGTGTGTTGTCCGTTCCCGAGCCATTGTATGTGTTGTCTATTCCCGAGCCATTGTATGTGTTGTCTATTCCCGAGCACGAGCCAGTGAGTGTGTTGTCTGTTCCCGAGCACGAGCCAGTGAGTGTGTTGTCTGTTCCCGAGCACGAGCCAGTGAGTGTGTTGTCTGTTCCCGAGCACGAGCCAGTGAGTGTGTTGTCTGTTCCCGAGCACGAGCCAGTGAGTGTGTTGTCTGTTCCCGAGCACGAGCCAGTGAGTGTGTTGTCTGTTCCCGAGCACGAGCCAGTGAGTGTGTTGTCTGTTCCCGAGCCCGTGAGTGTGTTGTCTGTTCCCGAGCCAGGGAGTGTGTTGTCTGTTCCCGAGCCAGGGAGTGTGTTGTCTGTTCCCGAGCCAGGGAGTGTGTTGTCTGTTCCCGAGCCAGGGAGTGTGTTGTCTGTTCCCGAGCCAGTGAGTGTGTTGTCTGTTCCCGAGCCACTGAGTGTGTTGTCTGTTCCCGAGCCACTGAGTGTGTTGTCTGTTCCCGAGCCACTGAGTGTGTTGTCTGTTCCCGAGCCACTGAGTGTGTTGTCTGTTCCCGAGCCACTGAGTGTGTTGTCTGTTCCCGAGCCACTGAGTGTGTTGTCTGTTCCCGAGCCACTGAGTGTGTTGTCTGTTCCCGAGCCACTGAGTGTGTTGTCTGTTCCCGAGCCACTGAGTGTGTTGTCTGTTCCCGAGCCACTGAGTGTGTTGTCTGTTCCCGAGCCACTGAGTGTGTTGTCTGTTCCCGAGCCACTGAGTGTGTTGTCTGTTCCCGAGCCACTGAGTGTGTTGTCTGTTCCCGAGCCACTGAGTGTGTTGTCTGTTCCCGAGCCACTGAGTGTGTTGTCTGTTCCCGAGCCACTGAGTGTGTTGTCTGTTCCCGAGCCACTGAGTGTGTTGTCTGTTCCCGAGCCACTGAGTGTGTTGTCTGTTCCCGAGCCACTGAGTGTGTTGTCTGTTCCCGAGCCACTGAGTGTGTTGTCTGTTCCCGAGCCACTGAGTGTGTTGTCTGTTCCCGAGCCACTGAGTGTGTTGTCTGTTCCCGAGCCACTGAGTGTGTTGTCTGTTCCCGAGCCACTGAGTGTGTTGTCTGTTCCCGAGCCACTGAGTGTGTTGTCTGTTCCCGAGCCACTGAGTGTGTTGTCTGTTCCCGAGCCACTGAGTGTGTTGTCTGTTCCCGAGCCACTGAGTGTGTTGTCTGTTCCCGAGCCACTGAGTGTGTTGTCTGTTCCCGAGCCACTGAGTGTGTTGTCTGTTCCCGAGCCACTGAGTGTGTTGTCTGTTCCCGAGCCACTGAGTGTGTTGTCTGTTCCCGAGCCACTGAGTGTGTTGTCTGTTCCCGAGCCACTGAGTGTGTTGTCTGTTCCCGAGCCACTGAGTGTGTTGTCTGTTCCCGAGCCACTGAGTGTGTTGTCTGTTCCCGAGCCACTGAGTGTGTTGTCTGTTCCCGAGCCACTGAGTGTGTTGTCTGTTCCCGAGCCACTGAGTGTGTTGTCTGTTCCCGAGCCACTGAGTGTGTTGTCTGTTCCCGAGCCACTGAGTGTGTTGTCTGTTCCCGAGCCACTGAGTGTGTTGTCTGTTCCCGAGCCACTGAGTGTGTTGTCTGTTCCCGAGCCACTGAGTGTGTTGTCTGTTCCCGAGCCACTGAGTGTGTTGTCTGTTCCCGAGCCACTGAGTGTGTTGTCTGTTCCCGAGCCACTGAGTGTGTTGTCTGTTCCCGAGCCACTGAGTGTGTTGTCTGTTCCCGAGCCACTGAGTGTGTTGTCTGTTCCCGAGCCACTGAGTGTGTTGTCTGTTCCCGAGCCACTGAGTGTGTTGTCTGTTCCCGAGCCACTGAGTGTGTTGTCTGTTCCCGAGCCACTGAGTGTGTTGTCTGTTCCCGAGCCACTGAGTGTGTTGTCTGTTCCCGAGCCACTGAGTGTGTTGTCTGTTCCCGAGCCACTGAGTGTGTTGTCTGTTCCCGAGCCACTGAGTGTGTTGTCTGTTCCCGAGCCACTGAGTGTGTTGTCTGTTCCCGAGCCACTGAGTGTGTTGTCTGTTCCCGAGCCACTGAGTGTGTTGTCTGTTCCCGAGCCACTGAGTGTGTTGTCTGTTCCCGAGCCACTGAGTGTGTTGTCTGTTCCCGAGCCACTGAGTGTGTTGTCTGTTCCCGAGCCACTGAGTGTGTTGTCTGTTCCCGAGCCACTGAGTGTGTTGTCTGTTCCCGAGCCACTGAGTGTGTTGTCTGTTCCCGAGCCACTGAGTGTGTTGTCTGTTCCCGAGCCACTGAGTGTGTTGTCTGTTCCCGAGCCACTGAGTGTGTTGTCTGTTCCCGAGCCACTGAGTGTGTTGTCTGTTCCCGAGCCACTGAGTGTGTTGTCTGTTCCCGAGCCACTGAGTGTGTTGTCTGTTCCCGAGCACGAGCGTGTGTTGTCTGTTCCCGAGCACGAGCGTGTGTTGTCTGTTCCCGAGCACGAGCGTGTGTTGTCTGTTCCCGAGCACGAGCGTGTGTTGTCTGTTCCCGAGCCTGTTCCTGTTACGTCTGCCGCCTCCGAGTCAAGAGTCTGTTCCTGTTCCTGAGCCAGAGTCAGTGTATGTGTTGTCTATTCCCGAGCACGAGCCAGTGAGTGTGTTGTCTGTTCCCGAGCCAGTGAGTGTGTTGTCTGTTCCCGAGCCAGTGAGTGTGTTGTCTGTTCCCGAGCCAGTGAGTGTGTTGTCTGTTCCCGAGCCAGTGAGTGTGTTGTCTGTTCCCGAGCCAGTGAGTGTGTTGTCTGTTCCCGAGCACGAGCCAGTGAGTGTGTTGTCTGTTCCCGAGCCTGTTCAAGTCACGTCTGCCGCCTCCGAGTCAAGAGTCTGTTCCTGTTACGTCTGCCGCCTCCGAGTCAAGAGTCTGTTCCTGTTCCTGAGCCAGAGTCAGTGTATGTGTTGTCTATTCCCGAGCCGTTGTCTATTCCCGAGCACGAGCCAGTGAGTGTGTTGTCTGTTCCCGAGCACGAGCCAGTGAGTGTGTTGTCTGTTCCCGAGCCAGTGAGTGTGTTGTCTGTTCCCGAGCCAGTGAGTGTGTTGTCTGTTCCCGAGCCAGTGAGTGTGTTGTCTGTTCCCGAGCCTGTTCCTGTTACGTCTGCCGCCTCCGAGTCAAGAGTCTGTTCCTGTTCCTGAGCCAGAGTCAGTGTATGTGTTGTCTATTCCCGAGCACGAGCCAGTGAGTGTGTTGTCTGTTCCCGAGCACGAGCCAGTGAGTGTGTCTGTTCCCGAGCCAGTGAGTGTGTTGTCTGTTCCCGAGCCAGTGAGTGTGTTGTCTGTTCCCGAGCCAGTGAGTGTGTTGTCTGTTCCCGAGCCAGTGAGTGTGTTGTCTGTTCCCGAGCCAGTGAGTGTGTTGTCTGTTCCCGAGCCAGTGAGTGTGTTGTCTGTTCCCGAGCACGAGCCAGTGAGTGTGTTGTCTGTTCCCGAGCCTGTTCAAGTCACGTCTGCCGCCTCCGAGTCAAGAGTCTGTTCCTGTTCCTGAGCCAGAGTCAGTGTATGTGTTGTCTATTCCCGAGCCGTTGTCTATTCCCGAGCACGAGCCAGTGAGTGTGTTGTCTGTTCCCGAGCACGAGCCAGTGAGTGTGTTGTCTGTTCCCGAGCCTGTTCAAGTCACGTCTGCCGCCTCCGAGTCAAGAGTCTGTTCCTGTTCCTGAGCCAGAGTCAGTGTATGTGTTGTCTATTCCCGAGCTGTTGTCTATTCCCGAGCACGAGCCAGTGAGTGTGTTGTCTGTTCCCGAGCACGAGCCAGTGAGTGTTGTCTGTTCCCGAGCCAGTGAGTGTGTTGTCTGTTCCCGAGCCAGTGAGTGTGTTGTCTGTTCCCGAGCCAGTGAGTGTGTTGTCTGTTCCCGAGCCAGTGAGTGTGTTGTCTGTTCCCGAGCCAGTGAGTGTGTTGTCTGTTCCCGAGCCAGTGAGTGTGTTGTCTGTTCCCGAGCCAGTGAGTGTGTTGTCTGTTCCCGAGCCTGTGTGTGTGTTGTCTGTTCCCGAGCCAGGGAGTGTGTTGTCTGTTCCCGAGCCAGGGAGTGTGTTGTCTGTTCCCGAGCACGAGCCAGTGAGTGTGTTGTCTGTTCCCGAGCCAGTGAGTGTGTTGTCTGTTCCCGAGCCAGTGAGTGTGTTGTCTGTTCCCGAGCCTGTGTGTGTGTTGTCTGTTCCCGAGCCAGGGAGTGTGTTGTCTGTTCCCGAGCCAGGGAGTGTGTTGTCTGTTCCCGAGCACGAGCCAGTGAGTGTGTTGTCTGTTCCCGAGCCAGTGAGTGTGTTGTCTGTTCCCGAGCCAGTGAGTGTGTTGTCTGTTCCCGAGCCTGTTCCTGTTACGTCTGCCGCCTCCGAGTCAAGAGTCTGTTCCTGTTCCTGAGCCAGAGTCAGTGTATGTGTTGTCTATTCCCGAGCCGTTGTCTATTCCCGAGCACGAGCCAGTGAGTGTGTTGTCTGTTCCCGAGCACGAGCCAGTGAGTGTGTCTGTTCCCGAGCCAGTGAGTGTGTTGTCTGTTCCCGAGCCAGTGAGTGTGTTGTCTGTTCCCGAGCCAGTGAGTGTGTTGTCTGTTCCCGAGCCAGTGAGTGTGTTGTCTGTTCCCGAGCCAGTGAGTGTGTTGTCTGTTCCCGAGCCAGTGAGTGTGTTGTCTGTTCCCGAGCCTGTGTGTGTGTTGTCTGTTTCCGAGCCCGAACAAGGGTGTGTGTTGTCTGTTCCCGAGCCAGGGAGTGTGTTGTCTGTTCCCGAGCACGAGCCAGTGAGTGTGTTGTCTATTCCCGAGCACGAGCCAGTGAGTGTGTTGTCTGTTCCCGAGCCAGTGAGTGTGTTGTCTGTTCCCGAGCCAGTGTGTGTGTTGTCGGTTTCCGAGCCCGAGCAAGGATGTGCGTTGTCTGTTCCCGAGCCAGTGAGTGTGTTGTCTGTTCCCGAGCCAGTGTGTGTGTTGTCGGTTTCCGAGCCCGAGCAAGGGTGTGTGTTGTCTGTTCCCGAGCCAGTGAGTGTTGTCTGTTCCCGAGCACGAGCCAGTGAGTGTGTTGTCTGTTCCCGAGCCAGTGAGTGTGTTGTCTGTTCCCGAGCACGAGCCAGTGAGTGTGTTGTCTGTTCCCGAGCCAGGGAGTGTGTTGTCTGTTCCCGAGCCAGGGAGTGTGTTGTCTGTTCCCGAGCCAGTGAGTGTGTTGTCTGTTCCCGAGCCAGTGAGTGTGTTGTCTGTTCCCGAGCCAGTGAGTGTGTTGTCTGTTCCCGAGCCAGTGAGTGTGTTGTCTGTTCCCGAGCACGAGCCAGTGAGTGTGTTGTCTGTTCCCGAGCACGAGCCAGTGAGTGTGTTGTCTGTTCCCGAGCACGAGCCAGTGAGTGTTGTCTGTTCCCGAGCCAGTGAGTGTGTTGTCTGTTCCCGAGCCAGTGTGTGTGTTGTCTGTTCCCGAGCCAGTGTGTGTGTTGTCGGTTTCCGAGCCCGAGCAAGGGTGTGTTGTCTGTTCCCGAGCCAGGGAGTGTATTGTCTGTTCCCGAGCCAGTGAGTGTGTTGTCTGTTCCCGAGCCAGTGAGTGTGTTGTCTGTTCCCGAGCCAGTGTGTGTGTTGTCGGTTTCCGAGCCCGAGCAAGGGTGTGTGTTGTCTGTTCCCGAGCCAGTGAGTGTTGTCTGTTCCCGAGCACGAGCCAGTGAGTGTGTTGTCTGTTCCCGAGCCAGTGAGTGTGTTGTCTGTTCCCGAGCCAGTGAGTGTGTTGTCTGTTCCCGAGCCAGGGAGTGTGTTGTCTGTTCCCGAGCCAGGGAGTGTGTTGTCTGTTCCCGAGCCAGGGAGTGTGTTGTCTGTTCCCGAGCCAGGGAGTGTGTTGTCTGTTCCCGAGCCAGGGAGTGTGTTGTCTGTTCCCGAGCCAGGGAGTGTGTTGTCTGTTCCCGAGCCAGGGAGTGTGTTGTCTGTTCCCGAGCCAGGGAGTGTGTTGTCTGTTCCCGAGCCAGGGAGTGTGTTGTCTGTTCCCGAGCCAGGGAGTGTGTTGTCTGTTCCCGAGCCAGGGAGTGTGTTGTCTGTTCCCGAGCCAGGGAGTGTGTTGTCTGTTCCCGAGCCAGGGAGTGTGTTGTCTGTTCCCGAGCACGAGCCAGTGAGTGTGTTGTCTGTTCCCGAGCACGAGCCAGTGAGTGTGTTGTCTGTTCCCGAGCCAGTGAGTGTGTTGTCTGTTCCCGAGCCAGTGTGTGTGTTGTCTGTTTCCGAGCCCGAGCAAGGGTGTGTGTTGTCTGTTCCCGAGCCAGGGAGTGTGTTGTCTGTTCCCGAGCACGAGCCAGTGAGTGTGTTGTCTGTTCCCGAGCACGAGCCAGTGAGTGTGTTGTCTGTTCCCGAGCACGAGCCAGTGAGTGTGTTGTCTGTTCCCGAGCCAGTGAGTGTGTTGTCTGTTCCCGAGCCAGTGAGTGTGTTGTCTGTTCCCGAGCCAGTGTGTGTGTTGTCTGTTTCCGAGCCCGAGCAAGGGTGTGTGTTGTCTGTTCCCGAGCCAGGGAGTGTGTTGTCTGTTCCCGAGCCAGGGAGTGTGTTGTCTGTTCCCGAGCCAGGGAGTGTGTTGTCTGTTCCCGAGCCAGTGAGTGTGTTGTCTGTTCCCGAGCACGAGCCAGTGAGTGTGTTGTCTGTTCCCGAGCACGAGCCAGTGAGTGTGTTGTCTGTTCCCGAGCCAGTGTGTGTGTTGTCTGTTTCCGAGCAAGGGTGTGTGTTGTCTGTTCCCGAGCCAGTGTGTGTGTTGTCTGTTCCCGAGCCAGTGTGTGTGTTGTCTGTTCCCGAGCCAGTGTGTGTGTGTTGTCTGTTCCCGAGCCAGGGTGTGTGTTGTCTGTTCCCGAGCCAGGGTGTGTGTGTTGTCTGTTCCCGAGCCAGGGTGTGTGTGTTGTCTGTTCCCGAGCCAGGGTGTGTGTGTTGTCTGTTCCCGAGCCAGTGTGTGTGTTGTCTGTTCCCGAGCACGAGCCAGTGAGTGTGTTGTCTGTTCCCGAGCACGAGCCAGTGAGTGTGTTGTCTGTTCCCGAGCACGAGCCAGTGAGTGTGTTGTCTGTTCCCGAGCCAGTGAGTGTGTTGTCTGTTCCCGAGCCAGTGAGTGTGTTGTCTGTTCCCGAGCCAGTGTGTGTGTTGTCTGTTTCCGAGCCCGAGCAAGGGTGTGTGTTGTCTGTTCCCGAGCCAGGGAGTGTGTTGTCTGTTCCCGAGCCAGGGAGTGTGTTGTCTGTTCCCGAGCCAGGGAGTGTGTTGTCTGTTCCCGAGCCAGGGAGTGTGTTGTCTGTTCCCGAGCACGAGCCAGTGAGTGTGTTGTCTGTTCCCGAGCACGAGCCAGTGAGTGTGTTGTCTGTTCCCGAGCACGAGCCAGTGAGTGTGTTGTCTATTCCCGAGCACGAGCCAGTGAGTGTGTTGTCTGTTCCCGAGCCAGTGTGTGTGTTGTCTGTTTCCGAGCAAGGGTGTGTGTTGTCTGTTCCCGAGCCAGTGTGTGTGTTGTCTGTTCCCGAGCCAGTGTGTGTGTGTTGTCTGTTCCCGAGCCAGTGTGTGTGTGTTGTCTGTTCCCGAGCCAGTGTGTGTGTTGTCTGTTCCCGAGCCAGTGTGTGTGTTGTCTGTTCCCGAGCCAGTGTGTGTGTGTTGTCTGTTCCCGAGCCAGGGTGTGTGTGTTGTCTGTTCCCGAGCCAGGGTGTGTGTGTTGTCTGTTCCCGAGCCAGTGTGTGTGTTGTCTGTTCCCGAGCCAGGAAGTGTGTTGTCTGTGCCCGAGCCAGTGTGTGTGTTGTCTGTTCCCGAGCCAGTGTGTGTGTTGTCTGTTTCCGAGCCCGAGCAAGGGTGTGTGTTGTCTGTTCCCGAGCCAGGGAGTGGTTTGTCTGTTCCCGAGCCAGGGAGTGTGTTGTCTGTTCCCGAGACAGGGAGTGTGTTGTCTGTTCCCGAGCCGGAGCCAGTGTGTGTGTTGTCTGTTCCCGAGCCAGGGTGTGTGTTGTCTGTTCCCGAGCCAGTGTGTGTGTTGTCTATTCCCGAGCCATTGTATGTGTTGTCTATTCCTGAGCCCGAGCCGGGGTGTGTGTGTGTTGTCTGTTCCCGAGCCAGTGTGTGTGTGTTGTCTGTTCCAGAGCCAGTGTGAGTGTTGTCTATTCCTGAGCACGAGCCAGTATGTGTTGTCTATTCCCGAGCACGAGCCAGTGAGTGTGTTGTCTATTCCCGAGCACGAGCCAGTGAGTGTGTTGTCTGTTCCCGAGCACGAGCCAGTGAGTGTGTTGTCTATTCCTGAGCACGAGCCAGTGAGTGTGTTGTCTGTTCCCGAGCCAGTGAGTGTGTTGTCTGTTCCCGAGCCAGTGAGTGTGTTGTCTGTTCCCGAGCCAGTGTGTGTGTTGTCTGTTCCCGAGCCAGTGTGTGTGTTGTCTGTTCCCGAGCCAGGAAGTGTGTTGTCTGTTCCCGAGCCTGTGTTGTCTGTTCCCGAGCCAGTGTGTGTGTTGTCTGTGCCCGAGCCAGTGAGTGTGTTGTCTATTCCTGAGCACGAGCCAGTATGTGTGTTGTCCGTTCCCGAGCCAGGGAGTGTGTTGTCTGTGCCCGAGCCAGTGTGTGTGTTGTCTGTGCCCGAGCCAGTGTGTGTGTTGTCTGTTCCCGAGCCAGTGTGTGTGTTGTCTGTTCCCGAGCCAGGGTGTGTGTTGTCTGTTCCCGAGCCAGTGAGTGTGTTGTCTGTTCCCGAGCCAGGGAGTGTGTTGTCTGTTCCCGAGCCAGGGAGTGTGTTGTCTGTTCCCGAGCCAGGGAGTGTGTTGTCTGTTCCCGAGCCAGGGAGTGTGTTGTCTGTTCCCGAGCCAGGGAGTGTGTTGTCTGTTCCCGAGCCAGGGAGTGTGTTGTCTGTTCCCGAGACAGTGTGTGTGTTGTCTGTTCCCGAGCCGGAGCCAGTGTGTGTGTTGTCTGTTCCCGAGCCAGGGTGTGTGTGTGTTGTCTGTTCCCGAGCCAGTGTGTGTGTTGTCTATTCCTGAGCCCGAGCCGGGGTGTGTGTGTGTGGTCTGTTCCAGAGCCAGTGTGTGTGTTGTCTGTTCCCGAGCCGGAGCCAGTGTGTGTGTTGTCTGTTCCCGAGCCAGGGTGTGTGTGTTGTCTGTTCCCGAGCCAGTGTGTGTGTTGTCTATTCCTGAGCCCGAGCCGGGGTGTGTGTGTGTGGTCTGTTCCAGAGCCAGTGTGAGTGTTGTCTGTTCCAGAGCCAGTGTGTGTGTTGTCTGTTCCAGAGCCAGTGTGTGTGTTGTCTGTTCCAGAGCCAGTGTGTGTGTTGTCTGTTCCAGAGCCAGTGTGTGTGTTGTCTGTTCCAGAGCCAGTGTGTGTGTTGTCTGTTCCCGAGCCCGAGCCAGTGAGTGTGTTGTCTGTTCCCGAGCCAGTGAGTGTGTTGTCTGTTCCCGAGCCAGTGAGTGTGTTGTCTGTTTCGGAGCCCGAGCAAGGGTGTGTGTTGTTTGTTCCCGAGCCAGGGAGTGTGTTGTCTGTTCCCGAGCCCGAGCCAGGGAGTGTGTTGTCTGTTCCCGAGCCAGGGAGTGTGTTGTCTGTTCCCGAGCCAGGGAGTGTGTTGTCTGTGCCCGAGCCAGTGTGTGTGTTGTCTGTTCCCGAGCCAGGGAGTGTGTTGTCTATTCCTGAGCACGAGCCAGTGAGTGTGTTGTCTGTTCCCGAGCCAGTGAGTGTTTTGTCTGTTCCCGAGCCAGTGTGTGTGTTGTCTGTTTCCGAGCCCGAGCCAGGGAGTGTGTTGTCTGTTCCCGAGCCAGGGAGTGTGTTGTCTGTTCCCGAGCCAGGGAGTGTGTTGTCTGTTCCCGAGCCAGGGAGTGTGTTGTCTGTTCCCGAGCCAGGGAGTGTGTTGTCTGTGCCCGAGCCAGTGTGTGTGTTGTCTGTTCCCGAGCCAGTGTGTGTGTTGTCTGTTTCCGAGCCCGAGCAAGGGTGTGTGTTGTCTGTTCCCGAGCCAGTGAGTGTGTTGTCTGTTCCCGAGCCAGTGAGTGTGTTGTCTGTTCCCGAGCCAGTGAGTGTGTTGTCTGTTCCCGAGCCAGGGAGTGTGTTGTCTGTTCCCGAGCCAGGGAGTGTGTTGTCTGTTCCCGAGCCAGGGAGTGTGTTGTCTGTTCCCGAGCCAGGGAGTGTGTTGTCTGTTCCCGAGCCAGGGAGTGTGTTGTCTGTTCCCGAGCCAGGGAGTGTGTTGTCTGTTCCCGAGCCAGGGAGTGTGTTGTCTGTTCCCGAGCCAGGGAGTGTGTTGTCTGTTCCCGAGCCAGGGAGTGTGTTGTCTGTTCCCGAGCCAGGGAGTGTGTTGTCTGTTCCCGAGCCAGGGAGTGTGTTGTCTGTTCCCGAGCCAGGGAGTGTGTTGTCTGTTCCCGAGCCAGGGAGTGTGTTGTCTGTTCCCGAGCCAGGGAGTGTGTTGTCTGTTCCCGAGCCAGGGAGTGTGTTGTCTGTTCCCGAGCCAGGGAGTGTGTTGTCTGTTCCCGAGCCAGGGAGTGTGTTGTCTGTTCCCGAGCCAGGGAGTGTGTTGTCTGTTCCCGAGCCAGTGTGTGTGTTGTCTGTTCCCGAGCCAGTGTGTGTGTTGTCTGTTCCCGAGCCTGTGTTGTCTGTTCCCGAGCCAGTGTTGTCTGTTCCCGAGCCAGTGAGTGTGTTGTCTGTTCCCGAGCCAGGGTTGTCTGTTCCCGAGCCAGTGAGTGTGTTGTCTGTTCCCGAGCCAGGGTTGTCTGTTCCCGAGCCAGTGAGTGTGTTGTCTGTTCCCGAGCCAGGGAGTGTGTTGTCTGTTCCCGAGCCAGGGAGTGTGTTGTCTGTTCCCGAGCCAGGGAGTGTGTTGTCTGTGCCCGAGCCAGTGTGTGTTGTCTGTTCCCGAGCCAGTGTGTGTGTTGTCTGTTTCCGAGCCCGAGCAAGGGTGTGTGTTGTCTGTTCCCGAGCCAGTGAGTGTTGTCTGTTCCCGAGCCAGTGAGTGTTGTCTGTTCCCGAGCCAGTGAGTGTGTTGTCTGCTCCCGAGCCAGTGTGTGTGTTGTCTGTTCCCGAGCCAGTGTTTGTGTTGTCTGTTCCCGAGCTAGTGTGTGTGTTGTCTGTTCCCGAGCCTGTGTTGTCTGTTCCCGAGCCAGTGAGTGTGTTGTCTGTTCCCGAGCCAGTGAGTGTGTTGTCTGTTCCCGAGCCAGGGAGTGTGTTGTCTGTGCCCGAGCCAGTGTGTGTTGTCTGTTCCCGAGCCAGTGTGTGTGTTGTCTGTTTCCGAGCCCGAGCAAGGGTGTGTGTTGTCTGTTCCCGAGCCAGTGAGTGTGTTGTCTGCTCCCGAGCCAGTGTGTGTGTTGTCTGTTCCCGAGCCAGTGTTTGTGTTGTCTGTTCCCGAGCCAGTGTGTGTGTTGTCTGTTCCCGAGCCTGTGTTGTCTGTTCCCGAGCCAGTGTGTGTGTTGTCTGTTCCCGAGCCAGTGTGTGTGTTGTCTGTTCCCGAGCCTGTGTTGTCTGTTCCCGAGCCAGTGTGTGTGTTGTCTGTTCCCGAGCCAGTGAGTGTGTTGTCTGTGCCCGAGCCAGTGAGTGTGTTGTCTGTTCCCGAGCCAGTGAGTGTGTTGTCTGTTCCCGAGCCAGTGTGTGTGTTGTCTGTTCCCGAGCCAGTGTGTGTGTTGTCTGTTCCCGAGCCAGTGAGTGTTGTCTGTTTCCGAGCCCGAGCAAGGGTGTGTGTTGTCTGTTCCCGAGCCAGTGTGTGTGTTGTCTGTTTCCGAGCCCGAGCAAGGGTGTGTGTTGTCTGTTCCCGAGCCAGTGAGTGTTGTCTGTTCCCGAGCCAGTGAGTGTTGTCTGTTCCCGAGCCAGTGAGTGTGTTGTCTGCTCCCGAGCCAGTGTTTGTGTTGTCTGTTCCCGAGCTAGTGTGTGTGTTGTCTGTTCCCGAGCCTGTGTTGTCTGTTCCCGAGCCAGTGAGTGTGTTGTCTGTTCCCGAGCCAGTGAGTGTGTTGTCTGTTCCCGAGCCAGGGAGTGTGTTGTCTGTGCCCGAGCCAGTGTGTGTTGTCTGTTTCCGAGCCCGAGCAAGGGTGTGTGTTGTCTGTTCCCGAGCCAGTGAGTGTGTTGTCTGCTCCCGAGCCAGTGTGTGTGTTGTCTGTTCCCGAGCCAGTGTTTGTGTTGTCTGTTCCCGAGCTAGTGTGTGTGTTGTCTGTTCCCGAGCCTGTGTTGTCTGTTCCCGAGCCAGTGTGTGTGTTGTCTGTTCCCGAGCCAGTGAGTGTGTTGTCTGTGCCCGAGCCAGTGAGTGTGTTGTCTGTTCCCGAGCCAGTGAGTGTGTTGTCTGTTCCCGAGCCAGGGAGTGTGTTGTCTGTTCCCGAGCCAGTGTGTGTGTTGTCTGTTCCCGAGCCAGTGAGTGTTGTCTGTTTCCGAGCCCGAGCAAGGGTGTGTGTTGTCTGTTCCCGAGCCAGTGAGTGTTGTCTGTTCCCGAGCCAGTGTGTGTGTTGTCTGTTCCCGAGCCAGTGTGTGTGTTGTCTGTTCCCGAGCCAGTGAGTGTGTTGTCTGTTCCCGAGCCAGTGAGTGTGTTGTCTGTTCCCGAGCCAGGGAGTGTGTTGTCTGTTCCCGAGCCAGTGTGTGTGTTGTCTGTTCCCGAGCCAGTGAGTGTTGTCTGTTTCCGAGCCCGAGCAAGGGTGTGTGTTGTCTGTTCCCGAGCCAGTGAGTGTTGTCTGTTCCCGAGCCAGTGTGTGTGTTGTCTGTTCCCGAGCCAGTGTGTGTGTTGTCTGTTCCCGAGCCAGTGTGTGTGTTGTCTGTTCCCGAGCTAGTGTGTGTGTTGTCTGTTCCCGAGCCTGTGTTGTCTGTTCCCGAGCCAGTGTGTGTGTTGTCTGTTTCCGAGCCCGAGCAAGGGTGTGTGTTGTCTGTTCCCGAGCCAGTGAGTGTGTTGTCTGTTCCCGAGCCAGGGAGTGTGTTGTCTGTTCCCGAGACAGTGTGTGTGTTGTCTGTTCCCGAGCCCATGTGTGTGTTGTCTGTTCCCGAGCCAGGGTGGGTGTGTGTTGTCTGTTCCCGAGCCAGTGTGTGTGTTGTCTATTCCCGAGCCATTGTATGTGTTGTCTATTCCTGAGCCCGAGCCAGGGTGTGTGTGTGTGTTGTCTGTTCCCGAGCCAGTGTGTGTGTTGTCTGTTCCAGAGCCAGTGTGTGTGTTGTCTATTCCCGAGCACGAGCCAGTGAGTGTTGTCTATTCCCGAGCACGAGCCAGTGAGTGTGTTGTCTATTGCCGAGCACGAGCCAGTGAGTGTGTTGTCTATTCCTGAGCACGAGCCAGTGAGTGTGTTGTCTGTTCCCTAGCCAGTGTGTGTGTTGTCTGTTCCCGAGCCAGTGTGTGTGTTGTCTGTTTCCGAGCCCGAGCCAGTGAGTGTGTTGTCTGTTCCCTAGCCAGTGTGTGTGTTGTCTGTTCCCGAGCCAGTGTGTGTGTTGTCTGTTTCCGAGCCCGAGCCAGGGAGTGTGTTGTCTGTTCCCGAGCCAGTGTGTGTGTTGTCTGTTCCCGAGCCAGTGTGTGTGTTGTCTGTTCCCGAGCCAGTGTGTGTGTTGTCTGTTCCCGAGCCAGTGTGTGTGTTGTCTGTTCCCGAGCCAGTGTGTGTGTTGTCTGTTCCCGAGCCAGTGTGTGTGTTGTCTGTTCCCGAGCCAGTGTGTGTGTTGTCTGTTCCCGAGCCAGTGTGTGTGTTGTCTGTTCCCGAGCCAGTGTGTGTGTTGTCTGTTCCCGAGCCAGTGTGTGTGTTGTCTGTGCCCGAGCCAGTGAGTGTGTTGTCTGTGCCCGAGCCAGTGAGTGTGTTGTCTGTTCCCGAGCCAGTGTGTGTGTTGTCTGTTCCCGAGCCAGTGTGTGTGTTGTCTGTTCCCGAGCCAGTGAGTGTGTTGTCTGTTCCCGAGCCAGTGTGTGTGTTGTCTGTTCCCGAGCCAGGGAGTGTGTTGTCTGTTCCCGAGCCAGTGTGTGTGTTGTCTGTTTCCGAGCCCGAGCAAGGGTGTGTGTTGTCTGTTCCCGAGCCAGGGAGTGTGTTGTCTGTTCCCGAGCCAGGGAGTGTGTTGTCTGTTCCCGAGCCAGGGAGTGTGTTGTCTGTTCCCGAGCCAGTGTGTGTGTTGTCTGTTCCCGAGCCCGAGCCAGTGTGTGTGTTGTCTGTTCCCGAGCCAGGGTGTGTGTGTTGTCTGTTCCCGAGCCAGGGTGTGTGTGTTGTCTGTTCCCGAGCCAGTGTGTGTGTTGTCCGTTCCCGAGCCAGGGAGTGTGTTGTCCGTTCCCGAGCCAGGGAGTGTGTTGTCCGTTCCCGAGCCATTGTATGTGTTGTCTATTCCCGAGCACGAGCCAGTGAGTGTGTTGTCTGTTCCCGAGCACGAGCCAGTGAGTGTGTTGTCTATTCCTGAGTACGAGCCAGTGAGTGTGTTGTCTGTTCCCGAGCCAGTGAGTGTGTTTTCTGTTCCCGAGCCAGTGAGTGTGTTGTCTGTTCCCGAGCAAGGGTGTGTGTTGTCTGTTTCCGAGCCCGAGCAAGGGTGTGTGTTGTCTGTTCCCGAGCCAGGGAGTGTGTTGTCTGTTCCCGAGCCAGGGAGTGTGTTGTCTGTTCCCGAGCCAGGGAGTGTGTTGTCTGTTCCCGAGCCAGGGAGTGTGTTGTCTGTTCCCGAGCCAGGGAGTGTGTTGTCTGTTCCCGAGCCAGTGTGTGTATTGTCTGTTCCCGAGCCCGACCCAGTGAGTGTGTTGTCTGTTCCCGAGCCAGTGAGTGTGTTGTCTGTTCCCGAGCCAGTGAGTGTGTTGTCTGTTTCCGAGCCCGAGCAAGGGTGTGTGTTGTCTGTTTCCGAGCCAGGGAGTGTGTTGTCTGTTCCCGAGCCAGTGTGTGTGTTGTCTGTTCCCGAGCCAGTGTGTGTGTTGTCTGTTCCCGAGCCAGTGTGTGTGTTGTCTGTTCCCGAGCCAGTGTGTGTGTTGTCTGTTCCCGAGCCAGTGTGTGTGTTGTCTGTTCCCGAGCCAGGGAGTGTGTTGTCTGTTCCCGAGCCTGAGCCAGTGTGTGTGTTGTCTGTTCCCGAGCCCGAGCCAGTGAGTGTGTTGTCTGTTCCCGAGCCAGTGAGTGTGTTGTCTGTTCCCGAGCCAGTGAGTGTGTTGTCTGTTTTCGAGCCCGAGCCAGGGAGTGTGTTGTCTGTTCCCGAGCCAGGGAGTGTGTTGTCTGTTCCCGAGCCAGGGAGTGTGTTGTCTGTTCCCGAGCCAGGGAGTGTGTTGTCTGTTCCCGAGCCAGTGAGTGTGTTGTCTGTTTCCGAGCCCGAGCAAGGGTGTGTGTTGTCTGTTCCCGAGCCAGGGAGTGTGTTGTCTGTTCCCGAGCCAGGGAGTGTGTTGTCTGTTCCCGAGCCAGGGAGTGTGTTGTCTGTTCCCGAGCCCGAGCCAGTGTGTGTGTTGTCTGTTCCCGAGCCCGAGCCAGTGTGTGTGTTGTCTGTTCCCGAGCCAGTGTGTGTGTTGTCTGTTCCAGAGCCAGTGTGTGTGTTGTCTGTTCCCGAGCCAGTGTGTGTGTTGTCTGTTCCCGAGCCAGTGAGTGTGTTGTCTGTTCCCGAGCCCGAGCAAGGGTGTGTGTTGTCTGTTCCCGAGCCAGTGTGTGTGTTGTCTGTTCCCGAGCCAGTGTGTGTGTTGTCTGTTCCCGAGCCAGTGTGTGTGTTGTCTGTTCCCGAGCCAGGGAGTGTGTTGTCTGTTCCAGAGCCAGTGTGTGTGTTGTCTGTTCCCGAGCCAGTGTGTGTGTTGTCTGTTCCCGAGCCCGAGCAAGGGTGTGTGTTGTCTGTTCCCGAGCCAGTGAGTGTGTTGTCTGTTCCCGAGCCAGTGTGTGTGTTGTCTGTTCCCGAGCCAGTGTGTGTGTTGTCTGTTCCCGAGCCAGTGAGTGTGTTGTCTGTTCCCGAGCCAGTGAGTGTGTTGTCTGTTCCCGAGCCAGTGAGTGTGTTGTCTGTTCCCGAGCCAGTGAGTGTGTTGTCTGTTCCCGAGCCAGTGAGTGTGTTGTCTGTTCCCGAGCCAGTGAGTGTGTTGTCTGTTCCCGAGCCAGTGAGTGTGTTGTCTGTTCCCGAGCCGGAGCAAGGGTGTGTGTTGTCTGTTCCCGAGCCAGTGAGTGTGTTGTCTGTTTCCGAGCCCGAGCAAGGGTGTGTGTTGTCTGTTCCCGAGCCAGTGTGTGTGTTTTCTGTTCCCGAGCCAGTGTGTGTGTTGTCTGTTCCCGAGCCAGTGAGTGTGTTGTCTGTTCCCGAGCCAGTGAGTGTGTTGTCTGTTCCCGAGCCAGTGAGTGTGTTGTCTGTTCCCGAGCCAGTGAGTGTGTTGTCTGTTCCCGAGCCAGTGTGTGTGTTGTCTGTTCCCGAGCCAGTGTGTGTGTTGTCTGTTCCCGAGCCAGTGTGTGTGTTGTCTGTTCCCGAGCCCGAGCCAGTGAGTGTGTTGTCTGTTTCCGAGCCCGAGCCAGTGAGTGTGTTGTCTGTTCCCGAGCCAGTGTGTGTGTTGTCTGTTCCCGAGCCAGTGTGTGTGTTGTCTGTTCCCGAGCCAGTGAGTGTGTTGTCTGTTCCCGAGCCAGTGAGTGTGTTGTCTGTTCCCGAGCCAGTGAGTGTGTTGTCTGTATCCGAGCCGGAGCAAGGGTGTGTTGTCTGTTCCCGAGCCAGTGAGTGTGTTGTCTGTTCCTGAGCCAGTGAGTGTGTTGTCTGTTCCCGAGCCAGGGTGTGTGTTGTCTGTTCCCGAGCCAGTGAGTGTGTTGTCTGTTCCCGAGCCAGTGTGTGTGTTGTCTGTTCCCGAGCCAGTGAGTGTGTTGTCGGTTCCCGAGCCAGTGTGTGTTGTCTGTTCCCGAGCCAGTGTGTGTTGTCTGTTCCCGAACCAGTGTGTGTGTTGTCTGTTCCCGAGCCCGAGCCAGTGTGTGTGTTGTCGGTTCCCGAGCCAGTGTGTGTGTTGTCTGTTCCTGAGCCGGGGCCAGTGTCTGTTCCTGAGCCGTGGCCACCCGAGGGGTCTTCACCTCCCTGGCCGCCCGAAGGGTCTTCACCGCCCTGGCCGCCCGAAGGGTCTTCACCGCCCTGGCCCTCCGATGGACTGTCTTCTCCGCCCTGGCCGCCCGAGGGGTCGTCTCCGCCCTGGCCGCCTGCACTGCCTGCTCCGCCCTGGCCGCCTGCACTGCCTGCTCCGCCCTGGCCGCCTGCACTGCCTGCTCCGCCCTGGCCGCCTGCACTTCCTGCTCCACCCTGGTTGCTTGCTCTGCCCTGGCCCTCCATCCCTCCCCCGGGTCCGCCTCTGCTCCACCACCCTCCTGGATTATTCTTTCCTGGGGAGTGTCTGGAAGCCACTCTTAAGGGCTGTTTTATGTGTTACTTTATTAAATATCCCTGCGTTTAGATCTTCGTCTTCCCTTGTTTTCCTCAGCACATTACAGTAAGAAAGAAATCCCTATTATCTCTAGCATTGGCTACTGTATATAGACCTCCAGGGCCTTACACCGATTTCCTAAAAGAGTTTGCAGACTTTCTATCAGATCTTTTGGTCAACGTCGATAAAGCATTAATTGTTGGAGATTTTAACATACACGTAGATAATTTAAATGATGCGTTAGGGGCTGCGTTTACAGATTTATTAAACTCCTTCGGGGTCAAGCAAAATGTCACCGGACCAACTCATCGTCTTAATCATACACTCGATTTAATTATATCATATGGAACCGATCCAACCGATATAGATATCATTCCACAAAGTGATGTCACTGACCACTACATGGTAACTTGTATACTACGTACCGCTGTAATATGTCATGCTGCGCCACGTTATCGACCAGGTAGAACAATTCGTCCATCCACCATAAATCATTTCTCAAATAGCTTATCTGATCTGACTCCGCTGCTGCCTGAACCCAAACAAACAGATGAACTAGACGAACTAACTAGCACTATGAGCACCATTCTCTCTAGAACATTGGATATTGTTGCACCCATTAGATTAAAAAAGGTCAGAGAAAAAAGTATAGCACCATGGTACAATAATACTACGTATGTTTAAAGAGAGAAACCCGTAATTTAGAGCGTAAATGAAAAAAAACTAATTTAGAGAATTGTGGAAAGACAGTATGACACGTTATAAAAAGGCCCTTAAAACGGCCAGGGCTGAGCACCTCAGCAAATTAATAGAAAACAACCGAAATAATACAAGGTTTTTATTTAATACCGTGGCTAGACTAACAAATAAACAGACGTCGTCTGAACAAAATACCTCGTTACAGTTTAGTAGTAATGATTTCATGAACTTCTTCACCGAGAAAATTGAAAGCATCAGAATCAAAATCGTAAACGTTCAAACTTTGCTCGCGCCTTGTAATTCAGCCGCAATTATCACCCCGCAAGAACAATTACAATGCTTTACAACCATAGAACAAAAAGAGTTAAATAAACTTATCACTTAATCTAAAACAACAACATGTTTATTAGATCCTATACCAACTGAACTACTGAAAGAAGTGTTACCTATAGTGGAAGAGCCTCTTCTCAATATTATTAACTCATCTTTATCTTTAGGTCATGTTCCAAGAACATTCAAGCTGGCAGTTATAAAACCTCTTATTAAGAAACCACAATTAGATCAAAATAACCTAGCAAATTACAGACCCATTTCGAATCTTCAATTTATGTCAAAAATATTAGAAAAAGTTGTCCGCTCAACTCGGCTCTTTCTTGCAAGAAAACGACATCTATGAAAAGTTTCAGTCTGGATTCAGGCCACATCATAGCACTGAAACTGCGCTTGTTAGAATCACAAATGATTTATTTTAGCTTCAGACCAAGGTATCTCAGGTATCTCAGTACTAGTTTTACTTGATCTTAGTGCTGCGTTCGATACTATAGATCACACAATACTCTTAGATCGACTACAAAATTACACTGGTGTTCAAGGACAAGCATTAAGCTGGTTCAGGTCATACTTATCTGAACGCTACCATTTCGTCTACTTAAATGGAGAAAAATCGATCATAACTTTGGCAAACTGTGGAGTGCCACAGGGATCTGTGTTAGGCCCTTTATTATTCTCAATATATATGCTGCCACTTGGTAATATTCTAAGGAAACATGGAATTAGTTTCCATTGTTATGCTGATGACACTCAAATATATATTTCATCACGGCCAGATGAATACGCTAAATTATCCAAATTGACAGATTGTGTTAAAGATATAAAAGATTGGATGACGCGTAATTTTCTTTTATTAAATCCAGACAAGACAGAGGTAATACTTATCGGTTCTAAAACCGTCCACAAAACCTTTCACAGCACAACTTAAACATAGTAGGATGCCCTGTTACTTTATCCGCTACAGTAAAAGACCTGGGTGTTACATTAGACTGCAACCTGTCTTTTGAAAAGCATATTTCATATGTTACAAAAACAGCCTTTTTCCACCTTAGAAACATTGCTAAGCAACGTAATATGCAATCAGTCTCTGATGCAGAAAAGTTAGTTCATGCATTCATGACCTCGAGACTAGATTACTGTAATGCTTTATTAGCTGGTTGTCCTGCATCTTCAATAAACAAGCTACAGTTAGTCCAAAATGCAGCCGCTAGAGTTCTTACTAGATCAATAAAATATGATCATATAACATCGATTTTATCATCACTTCATTGGTTACCTATAAAGTTCCGGATTAAATACAAGGTATTGCTTTTGACTTATAAAGCTCTAAATGGTTTAGCTCCAGTCTATTTAACGGATCTTCTATCGCCTTACAATCCATCGCGCTCTTTAAGATCACTAAATTTGAGGCTTCTGGTCATTCCTAGGATATCCAGATCCATCAAAGGAGGCAGAGCATTTTCACATTTAGCTCCGAAGCTCTGGAATAGCCTTCCTGATATTGTTCGTTGCTCAGACTCGCTCTCCCAGTTTAAAACTAGACTGAAGACGCATCTATTTAGCCAGGCATTCATATAAATTTTTTATCTTAGTTACTGTAAATTCGGCCTCTAGTTCATAAACGCCAGAGGAGAACTGGCCCCCGACTGAGCCTGGGTTCTCCCAAGGTTTTTTTTTTCTCCATTGGGTCATCTGATGGAGTTTTAGGACACCATTAGGTCACTGGATGGAGTTTTTCGGTTCCTTGCCACTGTTGCCTTTGGCTTGCTCAGTTGGGGATATTCAAATTAATTAACCAATCATACCATTGATCAGCTCTACCAAACTTGGATATCTTTTTTCCAGTAATAAACAAACATTGTAAAGTTGTTTTGATTGATACTGTGAAGCAGCTTTGATACAATCTGTATTGTGAAAAGCACTATATAAATATATTTGACTTGACTGACTTGTGTGTGTGTGTTGCGTGTGTGTGTGTGTGTTGTGTGTGTGTGTGTGTGTGTGTGTTGCGTGTGTGTGTTGCGCTGCATTGTGTGACAGCAGTGTGGGCACTGAAGCCTGAAGCCTCAAACCAGCACTCAAGCCTGAACCCAGAGAGAGAGTGGAGCAGAACCTGTTCCTGAGGATCTAGCTCAACACTCCACAGAAGGACACACGCATACACACCAAACTACACTAATAAACCATTTTTTACTGTCCATCTGATACATAAACACACTAAAACTGCTATAATTTCCAGGGGTCAGAGTTAACAGGTTCAGATTCAGACACTTATCTGTGGATTTAGTTCCCACTTTCCTAGCGTCATCAGTGGAATTATTGAACTTTTTGGTGAAGGGTTCTCTCGCTGTCGTTCGCGCTGTGAAGTGACGCAGGAGAGGAAAAAGAGCCGGGCCGCTTGTGCGTCTTCGCCGGCGGGGACTCGGCACACCGCTGCCGGCAATATTTCTCTCCAACGTGTGCTCACTGTGCAACAAAATGGACGAACTTCAGCTTCTGGTGGGGAAAAACAGAGACTTTTATTCTTCTTCTGTTCTTTGCTTCATGGAGACGTGGCTGTGTGAACTGATACCGGACTCCACGCTGCAGCTGGCTGGCTTTCAACTGTACAAAGCGGACCGCATCAAAGAACTCTCCGGCAAAACAAAAGGTGGTGGTGTCTGTTTTTATATTAACAATGGCTGGTGTACCGACGTGACAGTGATTCACCAGCACTGTTCTCCTGATCTGGAATATTTTATCATAAACTGTAAACCGTTTTACTCAATCTGTGTGTTTGCTTCATTCACTCTGGTCGGTGTTTACATTCTGCCCCAGGCCAACGTGCAGTACGCACAGCGCATGCTGGCCGACCAGATACTCTGTGTGGAACAGACAAACCAGGACTCCCTTGTTATTGTTCTCGGTGACTTTAACAGGGGAAATCTCAGACAAGAACTCCCCAAATACAGACAGTTTATAAAGTGTCCAACCAGAGAGGGGAACACTTTTGACCACCGCTACACCACAGTTAGCTGTGCCTAACACGCCGTCACACGCGCTCCACTGGGACACTCTGATCACGTGATGGTCCATCTGATTCCTGCTTACAGACAAAAATTAAAACTCTGTAAACCTGTAGTGAGGACATCAAGGAAATGGACTAGTGAAGCTGTAGAGGATCTTCAGGCGTGTTTGGACTGCACTGACTGGGATGTTTTCAGGACTGCTACCAACAATCTAGATGAGTTTACAGAGACTGTGACGTCCTACATCAGCTTCTGTGAAGACAGTTGTATACCAACACGCACCAGGGTGAGTTATAACAATGACAAACCCTGGTTTACAGCTAAACTCAGACAGCTAAGGTTGCAAAAGGAGGAGGCATTTAGGAGTGGTGACAGGGCCGGGTGCAGGGCGTTAAAGTACAGGTTTAGCAAGGAGGTATGAGAAGCTAAACGGCTGTACGCAGAGAGACTAAAGAACCAGTTCTCAGCAAACAACGCCACTTCTGTCTGGAGGGGGTTCAGACAGATCACAAACTATAAACCCAAAGTCCCCCACTTCATAAACGACTCTCGCTTGGCAAATGAGCTGAACCAGTTCTACTGCCGCTTTGAGAGTCAATCGGACACCATCCTCCGTGACTCCTCCACTCAGCTTCTGCCTCAGTCCACCACTTTCTCACTTCCTGGGTCACTTCCTGACCTCTGTGGTCATGAAGTCCTTTGAACGTCTTGTGTTGTCCCACTTAAAATCCATCACAGACCCACTCCTGGACCCTCTGCAGTTTGCCTACAGAGCCAACAGGTCTGTAGACAATGCAGTAAACATGGCCCTTCACTACATCCTCCAGCATCTGGACTCCCCTGAAACCTACGCCAGGATCCTGTTTGTGGATTTCAGTTCCGCTTTTAACACCATCATCCCGGCCCTGCTGCAGGACAAGCTCTCTCAGCTGAACGTGCCTGAATCCACCTGCAGGTGGATCACTGACTTCCTGACGGACAGGAAGCAGCACGTGAAGCTGAGAAAACATGTCTCTGATTCCAGGACCATCAGCACCGGATCCCCTCAAGGCTGCGTTCTTTCCCCCCTTCTCTTCTCCCTGTACACTAACAGCTGCACCTCCAGTCATCAGACCGTCAAGCTCCTGAAGTTTGCGGACGACACTACCCTCATTGGGCTTATCTCAGGTGGGGATGAGTCCGCCTACATGTGGGAGATCAACCATCTGGTTACCTGGTGCAGCCAGAAGAGTCTGGAGCTTAACACTCTGAAGACAGTGGAGATGGTCGTGGATTTTAGAAAGAGCACAGCCCCATCCTCCCCCATCATCCTGTGTGACTCCCCAGTCACCACCGTGGACTCCTTCCGCTTCCTGGGCACCATCATCTCCCAGGACCTCAAATGGGAGCTGAACATCACCTCCATCACCAAAAAGGCAGCAGATGATGTACTTCCTGCGGCAGCTGAAGAAGTTTAGCCTGCCAAAGACAATGATGGTGCACTTCTACACCGCCATCATTGAGTCCATCATCACCGTCTCCATCACCATCTGGTACAATGCTGCCACAGCCAGGGACAAGGGCAGGCTGCAGCGTATCATTCGCTCTGCAGAGAAGGTGATTGGCTGCAATCTTCCATCACTTCAGGGCCTGTACGCCTCTAGGACTCTGAGGCGAGCAGGAAAGATCGCAGCTGACCCCTCCCACCCTGGACATAAACTGTTTCTGACTCTCCCCTCTGGCACGAGGCTGCGGTCCATCAGGACTTTTATCTCATTAACAAGGCCCGGATCCCCCGCTGACTCTTCCCCCTTGCAATTATACAAATGTCTCTGCACATGTAAATATTTTTTTTATTACTTATTTTTATTACTTATCTCATATCATGTACAAACTTGGCACATTGCACATTTGTTGTTTATTTTTAATTTTTGTTGTTGTATATTTTTATATTATTGTCCATACCATATTTATATATTTCTACATTTATTTATTTATGTCAACTGTATCTTTGTCTATGTGTAGCACCTTTTTACCAAAGCAAATTCCTCGTATGTGTAAAACATTACTTGGCAATAAAGTTCCTTCTGACTTCTGACTTATCAGAAAGTGAGCAAGTTTCAAGATCATTGATGATGTGTGTTCTGAGTCTGGCCATGATTGTTCTGAAATGTATCGTCACAGGTGGTGAATTCGCTTTAAAGAGGATAAATTTTAGAGATGCAACTTCTTGACATGTCATCAACACACTGAAAGCTCTCCGATTAGTTGTATCTTCCAATTCAGCTTAAATACATAAACAAACAAACATTCACTAGTGGACTTCAATAGTTGCGTACAAGTCTAGTCATAAGAAATCATCTTTTTCAGGAGCACAGATGATCTGAGATACTGAGCTGTGGTGCTCAAGTTAAACCTGTCCTGATGTCATCGACATCGAAGATGAGCTGCAATCTCAAAGAAGTCCAGTTAATGACTGAAAAATCTGAAAGTACTGGAGCGACTGCACACACATGATGACATGTCAGATAATTATATGATGGACACACTAGATGTAGAGCCACAGGAGCCACAGGAGTCAGAGGATCACATGACAGTGAGAGCCAGAGCTGTAAACAAAGCATCTCTCCATTAGCAAATCACCTCCAGGGTTTAAGTTTTCTGTCTCAGTTAGTCTCTGTAACCCGATCTGATGGGGTTTTCTGAACTGTGTTGAATGGAAGAAGCGCAGAGCTCTGTTGAGAATCAGACAGAAAAAGACCTATAGGCATGACTTAACATCTTTACAAACATCAATATGATTTTAAAATGGACCCTTCTTCATTTCTTAATGCATGTATTTGGTGTTACTGGTCACGATTAACCAGAGCACATCATTTGAAAGAAACCAAAAAATTGTCTGGATTGTTATATCGCCACTCCTGAACTAACTGTGTGTGTGTACACTGCATAAAGTAAAGGCTGAATACACTATACGACTCTAACATCCAAACATCTTACACTTTCCCGAGAACTTCATACACTTACAGGAGCTGACTGTAGGCAACAGCAACACTACCCATAAACAGGGAATGGGTTTGCAGGTGGAGACCACAGACAATTCAGCCTTTATCTTTATCCTTCCTGACTGATTTGTCTTTAGTTGGAGTGTGGTGTATTTGGAGTAGGAGGAACAAGAAGTTCAGGAGGAGGAACAGGAGCAGGAAAAGAAGGAGGAACAGGAGGAACAGGAGGAGGAACAGGAGGAACAGGAGGAGGAACCGGAGCAGGAGGAGCAGGAGGAGAAGGAGGAACAGAACGAACAGGAGGAGGAACAGGGCAAGCAGGAGGAGGAACAGGAACAGGGGGAGGAACAGGAGGAACAGGAGGAGCAGGAGGAGGAACAGTTACAGGAGGAACAGGAGGAGGAACAAGGGCAGGAACTGGAGGAACAGGAGGAGGAACAGGAGGAAAAGGAGGAGGAACAGGAGGAACAGGAGGATGAGAAGGAGGAGCAGGAGGAGGAGCAGGAACAGGAGGAACAGGAGGAGCAGGAGGAGGAACAGGACCAGGAACAGGAGGAACAGGAGGAGGAACAAGAAGTGCAGGAGGAGGAACAGGAGCAGGAACAGGAGGAGGAACAGGAGGAACAGGAGGAACAGGAGGAGGAACAGGAGCAGGAGGAGCAGGAGGAGGAGAAGGAGGAACAGAACAAACAGGAGGAGGAACAGGAGGAGCAGGAGGAAGAACAGGAACAGGAGGAGGAACAGGAGGAACAGGAGGAGCAGGAGTAGGGACAGTTACAGGAGGAACAGGAGGAGCAGGAGGAGGAGAAGGAGGAACATAACGAACAGGAGGAGGAACAGGAGGAGCAGGAGGAGGAGCAGGAACAGGAGGAACAGGAGGAGCAGGAGGAGGAACAGGACCAGGAACAGGAGGAAGAACAGGAGGAACAGGAGGAGCAGGAGATGGAACAGGAACAGGAACTGGAGGAACAGGAGGAGGAACAGGAACAGGAGGAGAAATAGGAGGAACAGGAGGAGGAACAGAAGGAGGAATAGGAGGAACAGGAGGAGGAACAGGAAGAACAGGAGGAGGAACAGAACGAACAGGAGGAGGAACCAAAGGAGGAATAGAAGGAACAGGCGGAGCAGGAGGAGGAACAGGAAGAACAGGAGAAACAGAAGGAACAGGAGAAGGAAGAGGAGGAACAGAAGGAGGAGCAGGAGGGGAACAGGAGGAGGAACAGAAGGAGGAGGAGGAACAGGAGAAACAGAAGAAGGAACAGGAGGAGGGACAGGAAGAACAGGAGGAGCAGGAGGAGGAACAGGAGGAACAGCAGAAACAGAAGGAGGAACAGAAGGAGGAACAGGAGGAGGAAAAGGAACAGGAGGAGAAGGAGGAGGAACAGGAACAGTACACAGTACAGGAGGAGGAACAGGAGTAGGAGCAGGAGGAGGAACATGGAGCAGGAGGAGGAGGAGGAACAGGAGGAGGAACAGGAGTAGGAGCAGGAGGAGGAACAGGAGCAGGAGGAGGAACAGGAGGAGGAACAGGAAGAACAGGCGCATATATAGCCTATCTATCTAAGTAAAACCATAAATCTACATTATGAGTCCTAATCATAAATACAGTGCATGTTCACAATAACAGTTTAAATAAATAAAATAATGATTTAAACTATGTTTTACTTCTGATATAAACATTTAGATTAAATATGCCATTCTCATGAATGGAGTTAAACACTTAAACTACATGAAACCATTTTTGGCTTTTGGGCGCACATACATTTTTAGTTAGGATCCTACACACAGTTTTATAAATGAGACCCCTGTTGTGCATCAACCCATCAGAAACCCACTTCATGAGGGTGGCATGAAAAAGTCTGGAGATGCCGTGGGGAACGTTATACTGACTGCAACATCCAGCATGACCGGTTTGGTGGTTAGACTGGGGACTGATGTTCTGGGGAATATTGGAGGGTCCCACAGACCTTCACATGCTGGCCAATGGTTCCCTTACCACTGTTAGAGACGGGATGAAACACTGAGAGCCACTGTAAGAGCTCACACTGGTGCAGTGGCCCTGGGCTCCTCCTAACCTCATCTGGCCACAGTGTGTACAGACTTTCTGAATGATGAAGGCATTGATGCCATTAACTGGCCCTCACGTTCCCCAGACCTAAATCCAGTGGAGAAAACCTGGACATTATGAACCTGAGCTTCTGAAGCCGCCAAACAGAAGCTCAGATGATGCCCAGATCCAGATCCTTGTGACATAATGTTCTCAACGAATTGAACAATGTATATAAGTAAAGATTTAAATGTTCCCTTAATTTTTTGAGCAGTGTATGAAATACTGCATATTTACAGAATAATTTTTGTAATGCATATTATTAAAGCTACTTTTTTGAGTTCAACATTTACAAAATCATGAATCAATTTTCCACACTGTGTTTTTGTCTTATCCTGAGTCACTACGCTATACCTATAATAAGTGTTTATATTGGGACTACTTTAGACCGGTCGGGTCGCACCGCTGTGGAGGCACACAGAATCTGCATGACGCGTCATAGACCGCAACACAGAGAAGTAGATCCGGCTGCAGTGTTCTTCCACAAGATTAATGCAGTTCTGTTTATTAACCGTTAGAGGGACAAAAGTTACGGACTGCCGCTTTAAAATTGAGTAGTAAATGACCTTGTCATTTTTACTCTGCAGGTGTAATTTTAAGATTGAGCTCTTCCTGAAACCTCAATGCTTTACTGAGAAATGCACTGCAAAGATATTTCTATAACAAGTATGCAGTGGATCAACAACCTTCTGTTCTCAAAGACAAATACTCACATTCCAATAATCAGAAGGCAGAAACACTCCAGTTCTCCTCATTTACAAAGCTTGTCTATAATTGCATTCATCTAAACTGTCAGAAATCGTCTGCAATCATTTTTTTCACAAAGCACTGCAAAACACTAAAAAGGCCTATATGTTTTGAGAAGAAACTGACATGTATTCATTAAAAGCAAACCACTCTGTAAGAGACACTTGCTATTATTGACTATCTATAACGTAGGACACAGTTTGCTTCAAATCAGAATTTGAAAAAAAGTAATTACCTTATTCTGATCGGTCCAGTACAGGTAGAAGCCCTGAGGGTCGACCCGCAGCGTCACCGGCGTAACTGTGGCGCAGTCCTACAAAACACCAGACAAACACATCAAAACACCAGACAATCACATCAAAACACCAGAAAATCACATCAAAACTCACATCAAAACACCAGACAATCACATCAAAACACCAGACAATCACATCAAAGCACCACACAATCACATCAAAACACCAGACAATCACATCAAAACACCAGACAATCACATCAAAACACCAGACAATCACATCAAAGCACCACACAATCACATCAAAACACCACACAATCACATCAAAACACCAGACAATCACATCAAAACACCAGACAATCACATCAAAACACCAGACAATCACATCAAAACACCAGACAATTCACATCAAAACACCACACAATCACATCAAAACACCACACAATCACAGACAAACACATCAAAACACCAGACAATCACATCAAAACACCAGACAATCACATCAGACAATCACATCAAAACACCAGACAATTCACATCAAAACACCACATATTCACATCAAAACACCACACAATCACAGACAAACACATCAAAACACCAGACAATCACATCAAAACACCAGACAATCACATCAAAACACCAGACAATTCACATCAAAACACCACACAATCACAGACAAACACATCAAAACACCAGACAATCACATCAAAACACCAGACAATCAAATCAGACAATCACATCAAAACACCAGACAATCACATCAAAACACCAGAGAATTCACATCAAAACACCACACAATCACAGACAAACACATCAAAACACCACACAATCACATCAAAACACCAGACAATTCACATCAAAACACCACACAATCACAGACAAACACATCAAAACACCACACAATCACATCAAAACACCACACAATTCACATCAAAACACCACACAATCACAGACAAACACATCAAAACACCAGACAATCACATCAAAACACCAGACAATCACATCAAAACACCAGACAATCCACCAATCACATCAAAACACCACACAATCAGAGACAAACACATCAAAACACCAGACAATCACATCAAAACACCAGACAATCACATCAAAACACCAGACAATCCACCAATCACATCAAAACACCACACATCGCTCCCCGGGCGCCACTCAAGGCTGCCCGCTGCTCCGGGTGTGTGTATCCACGTTTGCAGTGTGTGTGTGTGTTCACTACTCACTACTCTGCTCCTAATGTGTGTGCACTTACTTGGATGGGTTAAATGCAGAGGTCAAATTCCAAGTATGGGTTACCAGACACCAGACAATTCACATCAAAACACCACACAATCACAGACAAACACATCAAAACACCAGACAATCACATCAAAACACCAGACAATCACATCAGACAATCACATCAAAACACCAGACAATCACATCAAAACACCAGACAATTCACATCAAAACACCACACAATCACAGACAAACACATCAAAACACCAGACAATCACATCAAAACACCAGACAATCAAATCAGACAATCACATCAAAACACCAGACAATCACATCAAAACTCACATCAAAACACCAGACAATCACATCAAAACACCAGACAATCACATCAAAGCACCACACAATCACATCAAAACACCAGACAATCACATCAAAACACCAGACAATCACATCAAAACACCAGACAATCACATCAAAACACCAGACAATCACATCAAAACACCAGACAATCACATCAAAACACCAGACAATCACATCAAAACACCAGACAATCACATCAAAACACCAGACAATCACATCAAAACACCAGACAATCACATCAAAACACCACACAATCACATCAAAACACCAGACAATCACATCAAAACACCAGACAATCACATCAAAACACCAGACAATCACATCAAAGCACCACACAATCACATCAAAACACCAGACAATCACATCAAAACACCAGACAATCACATCAAAACACCAGACATTTCACATCAAAACACCACACAATCACAGACAAACACATCAAAACATCAGACAATCACATCAAAACACCAGACAATCACATCAAAACACCAGACAATCACATCAAAGCACCACACAATCACATCAAAACACCAGACAATCACATCAAAACACCAGACAATCACATCAAAACACCAGACAATCACATCAAAGCACCACACAATCACATCAAAACACCACACAATCACATCAAAACACCAGACAATCACATCAAAGCACCACACAATCACATCAAAGCACCACACAATCACATCAAAACACCACACAATCACATCAAAACACCAGACAATCACATCAAAACACCAGACAATCACATCAAAACACCAGACAATCACATCAAAACACCAGACAATTCACATCAAAACACCACACAATCACATCAAAACACCACACAATCACAGACAAACACATCAAAACACCAGACAATCACATCAAAACACCAGACAATCACATCAGACAATCACATCAAAACACCAGACAATTCACATCAAAACACCACACATTCACATCAAAACACCACACAATCACAGACAAACACATCAAAACACCAGACAATCACATCAAAACACCAGACAATCACATCAGACAATCACATCAAAACACCAGACAATTCACATCAAAACACCACACATTCACATCAAAACACCACACAATCACAGACAAACACATCAAAACACCAGACAATCACATCAAAACACCAGACAATCAAATCAGACAATCACATCAAAACACCAGACAATCACATCAAAACACCAGACAATTCACATCAAAACACCACACAATCACAGACAAACACATCAAAACACCACACAATCACATCAAAACACCAGACAATTCACATCAAAACACCACACAATCACAGACAAACACATCAAAACACCAGACAATCACAGACAAACACATCAAAACACCACACAATCACAGACAAACACATCAAAACACCAGACAATCACATCAAAACACCAGACAATCACATCAAAACACCAGACAATTCACATCAAAACACCACACAATCACAGACAAACACATCAAAACACCAGACAATCACATCAAAACACCAGACAATCAAATCAGACAATCACATCAAAACACCAGACAATCACATCAAAACACCAGAGAATTCACATCAAAACACCACACAATCACAGACAAACACATCAAAACACCACACAATCACATCAAAACACCAGACAATTCACATCAAAACACCACACAATCACAGACAAACACATCAAAACACCACACAATCACATCAAAACACCACACAATTCACATCAAAACACCACACAATCACAGACAAACACATCAAAACACCAGACAATCACATCAAAACACCAGACAATCACATCAAAACACCAGACAATCCACCAATCACATCAAAACACCACACAATCAGAGACAAACACATCAAAACACCAGACAATCACATCAAAACACCAGACAATCACATCAAAACACCAGACAATCCACCAATCACATCAAAACACCACACATCGCTCCCCGGGCGCCACTCAAGGCTGCCCGCTGCTCCGGGTGTGTGTATCCACGTTTGCGGTGTGTGTGTGTGTTCACTACTCACTACTCTGCTCCTAATGTGTGTGCACTTACTTGGATGGGTTAAATGCAGAGGTCAAATTCCAAGTATGGGTTACCAGACACCAGACAATTCACATCAAAACACCACACAATCACAGACAAACACATCAAAACACCAGACAATCACATCAAAACACCAGACAATCACATCAGACAATCACATCAAAACACCAGACAATCACATCAAAACACCAGACAATTCACATCAAAACACCACACAATCACAGACAAACACATCAAAACACCAGACAATCACATCAAAACACCAGACAATCAAATCAGACAATCACATCAAAACACCAGACAATCACATCAAAACTCACATCAAAACACCAGACAATCACATCAAAGCACCACACAATCACATCAAAACACCAGACAATCACATCAAAACACCAGACAATCACATCAAAACACCAGACAATCACATCAAAACACCAGACAATCACATCAAAACACCAGACAATCACATCAAAACACCAGACAATCACATCAAAACACCAGACAATCACATCAAAACACCAGACAATCACATCAAAACACCAGACAATCACATCAAAACACCACACAATCACATCAAAACACCAGACAATCACATCAAAACACCAGACAATCACATCAAAACACCAGACAATCACATCAAAGCACCACACAATCACATCAAAACACCAGACAATCACATCAAAACACCAGACAATCACATCAAAACACCAGACATTTCACATCAAAACACCACACAATCACAGACAAACACATCAAAACATCAGACAATCACATCAAAACACCAGACAATCACATCAAAACACCAGACAATCACATCAAAGCACCACACAATCACATCAAAACACCAGACAATCACATCAAAACACCAGACAATCACATCAAAACACCAGACAATCACATCAAAGCACCACACAATCACATCAAAACACCACACAATCACATCAAAACACCAGACAATCACATCAAAGCACCACACAATCACATCAAAGCACCACACAATCACATCAAAACACCACACAATCACATCAAAACACCAGACAATCACATCAAAACACCAGACAATCACATCAAAACACCAGACAATCACATCAAAACACCAGACAATTCACATCAAAACACCACACAATCACATCAAAACACCACACAATCACAGACAAACACATCAAAACACCAGACAATCACATCAAAACACCAGACAATCACATCAGACAATCACATCAAAACACCAGACAATTCACATCAAAACACCACACATTCACATCAAAACACCACACAATCACAGACAAACACATCAAAACACCAGACAATCACATCAAAACACCAGACAATCACATCAGACAATCACATCAAAACACCAGACAATTCACATCAAAACACCACACATTCACATCAAAACACCACACAATCACAGACAAACACATCAAAACACCAGACAATCACATCAAAACACCAGACAATCAAATCAGACAATCACATCAAAACACCAGACAATCACATCAAAACACCAGACAATTCACATCAAAACACCACACAATCACAGACAAACACATCAAAACACCACACAATCACATCAAAACACCAGACAATTCACATCAAAACACCACACAATCACAGACAAACACATCAAAACACCACACAATCACATCAAAACACCACACAATTCACATCAAAACACCACACAATCACAGACAAACACATCAAAACACCAGACAATCACATCAAAACACCAGACAATCACATCAAAACACCAGACAATCCACCAATCACATCAAAACACCACACATCGCTCCCTGGGCGCCACTCAAGGCTGCCCGCTGCTCCGGGTGTGTGTATCCACGTTTGCAGTGTGTGTGTGTGTTCACTACTCACTACTCTGCTCCTAATGTGTGTGCACTTACTTGGATGGGTTAAATGCAGAGGTCAAATTCCAAGTATGGGTTACCAGACACCAGACAATTCACATCAAAACTCCACACAATCACAGACAAACACATCAAAACACCAGACAATCACATCAAAACACCAGACAATCACATCAGACAATCACATCAAAACACCAGACAATCACATCAAAACACCAGACAATTCACATCAAAACACCACACAATCACAGACAAACACATCAAAACACCAGACAATCACATCAAAACACCAGACAATCAAATCAGACAATCACATCAAAACACCAGACAATCAAATCAGACAATCACATCAAAACACCAGACAATCACATCAAAACTCACATCAAAACACCAGACAATCACATCAAAGCACCACACAATCACATCAAAACACCACACAATCACATCAAAACACCAGACAATCACATCAAAACACCAGACAATCACATCAAAACACCAGACAATCACATCAAAGCACCACACAATCACATCAAAACACCAGACAATCACATCAAAACACCAGACAATCACATCAAAACACCAGACAATCACATCAAAGCACCACACAATCACATCAAAACACCACACAATTCACATCAAAACACCACACAATCACAGACAAACACATCAAAACACCAGACAATCACATCAAAACACCAGACAATTCACATCAAAACACCACACAATCACAGACAAACACATCAAAACACCACACAATCACATCAAAACACCAGACAATCAAATCAGACAATCACATCAAAACACCAGACAATCACATCAAAACACCACACATTCACATCAAAACACCACACAATCACAGACAAACACATCAAAACACCAGACAATCACATCAAAACACCAGACAATCACATCAAAACACCAGACAATCACATCAAAGCACCACACAATCACATCAAAACACCAGACAATTCACATCAAAACACCACACAATCACAGACAAACACATCAAAACACCACACAATCACATCAAAACACCAGACAATCACATCAAAACACCAGACAATCCACCAATCACATCAAAACACCACACATCGCTCCCCGGGCGCCACTCAAGGCTGCCCGCTGCTCCGGGTGTGTGTATCCACGTTTGCAGTGTGTGTGTGTGTGTGTGTTCACTACTCACTACTCTGCTCCTAATGTGTGTGCACTTACTTGGATGGGTTAAATGCAGAGGTCAAATTCCAAGTATGGGTTACCATACTTGGCCATCACGTGTCACTTTCACTTTCAATTTCACAATCACATCAAAACTCACATCAAAACACCAGGCAATCACATCAAAACACCAGACAATTCACATCAAAACACCACACAATCACAGACAAACACATCAAAACACCAGACAATCACATCAAAACACCAGACAATCACAGACAAACACATCAAAACACCAGACAATCACATCAAAACACCACACAATCACAGACAAACACATCAAAACACCAGACAATCACATCAAAACACCACACAATCACAGACAAACACATCAAAACACCACACAATCACATCAAAACACCACACAATCACAGACAAACACATCAAAACACCACACAATCACATCAAAACACCACACAATCACAGACAAACACATCAAAACACCACACAATCAAATCAAAACACCAGACAATCACATCAGGGTCAGCACTGCACACTTGGTATTTTATTACAGTCATAATCATTTATTACAGAACATAATCAATATGTTCAAGAGAAACATGGGTAGCTTTAAAGAATTAGATGTTGTGTTTGTGTTGATGTGAGAAATAGAGAGATATTAAAGAGAAAGACAGATGTGAACTAGAGTAAAAAGAGCACTGTTGTTCCTGCAACACAAACCTTGTTGTGAATGAAACTGAGTTGAGTGTGAGCCGTCAGACGCAGAGAGACAAGAGCAGCTCGTGTTTCATTTAACCCTCAGGACTTCACATAGCAACTGCAAATATTACTGGAGCTCTATAAAAAGACCAGCATGCTTTTGTGGAGGAACGCAGTGGCGTTTTATAGTCCCTAAACTTCAGCAGGGGCCGATTACGCATGCAGACATTCGACACACATCAGTGCTTTAGTATCAGTCCATCTGTGACCAGTGTGCTCTGAGAAGACAAACACCACAGCTTTTACAAATGTGTGTCCGATCATGTACAGTCAACAACTCGTCTGACAGGTTCCTGTTTCTACCTGATTTATTACTGGGACGCTTTTAGATGCAGATTCTGCCACTGTAAGATAAACACACTGGCAAAGAAACCACAGCCGAGAATTTTGTAGATACTGGAGCAAGTTCCAAATTACTTTTCCTCCTTAAACACTGAAACACTGAAGCCTCCATCTCCTCGATGAAACATTAAAAACGAGCCCAAACCTGAGGACGACAGAGCATCGTTTACACAGCGGATGATGGTTTACACACACATTCCTAGAGAACGTCTCAGTTTGATCTCCATGTAATCTCACTGCTGTCTGAAGAAACGGTTGCGATCCGACGGGATCTGCAGTTACAGAGAGTCCCGTTTCTCCCAGTGAGGGGATTTAAAGCCAGACGCTTGAGGATCCAATCAATGGCTGGAGAAATGAGCTCTGGATTCCTGAAGGCATTTTGTTACTAAAACGTTCTGTCATTTTCTGCACAATCGCAACATGAATGCAGTCTGACATCTGACAAGATAGTTCAATAATGACCATAAAAGTGTGTTAAATGGCAAGTGAGCCGGTGATATGATCCTTAGTGTCCCCAGCACCCCAAAAACTATTTTAGGCAGATTATATTGTATATTGTATATTGTTATATAAGTTATTTTGTTGGCAATTGAATACAAAATATAAATTGTGCCAAGTCTAATTTTTGATAATTAATTGAAAAAAATGTTTATTCTATTATTCTGATTATTTTCTTCTTTTTTTAATCTTGATGGACTTGGAGGACAAAAGATCAGATATTCATATCAGAATCAGAATATCATCAGTGTAAAAACAGATTCACATTCTGAAAACAGCCAAACTAATATTAAAAAACAGAGTTCAGACTCTGATTGGACGAGACCGCAGATAAACACACACATGTGACGCACATCAGGTCAACTCTACATTAAAAAAGTAAAGTTGCGAAGTTGCTCAGCAACTGTAAATAACCGAACTTTAAGCATTGCATAAAAACTTTGGGCTTCAAAAGCTTTTTACAGGCAAGACTCTTTTCTGTTCAGTTTTACCAACTCAAAGAAGATAAAAGTGAAACAGAATGAAGAAAGTTGAAAGAAAGAAAGGACCAAAAGATGAAGTAGTGCAAGACAAAAACATGAATGGGGGAAACTCAGGCTCTAATCGAATGCAAACTGGGAAAATCCTGGAGCCAGAGCAACACATGCATCCCTGCTCCTCATGCACAAGTCAGGAAACACACTGGGAAAACTGGGAAAATCCTGGAGCCAGAGCATCACATGCATCCCTGCTCCTCATGCACACGTCAGGAAACACACTGGGAAAACTGGGAAAATCCTGGAGCCAGAGCATCACATGCATCCCTGCTCCTTATGCACACGTCAGGAAACACACTGGGAAAACTGGGAAAATCCTGGAGCCAGAGCATCACATGCATCCCTGCTCCTCATGCACATGTCAGGAAACACACTGGGAAAACTGGGAAAATCCTGGAGCCAGAGCATCACATGCATCCCTGCTCTTTATGCACATGTCAGGAAACACACTGGGAAAACTGGGAAAATCCTGGAGCCAGAGCATCACATGCATCCCTGCTCTTTATGCACATGTCAGGAAACACACTGGGAATACTGGGAAATTCCTGAAGCATCACATGCATCCCGGCATTATTATGAGCTCCCAGAACATTTCTTATATTTCAGTTCTTTTTTAAAATTGTATATAGTTGTCACTTCCAAACATGACATTTACATTTAATTATTTAGCAGACGCTTTTACCCTAAACGACTTACCAATGAGGAATACAACAAAGTGAGGCAATAACACGAAAAAAGCTAAAAATACAACATTTCATGAGAACGTTGCTTCTTCTTACTGAAAGATGTACAAACTCAACTAGTTGGAGGATTGCTTAAATGACTAGACAATTACGTCAGTATTCGATTACTCAATTACTTGAAGGAATCAGATTGATTGTTGAATGAGTAATCAACGCCGCACCTCTTCACTTGACAGAGATTTAACTGTGCGTTCATGTCTGTCTAAGAAACAGTTCCAACATCACAGAAGAGGTTTCATCATCATCATCATCATCATCATCTCCATTACTTCTCTGATCTTCTGATCGGCTGCAGGTTTCAGATCCTTTACAATATCACTCATTCACTTATTTCTTGAAGAACTCCTGAAGCGCAGCAAATCGCTAGAGATGTTCAGTAAACCAGCAGATGTAGTTCCAGTTTAAACTGGATTACGATCGACTGGAGATAAGTGGTTTCTGATGGGAAAAATAGAAATCCCACTTCTATCCCACATAAAGTCTCCCCAGAAGCAGAAACACTGTCATTTCTCATCAAAGATTAAATCAGGCTTGGTATTAAAACAATATAGTTCTCCCATGACTTGCGTGCATTCGTTTTGGAAAATCAATAATACAAAGAACCTATCTACAATTAATGTCAAATTCACCCATGGATGAGAGTTTCTCATCTTCAGGTAAATCTGTTTCTCGTCTTCAGGTAAATCTGTTTCTCATCTACAGGTAAATCTGTTTCTCATCTTCAGGTAAATCTGACGTTTTTCTCTGTTGTTTAGTTGTTTGTCCCTCCATGAAGCTCTATGTCAGCATTTTGTTTTCCTAATCGAATCACTTGGGCTTGAGGACTTTCAAAGGCAGCTTTGACCTTTTATGGCAGGAGAGGAGTATCGGAAAGCTTTAGGGGAAAATATGGGAATGAGGAAACATTACATTGAAGAGAATCCTAACATTTCCATGTTCACTTGCAAGGTGCATATGCTGCCATCTGTTATGATTACAGTTATTAATTCATTAAAAGGTAATTTCCCTAAACATGATGTCAAATAAACAGCACTAACAAACTAACAATCCATTAAAGCTGTAATAGATGCAACTATGCAAATATGACAACGGTATAGTGCAATACTGTATACTGACACTGAAGAATACCTTTGTTTAAAATATATTTTCCAAAAAAGCCATCTTACACAACATATCTGCATTTAAATAGAGAGAATCTCTCTAAATGTAAAATCTGTCATAATTTCCTCTCCGTCATGTCGATCTAAACCATATCTGTTTTACAGTGGGATAATGATGTTCCCAGGAAAACATTCAGGGTTTGGTTCATTTTGTGGTAAACTAGCTTTTTAATAGGTTTTCCAAAAAAAATATTACACATACAAAAGCAATTCTACAGAAACCCACCATTTGTGTAATTGTGACTTTTGCCTGACCCTGACAGCTCGCGCTAACACTGCTCCACAAATACACTGAGAATCTGAATCTGCCATGAATGTTACTTACCTCGTCCCACTTCATGAACTTGTCCCCCGCCCTGAGCTTCTCGGGCACGGACACGCGTTTGAGCTGAAGCGCGTGAACCCCCGGCTGCGCTCCCGCCATTACGCGCGCGGACCTCACGCGAGCGATTCTGCTTCAGGAAGACCTGAGACACTCACTGATGAGACACTCACTGAGACTCTGCTAACCCGCTGAGTGCTCGTGCTCAGGATTGGTGCATGTGTATATCCACAGTTACGCGCACAGAAACCGATGCGCGCTCTCGTTTATAACAGTCATGAGGAAAACTCCTACACTAGGATAGCAAACATATAGGGAAAACATTAAAGGTGAAAGTTATGACATTTTTTTTTTTTTTGCTCCATTTTTACTCCAAAAATGATTTTCATGCCCTCGAGAAAAGGTCTCAATATCTCAAAAACAGAATCAGATTTTCCAAGACTATCGAAAGATATTCAAATTACATGAAAGAACAATATGAAGTAAAACATGTCTCATTTTCAAGAGCAGATGATCCGAGATTTCTTCTGCAACACGCATCATGAAAAAACACACACACATAGGAGGAAATTTGAAAGCATCTGATGTTTTTGATGTCAAAGGCCGTTTTATTTTCCATAATCTACCTAACCCTTGTTCATCACCGTCTAGAATAAAACACCTGCATAACTGAGTATAGACATTGTATCAATGTAAATGCAATCCCTTATAATCAACCTGTGTATTGCCATAGTAAACGTATTAATTACGAAACAAATCCATAAATTTGTCTTTCTGTAATTCATCTTTGGCTTCTAAATAAAAGATAAGGCAAAACAAGCATAATAAGAAATATCTAAGAAACAGTTTTGATGCAAAATTTAATGCGACGAGACACAAAACATCAAAACATTAGTTTACTATTATGGACTCATACAATAAAGTGAAACATATTTACAGTGAAAGTAACATGGGAAATTCCTATACCTGGGCTAGACTGTATTCACAAACAACAGGCTGTTCTTTAAAGTACAAAGTAAGAAATATAACAGAAATATAACATGAGAATTAAAAAATTTGAATTGGACTGAATCTTGACTAAAGGTTTTTATTTTATTCGTTTTTGGACTAAGGCTGTAAATATAAAGAACAGATATTTACTGAACAGGTTCTCTGATTTAAAGTTGTTTAGTTGTTCGATGTTCATAGCTCTGATCCCATCTTGTGGTTGTCTTAAAAATAACAAGTCTTTACACAAATTCACATAATGTGGACATTTCCTATATGTTTTTAGAATAAGTCTCTTCTGCTCCACAAAGCTGCATTTAGTTGATCAAAAATGCAGTCGAAACATAAAAATAGTGAAATAGTATTACAATTTCAAATAACTATTTTCTATTTTAATATATTTTCTTTTCAAAATCATTCTGTGATGGCAAAACCTCATTACTCCAGTCTTCAGTGCCACATGATCTTTCAGAAATCATTCTAATATGAGTTTTGGAGCTCAAGAAAGATTTCTTACTTGATAAAGTGTGGAAACCACAACAATAAAGACTCTTTGTTTTGAGTTTGAGGAACAGCACTGGGAAAAAAAAAACTATTTTATGCATCCTTTCTGAAAAGTATGAATTTGAAGAGCATTTTTTTAAAACAGTGATCACAAAATTATGAACACTAGTGAGTGTAATTACAGAACTTACAACCCTGTAAGTTCAGTCATCTGAACAGAGTTTACTAAAGGTAAAGTTAGTAAAGACTGTAGAAATGAGTGAGAGGATCCAGCCTGAACTAACTTTAGATAGTGACCACTATGTATCGTTTTTATGTTGTGTTGTGTTCTGACCTGAGCTGGGTTTCCCAAAAGCATCGTAAGCCTAGGTTGATCGTAGAACAATTGCCACCAATATTCTCTACGATCAACTTAGGCTTACAATGCTTTTGGGAAACAGCGCTGGATATTGAGTTGAAGAAGATGTGTGTGTGAGGCATGCAGCATTCATGTCTGTTGCTGTAACTGCATCCTAGACTCAACCCTCCTTACCACATTCCATGAGACTCACCCAGATCGTCCAGCACCTCGAGGAAGAGGTCGGCCACGCGACGTCAGGGTTCACGGCCCCCAGGAGTGGGCCGTGGAGGGGGGGTACTGTCAGGGATCAGTCAGGCTCCAACATCACCCAATCACAGAGATCGCTATCACCTGAATACTAATCACCCGCACCTGCACCTTATTCATGATCACCCGCACCTGCACCCTAACCCAGCCTGATCCGCCCTGGTCGACTGGACAGACTGATCCGCCCTGGTTCCCGGACAGCCTGATCCGCCCCGGTCGATTGGACAGACTGATCCGCCCTGGTCGACTGGACACACTGATCCGCCCTGGTCGACTGGACAGACTGATCCGCCCTGGTCAACTGGACAGACTGATCCACCCTGGTCCCTGGACAGCCTGATCCGCCCTGGTCGACTGGACAGACTGATCCGCCCTGGTCCCCGGACAGCCTGATCCGCCCTGGTCGACTGGACAGACTGATCCGCCCTGGTCGACTGGACAGACTGATCCGCCCTGGTCGACTGGACAGCCTGATCCGCCCTGATCGACTGGACAGCCTGATCCGCCCTGGTCGACTGGACAGACTGATCCGCCCTGGTCGACTGGACAGACTGATCCGCCCTGGTCCCCGGACAGCCTGATCCGCCCTGGTCCCTGGACAGCCTGATCCGCCCTGGTCGACTGGACAGCCTGATCCGCCCTGGTCGCTTGGACAACGTGATCCGCCCTGGTCGCTTGGACAGCCTTATCCACCCTGGTCCCTGGACAGCCTGATCCGCCCTGGTCGACTGGACAGCCTGATCCGCCCTGGTCGACTGAACAGACTGATCTTCCCATGGTCGACTGGACAGCCTGCTCCGCCCTGGTCTCTTGGACAACGTGATCCGCCCCGGGTCGCTTGGACAGCCTGATCTGCCCTGGTCGACTGGACAGCCTGCTCCGCCCTGGTCGCTTGGACAACGTGATCCGCCCTGGTCGCTTGGACAGCCTGATCCGCCCTGGTCCCCGGACAGCCTGACCCGCCCTGGTCCCCGGACAGCCTGATCCGCCCTGGTCCCCGGACAGCCTGATCCGCCCTGGTCGACTGGACAGCCTGATCCTCCCTGGTCCCCGGACAGCCTGTCTATAATGATATCTAGTGGCTACAGTACATATTACAGATTATTTTATTTTATTTTTAACTAACATGTAGGCTACAAGGAAATAATAAAAACACAACATTTACTTTTAAAATTTTAAAATCTACATATTAGTTTATTTTAAAATAGGCCTACATGTTGACTAAAGCCGTGATCTTTCTTAATTTGCCTGACTGAACTTGGGCCGTTGGCAGTGGGAGTTCCCCTATGTTACCTAGCAGCGAACATCGTGTTAAGTGAGACTGAGAAGAGATTATGAAAGGACATTTTAGGTACTAAAAAAGCTACTCTCCTAATTTCCAAGAAATTAAAGCATTTTTACCCGTGGGCAGCATCGTTTCTAGCAGCAGTGATTCAATCTGTGTCTGAGGAGATTGTTGTAGAGAGCTGTTATTTTGCACATGCACCAGCGGGTGGCACACGTGACTCGTGTCATGACTCGTGAGTCATTAATCAAGCAACGCTTAATATAGTGTTATTATGCCAAAATGCAGATTTATTTAGTTTTAAATGAAACCATTGTAATCCTGAAAGTATCCCACCTTTTTTCAAAAAGTAACTATAATCTGATTACTAAATTTTTTGACGTAACTGTAACGAATTACAGTTACTGGATTTTTGTATCCTGATTACATAACGCCGTTACATGTATTCCGTTACTCCCCAACCCTGCCTCCCGTCCTGCCACAGTCTCCAGGTCCTCTTCCTCTCCATGGACCTGGCCCTCCATCCCTCCCCCAAGACCATCACCGCTCCACCACCCTCCTGGACTGTTGTTTACTGAGGAGCGTCTGGAATCCGCTCCTTAAGTGGCGGGCTCTGTCATGATTCCTGTCTTGTTCCCCTTGTCTTGTGTGGACTTTTATAATTTCCTGTTTTGAGCCATGTTTTTGTAGTCCTTTGTAGTTTTTCCTGTTCATTAGTTCATGGTTGTTCCCAGGTGTATCTTGTTTCCTAATTACTTAGTTGAGCTTGTTTGTCCTTGTGAATTTATAGCCCTTTTGTTTCACTTGTTACTTTGTCAGTTGTTGCACGTGTAATTGTGGCCTCTGTGATCCCCCTGTTTTTGTTCCTTTGTTCTTCGAGTTCTGTGTTCTCTGTTTTATGTGTTACTTGATTAAATAACCCTGCGTTTAGATCCTCGTCTTCACCTGCTTTCCTCAGCTCGTAACAATAACAGTGAAAAATATAGCTGCAAGCAGCCATTACCGGGGCCAAGCGCAAGAAGCGCCAACAGATGCCATCATGGGTGGGAGTGGCAGACCAACTGCAGCAAGGAGCAATTAAGAAATGTTTGGCAAAATGGCTGAAAAATCATATACATTAACTAAAATATGATTTAATGGTTTATCACTTTCGACAAATAGGTGGCACAGTTACGAAATAGATGTGATGTGGTCAGAGTGAGGTGACAATGACACATACAAAGTTTAGTGTCAGAATGTGAAGGCATTGCAGAGATAAAGTCTAAATAATAATTTTGGCAGCATGCCTCAAAATTGATGCTGTGGTATACGAAAACGGTTTCGTCTATCAACACGAAATCCATAACTTTTATTCAGCACGGTCTGGAGATGATACGGTTCGAATTTGGTGAAAATCGGACAAACGGTCTTGGAGGAGTTTGAAAAAGTAGGTATTTAATGAAAATCAAGATGGCGGACAGGAGGTTCGTCCAAATACGTCAAACTTGGCATCTATGTTCTTGGCATGACCCAAGGAATCTATTAAGACCAGTGTCAGTACAATATGCATATTTATTCAAAAGTTATTAGCATTTTTGGAAATTTAATTATAATTTTTGACTAACAGGTGGCGCTGTCTCGAAATCTTTTGAGTACCTTCAGGGGATGGTGCTGGAGGCAAATTCTGAGTTTCATAATGTTACAGCAATGAATTTGTTAAGTATAGCATTTTACATAACAAAACTGTATTGAAGTCAATGGGAATTTCATGTTTTGTTCTATTATAGTGCCACCAAGAGGCAAAATCCCACAATATTTTTCATGTGTCCTGAGAATGAGCCCATACATGTGTGTGCCAAATTTGGTGAAAATATCTCAATTCACTTCGGAGTTATAGACATTTATATGAAAAAACACGTAAAAAATGACTGACACATGACTTTGATTGAATTTTACTACCACTTACTATCAATATTTTGGCATTTGGGCATTTACATATTGCCAGCGACCTATGTTTCCAAACTTCTGACAGTGGTTTCGTCTCGATCGGACTAACGGTTTCGAAGATATCGGCAAATGTTTTTTTAAGCACTAAATCACAACACTACACAAACCGTAAGGCAAAACCTAGCATGTTTGGTATCTGGGGACTCGGCAAGGATTCAGGAACTTAAGGAGATGACTCCCGTGAAAATCAGTCAACCACAGCCAGAGTTATAAACATTTGAAAAATAGATTGTACCACTAGGTGGCGCTGTTTCGAAACTTCTCAGGCTCCTTCAGGGCATCGTACTGATGACCCATACCGAGTTTCGTAACAATTTGTTTATGCGTTCAGAAAATACCGCATTTTAGCACATAATTCAAAATGGCCGACAGCCAAAATGGCCGATCTGGGAAAATTGGATATCAGTCGAATCGACATGATGCCCTGAATCTAACGAGACTACTTTTATGATTTTTGGACAAATCTATCAGAAGTTATAAGCAAAAATAACAATTTTCTGTATCTCCGGACCAGTAGGGGGCGCTGCGCCGAAACGCAGCATATAGCCTCAGGTCATGCTTGTGATGCCATGTACCAAGTTTGGTCTTAATACGATAAAGCGTTGCGGAGATACAGCCTTACATCTGTTTTTGCAAGCGCTACGTAAAATTTGTTTGTGCGTTTATCGAAAATGGCTGGACGAATCAACTTTAATTCCATAACTTTTGGTCCCCACTGCCTGAAGATGATCTGGTGCAATTTTGGTGAAAATCGGACAAATCGTTCGAAAAAGTAGGCTTTTTGAACAATTCAAAATGGCGGCCATATTTTTATGATGGAAAACGACCTCATAGGGTGCAATCGAATCGTCATGAGCTCCAGAATCAGACGAAAAAATAATTTTGTTGATAGGCCTTACGGTTCAAAAGTTATTAGCATTATAAATGTGAAATTTTGGACAGGTGGTGGCGCTACAGGGAATGAGTTAGAGACACCAAAATTGGAGTATTTAATGTTGGGACTATCCTCTATCAGAATGTCAAACCAAAACAACTTTCCCACAAACGGTTATATGGGCTGCCATAGACGCCCAGTTGGAAGAAGAAGAAATGGAAGTATAAGAACCGGAACAGATACAATAGGCTAGTTGCACGTGGCCACAATGTTGGATTTTTGATCAGAGAGTGTGCGGTTGGACACTTCCGGTCTCGCTTCAGGAGCCGGAGAAAGCCGAAAATGATCTCTTATAGTTGTTTATAGAATCAATTATATCACTTAAAATACTACTAAGATATATATTACTATCACACGAGCAAATGGCAATTAAATGCACGGATGCATAGTCACATTAATGAATAAAATACAACTGTTCACGAACAGAGGATTGTCTTGGAGTCATGCTGCACGCAATTTTTAGGATTCAAGAGAGGCGACTTGCCTTTCTGAGGGTGACAGCCTCAGCACTTCATTGTTGTGTCGTTACGTTTTGTCACGTTACAACAAAGTCAGCTTTCATGCATTAACCATTGCCGCTGCGGTACGGGCATAAGATCCGGAGGGATGACTTAATCAACCAGACCCAAAACACCCGGGTCTGTAGTCGGCATTACTTTATTTGCTAACATTATTATTGCTAACTGTTTGTGTTTTAGTATGTAATTTAAATGCATATCATTTTCAGTGTATTTCACCTATGCGTTTCTATGCTATTACTGCATTTATTTTGTGCAAGTGAGATAAAGAGCATCTGTTTCATAAATCATTATCTGTCTGGTGTTTATAATACAGTATTTTACTTCGTGTAAAATATAAACAAACTTAGCTATATTAAATTGTTTGTGTTAACTACAGTTAAAAATGTAAATTAATCACAATTATTAAGATTTGTTTTTTCACCGTTGTTTTTATCTATAAAGATAATTGATGCAAAGAAAGCATGTATGTAAAATATGTGATGATAATATTGAGCGAGCAATTGATGTAAGTGAAAATTTATGCGCATAATTGAGAAAATAGTATTTATGGAGATAAATTGTAGCCTATCACAGGGCAAACGTGTGAATGTTCACGCAGTATTTTATGCAAACAACTCTAATCGTAGTTGTAACTCTATATTGACAGTAGGCATAATTCTCATTGCGTGCACCATGAGTCCAAGACAATCTTCTGTTCGTGAACAGTTGTATTTCATTCATTAATCTGACTATGCATCCGTGCATTTATTTGCCATTTGCTCATGTGATAGTAGTATTTTAAGTGATATAATTGATTCTATAAACAACTATAAGAGATCATTTTCGGCTTTCTCCGGCTCCCTGCACCGGCGTAAAGCGAGATCGGAAGTGTCCAACCGCACACTCGCTGATCGTAAATCCAACATGGCGGCCAAGTGTAACTAGCCTATTGGTGCCTCCGCACCTTCGATGCTTGGCCCCTAAATGCCATGCTTCCTATTGATATCTATCTCCTAAGGGCAGCATGTACAGGCCATATCGCCAGAGCCTGTTGCAACAGAGTGAATACGCTATAGCTGGAAAAAGAGCGTTCGCATCGAGCATTCAATGCAAGTGATAATAATGAGTGATGAATCTGAAGAAATATTCACTCTGACATGTTTACAAACTGATGCATTTAAGAAAGTGAAAGACTGTTTAGTTACATGTTGATGGCAGACTTGTAAACTTTGAAATTGATACAGAATGAAGTGTCAGTATTAGGACACTTTTCTTGTTTAGTTTAATACATGTGTCTATTATTTAATCTCACTGAATTTAATGGTTAATCAATTAAACATTTGGTACACCTATATCTATGTGATATTGATTCTATCGACAATTTCTGATATGTATAACCAAATGTAATTAATTATTTATACATAAGTGATTTATACATAATAATCACCATTATGTTCAAAGTGTGTGCACACCTATGTGTGTGTTTGTGATAGAGAGAGCTTGAGGGAGGTAGAGTGTGTGTGTGTGTGTGTGTGTGTGTGTGTGTGTGTGTGTGTGTGAGAGCGAGTGTGAGGGAGCGCGAGAGAGAGTGTGTTTGTGTGTAAGAGAGTCAGTGAGTGAGACTGAGTGAGTGTGTGTGTGTGTGTGTGTGTTCTTATGTTTGCAAAAGAGCCGAGACACACAGAAACCGTATTACATGTTTTTTACTGAACTTCTTTCTCCCACACCCACGCATGCGCACCATAAACATCGCGCAGCTGATTCTATAACAACCAACACAGCTAGTTTACTTCATAATAGTAATGTTAGCCCCCTTGTTATTTTCCTAGCAGTGTGTAAATAAATGATTTTAGTTCATTATGTGAACACAACATGTGTGTGTGTGTGTGTGTGTGTGTGTGTGTGTGTGTGTGTGTGTGTGTGTGTGTGTGTGTGACCAAATGTCCCCACAAGTATAGTAAAACCTGAGATCACCTACATTGTGGGGACCAGTCAGCGGTCCCCATGAGGAAAACAGCGTATAAATCACACTAAGTAATGTTTTTTGAAAATGTAAAAATGCAGAATGTCTCCTGTGATGGGTAGGTTTAGGGATAGGGGCAGTGTAAGGGGACAGAATATATAGTTTGTACAGTATAAAAACCATTACGCCTATAGAGAGTCCCCACAAAGATAGCGAACCAGACAAGTGTGTGTGTGTGTGTGTGTGTGTGTGAAACATCAGATCGAGTCTTGTGAAGGGAATAAAGCGCTGTAGGGTAAAGCTGATTTTCAGAATCAGAAAGAGCTTTATTGCCAAGTGTGCTTGCACACACAAGGAATTTGTTTTGGTACTGAGGCTTCCAGTGGACATATACAAATACACCAGACATTAGTTGAACTCTTGCCACAGTCGGCAGTAATACCACGTCAATAATACCACGATTAGTTTTAGCAATATGCAATAATTGTACATTGACATGAAATATTAATTTAAAAATCACCAACGTGCATTATAGCCGCATATTTATACCTGAGAATGTTTTGATGCCTAAGGGAACGTCTGCCAATTCCACCAACTGCGTTAAAACGTATCATTTGAATGGATTAAAATGATTTTTTTAACATTAAAAACATACATGTTCAAAGCTTGTAGGAAGTTCCTATTGGTAAGACTGACTTCTACAATATATATATATATATATATATATATATATATCATTTTCATAAAAGATGCTGTAATTCACCTAAATGTTTCAAAGATTGTAGTAGGACTTACTACATGTGAATAATGCAAAATCTCACCTGTAGTAAGTCAGTCTACTCACTAGGGATTTACTATAACTTTGTAAATTACCATTAATTTGAATGAATGATTGAACGTTTATATTTTGGGACTGTGAGCGGAATTTGCAGACGGCCCTTTGACAAAGTCTCTGCGCATGCGCACACATGAGTTTAGTTTTTCTCGGAAGTCACAAACGCCTGCAAATCTATTGTTTCTCTTCTGGATAAGTTAAAGACTTTCACCGGTGGAGAATGACGTAGATGATTTTGTACCTGAAGTAAGACATAATCAAAAATGTATAGATATCATTTGTGAAACTTTGTGCGATATTTGATGTGCTCGGTTGTTTTACTGAAGTTGTGTGTTTGAACAGAAACGCGTTTAGATCAGACAACCATTATTAAAACAGGAAGAGAAGTCAAAAACACGAATGAATGTTGAATACAAACTCTCTAGGATGATTATGTAGATAAGAAAGACCAATAGGTAATTCAGTATGTGAATCAATGTTGGTCAAAGTCTGCATCATGACTAATTTTAAATATTTGTTGATAATTATGCTTACACAGACGATATCCTCTCTGAAATCTATTGATATTTAAATAAGATCGTCGAGATAATTAATCACTAATGATGATTAATCTCCCCTACCAGTAAACAATACTTCTCAATAGAGTAAATCAACAGATCAAATCATGACGTTTCATATACATATGATTATTATAAACATACATGAGCACATGAAACATCATCTCCATATTCTGCTCCTTCATTATGGTGAATTTATTATATATGACCCTGACATAAGTTTTCACTTGTTTTAAGATCCTTCAGTAGGATGATTTTCATATGTACAACACACACTATAGTGAGGCTAAAGCTGAGTGTCTTGAATATTCCTCTGATGATGATTATGGTTATTTGTGCAGAAGGAGGCAAGTTTAAGTTAGCCAGAGATTTTCTTACGGTAAGGGTCCAAACCCACTCAGCTCTTGTGTTAGTTTGTTTGTTTCTGTTAATTATCAAGTACAATATTAATAAAATTATCCTAAAAATGCATGATTATAGCTAGATCAAAGACTTTGTTCCCGCCAGTCCAAGTATAGACGCTTCCATTTAAATATGCTTTTATTAATCCAGCCACAGTGAAAACACACACACACACTTATACTGGTTATGTAATTGAAATGTTTCGCAGCAGATTGGTTCGACGTGACTATGCTCATATTGCGCTGATGTAGATGTGTGTGTTGCAGATTTCCCGGAGGTCCTCCTGAATGATGCGGGTCCCGCTGTGGTTGTGTGTGTGTGTCCTGACGCTGGACTCGAGCGCGAGCCACACACTCTTCACCTGTGAGCCAGTGCGAGTGCAGTGGTGTGTCCACATGCCCTACAACACCACCTTCTTCCCCAACATGCTGGAGCACTACGACCAGGACATCGCTGCACTAAAGATGAAGGTGTGTGTGTGTGTGTGTGTGTGTGTGTGCTAGAGCACTACGACCAGGACATCGCTGCGCTGAAGATGAAGGTGTGTGTGTGTGTGTGTGTGTGTGTGTGCTGGAGCACTACGACCAGGACATCGCTGCGCTAAAGATGAAGGTGTGTGTGTGTGTGTGCTGGAGCACTACGACCAGGACATCGCTGCGCTAAAGATGAAGGTGTGTGTGTGTGTGTGTGTGTGTGCTGGAGCACTACGACCAGGACATCGCTGCGCTGAAGATGAAGGTGTGTGTGTGTGTGTGTGTGTGTGTGCTGGAGCACTACGACCAGGACATCGCTGTGCTGAAGATGAAGGTGTGTGTGTGTGCTGGAGCACTACGACCAGGACATCGCTGTGCTGAAGATGAAGGTGTGTGTGTGTGTGTGCTGGAGCACTACGACCAGGACATCGCTGTGCTGAAGATGAAGGTGTGTGTGTGTGCTGGAGCACTACGACCAGGACATCGCTGCGCTGAAGATGAAGGTGTGTGTGTGTGTGTGCTGGAGCACTACGACCAGGACATCGCTGCGCTAAAGATGAAGGTGTGTGTGTGTGTGTGTGTGCTGGAGCACTACGACCAGGACATCGCTGCGCTAAAGATGAAGGTGTGTGTGTGTGTGTGTGTGTGTGCTGGAGCACTACGACCAGGACATCGCTGCGCTGAAAATGAAGGTGTGTGTGTGTGTGTGTGTGTGTGTGCTGGAGCACTACGACCAGGACATCGCTGCGCTAAAGATGAAGGTGTGTGTGTGTGTGTGTGTGTGTGTGTGTGTGTGTGTGCTGGAGCACTACGACCAGGACATCGCTGCGCTAAAGATGAAGGTGTGTGTGTGTGTGTGTGTGTGTGTGTGTGTGTGCTGGAGCACTACGACCAGGACATCGCTGCGCTAAAGATGAAGGTGTGTGTGTGTGTGTGTGTGTGTGTGTGCTGGAGCACTACGACCAGGACATCGCTGCGCTGAAAATGAAGGTGTGTGTGTGCTGGAGCACTACGATCAGGACATCGCTGCGCTGAAGATGTGTGTGTGTGTGTGTGTGTGTGTGCTGGAGCACTACGACCAGGACATCGCTGCGCTGAAGATGAAGGTGTGTTTGTGTGTGTGTGTGTGTGTGTGTGCTGGAGCACTACGATCAAGACATCGCTGCGCTGTAGATGAAGGTGTGTGTGTGTGTGCGCGCTGGAGCACTACGACCAGGACATCGCTGCGCTGAAGATGAAGGTGGTTGTGTGTCTTGGTCGTAGTGCTCCAGGACATCACTGCGCTGAAGATGAAGGTGTGTGTGTGTCCTGGTCGTAGTGCTCCAGGACATCGCTGCGCTGAAGATGAAGGTGTGTGTGTGTGTGTCCTGGTCGTAGTGCTCCAGGACATCGCTGCGCTGAAGATGAAGGTGTGTGTGTGTCCTGGTCGTAGTGCTCCAGGACATCGCTGCGCTGAAGATGAAGGTGTGTGTGTGTGTGTCCTGGTCGTAGTGCTCCAGGACATCGCTGCGCTGAAGATGAAGGTGATGAAGGTCTTCTGCAGGCGTTCGACTCTGGCATCATTTAGTCGTGTTGATCTAATCCTGTATGATTGTGTACTGGGGAACACTAAATGTTTTTTGTTCATTATATGAAAAACTGTGTGGTCCATTTCAGTTTTCACTGACTTTTCTTGTATGGACAAAATCATGAATAAAAAATAACTTCTTTCATGTTTCAGAAAAGAAAGAGAGTCATACCGGTTTGGAGTGACGTGGGAGAGTAAATTATGACAGAATTCTCTTTTTTCCCTTGATATTGGATAACTGACATTTCAGACATAATATCACCAGTTACTTTGTCTGTTTTTGTTCCGCCAACGTAAATATATCCAAACCAAAGCACAACTCACAGCAGCAGCACACCACTTGTTTAATGTTCAACAATATTATTGATCTCCTGCATTGACACCATTATATGAGAACTGAACTGAGATGGACGATGACATCACGGTTTTCTCCAGAGCGACTATATATATAAATGAGCTAAATTAATAACTTTTTTCAACAAAAATGAACCATCACTGAACTTACTTAAGCTGGACTATGATACTACTTTCTTCTAGACACAAACTTTGTTGCATTATTTTCCTGTTATCTCTGTAAAGCTGCTTTGAAACACTCTGTATTGTAAAAAGCGCTATATAAAAAAAGGTGACTTGACTTGACAGCAGAGGTGCCTCTTTCTTCTGAGAGAGAAATTAGGATATCTACTGCTGTAAAAGACAGAACTTCTTTTCTTTGTTTGTGGACATGATATGAACACGTCATGTTTGTGATACAGAAGTGCAGGAGAGTTTATTTCTGCATCAGCAACCCAGAGGACACACTGACATTAATACTTCCACAGACTGCAGTGAGTTTATTCTCACCGACTGTTAATGCATATCTTTCTCTCTCTTGTTGTTGTTCTCTCTGTAGCTCTTCATGCCGCTGGCCAGCCTGCGCTGTTCTCCAGACGTGCATCTGTTTCTGTGCCAGGCCTTTGTTCCAGAGTGCCGGGATCACACGCGTGTGCTGCGTCCGTGCCGAGAGCGGTGTGAGCGAGTGCAGTCCGACTGTAGCAGAGACATGCTAACCTTTGGGATCAGCTGGCCGTCAGAGCTGCGCTGCGACCGGTGAGAAAGACCAGCAGCGACTGTTACACACACAGGACTGTTACGCACACAGGACTGTTACGCACACAGGACTGATACGCACACAGGACTGTTACGCACACAGGACTGATACGCGCACAGGACTGATACGAGGACAGGACTGATACGCGCACAGGACTGATACGCACACAGGACTGTTACGCACACAGGACTACTACGCGCACAGGACTGATACGCGCACAGGACTGATACGCGCACAGGACTGATACGAGCACAGGACTGATACGAGCACAGGACTGATACGAGCACAGGACTGTTACGCACACAGGACTGTTACGCACACAGGACTGTTACGCACACAGGACTGTTACGCACACAGGACTGTTACGCGCACAGGACTGATACGCGCACAGGACTGATACGAGCCCAGGACTGATACGAGCCCAGGACTGATACGAGCACAGGACTGTTACGCACACAGGACTGTTACGCACACGGGACTGTTACGCACACAGGACTGTTACGCACACAGGACTGTTACGCACACCGGACTGTTACGCACACCGGACTGTTACGCATGCAGACACAGGACTACACAGGACTGTTACGCATGCAGACACAGGACGACACAGGACTGTTACGCATGCAGACACAGGACTGTTACGCATGCAGACACAGGACTGTTACGCATGCAGACACAGGACTGTTACACACACCGGACTGTTACGCACATAGGACTGTTACGCATGCAGACACAGGACGACACAGGACTGTTACGCATGCAGACACAGGACTGTTACGCATGCAGACAGAGGACTGTTACGCATGCAGACAGAGGACTGTTACGCCTGCAGACACAGGACTGTTACGCCTGCAGACACAGGACTGTTACACCTGCAGACACAGGACTGTTACGCATACAGGACTGTTACGCACATAGGACTGTTACGCATGCAGACACAGGACGACACAGGACTGTTACGCATGCAGACACAGGACTGTTACGCATGCAGACACAGGACTGTTACACACACCGGACTGTTACGCATACAGGACTGTTACGCACATAGGACTGTTACGCATGCAGACACAGGACGACACAGGACTGTTACGCCTGCAGACACAGGACTGTTACGCCTGCAGACACAGGACTGTTACGCCTGCAGACACAGGACTGTCACGCCTGCAGACACAGGACTGTCACGCCTGCAGACACAGGACTGTCACGCCTGCAGACACAGGACTGTCACGCCTGCAGACACAGGACTGTCACGCCTGCAGACACAGGACTGTCACGCCTGCAGACACAGGACTGTCACGCCTGCAGACACAGGACTGTCACGCCTGCAGACACAGGACTGTCACGCCTGCAGACACAGGACTGTCACGCCTGCAGACACAGGACTGTTACGCACACAGGACTGTTACCCGCACAGGACTGATACGCGCACAGGACTGATACGCGCACAGGACTGATACGCGCACAGGACTGATACGAGCACAGGACTGATACGAGCACAGGACTGATACGAGCACAGGACTGATACGAGCACAGGACTGTTACGCACACCTGACTGTTACGCGCACCGAACTGTTACGCACACCGGACTGTTACGCATGCAGACACAGGACTGTTACGCATGCAGACACAGGACTGTTACGCATGCAGACACAGGACTGTTACGCATGCAGACACAGGACTGTTACGCATGCAGACACAGGACTGTTACGCATGCAGACACAGGACTGTTACGCACGCAGGACTGGACTGTTACGCACACTGGACTGTTACGCACACTGGACTGTTACGCATCCCGACACAGGACTGTTACGCATGCAGACACAGGACTGTTACGCATGCAGACACAGGACTGTTATGCACGCAGGACTGTTACGCACGCACACACGCAGGACTGGACTGTTACGCACACAGGACTGTTACGCACGCAGGACGTGACTATTACGCACACAGCACTGGACTGTTACGCACGCAGGACTGGACTGTTACGCACGCAGGAATTGACTGTTACGCACACAGGAATGGACTGTTACGCAGGACTGGACTTTTACGCATGCAGGACTGGACTGTTACGCACACAGGAATGGACTTTTACACACAGGACTGGACTGTTGCACACGCAGGACTGGACTGTTACGCATGCAGGGCTGTTACGCACACATGCAGGACTGGACTGTTACGTACGCAGGACTGGACTTTTACGCACACAGGACTTGACTGTTACGCACACAGGACTGGACTGTTATGCACACAGGACTGTTATCCACGCAGGACTGGACTGTTACGCACACAGGACGTGACTGTTACGCACGCAGGACGTGACTGCGTGACTGTTACGCACGCAGGACTGGACTGTTACGCACGCAGGACTGGACTGTTACGCACGCAGGACTGAACTGTTACACACACAGGACTGGACTGTTACACACACAGGACTGGACTGGACTGTTACGCACACAGGACCGGACTGTTACCTACGCAGACACAGGACTGTTATGCACTCAGGACTGTTATGCACTCAGGACTGTTACGCACACAGACACGGGACTGTTACGCACGCAGACACAGGACTGTTATGCACTCAGGACTGTTATGCACTCAGGACTGTTACGCACACATACACGGGACTGTTACGCACGCAGACACAGAACTGTTACGCACGCAGACGCAGGACTGTTACGCACACAGGACTGGACTGTTACGCACACAGGAACGGACTGTTACGCACGCAGACACAGGAATGTTATCCACTCAGGACTGTTATGCACACAGGACTGTTACGCACACAGACATAGGACTGTTACGCACGCAGACACAGGACTGTTACGCATGCAGGACTGTTACCCATGCAGACACAGGACTGTTACACATGCAGACACAGGACTGTTACGCACGCAGGACTGGACTGTTACACACACTAGATTGTTACGCGCACTGGACTGTTACGCATGCAGACACAGGACTGTTACGCACGCAGACACAGGACTGTTACGCATGCAGGACTGGACTGTTATACACACTAGATTGTTACGCGCACTGGACTTTTAAGCATGCAGACACAGGACTGTTACGCACGGAGGACTGTTACGCACGCAGGACTGTTACGCATGCAGACATAGGACTGTTACGCATGCAGACACAGGACTGTTACGCACGCTGGACTGTTACGCACACTGGACTGTTACGCATGCAGACAAAGGACTGTTACACACACATGACAGGACTGTTACGCACACAGGACTGTTATGCACGCTGACACAGGACTGTTATGCACGCTGACACAGGACTGTTACGCATGCAGACACAGGACTGTTACGCACACAGACACAGGACTGTTACGCACACAGGACTGGACTGGAATGTTACGCACACAGGACTGTTACGCATGCAGACACAGGACTGTTGCGCACGCAGACACAGGACTGTTGCGCACGCAGACACAGGACTGTTGCGCACGCAGACACAGGACTGTTGCGCACGCAGACACAGGACTGTTGCGCACGCAGACACAGGACTGTTGCGCACGCAGACACAGGACTGTTGCGCACGCAGGCACAGGACTGTTGCGCACGCAGGACTGTTACGCATGCAGACATAGGACTGTTACGCATGCAGACACAGGACTGTTACGCACGCTGCACTGTTACGCACACTGGACTGTTACGCATGCAGACAAAGGACTGTTACACACACATGACTGGACTGTTACGCACACAGGACTGTTATGCACGCTGACACAGGACTGTTACACACACAGACACAGGACTGTTACGCACACTGGACTGTTGCACACACGCACACAGGAGTGTTTCGTACACGCACACAGGACTGTTACGCACGCAGACACAGGACTGTTCCGCACGCAGACACAGGACTGTTCCGCACGCAGACACAGGACTGTTACGCACGCAGACACAGGACTGTTACGCACGCAGACACAGGACTGTTACGGACGCAGACACAGGACTGTTACGCACGCAGACACAGGACTGTTACGCACGCAGACACAGGACTGTTACGCACGCAGACACAGGACTGTTACCCACGCAGACACAGGACTGTTACGCACACAGGACTGGACTGGAATGTTACGCACACAGGACTGTTATGCACGCAGACACAGGACTGTTACGCACACAGACACAGGACTGTTACGCACACAGACACAGGACTGTTACGCACACAGACACAGGACTGTTACGCACACAGACACAGGACTGTTACGCACACAGACACAGGACTGTTACGCACACAGACACAGGACTGTTACGCACACAGACACAGGACTGTTACGCACACTGGACTGTTTCGCACACGCACACAGGACTGTTACGCACGCAGACAGGGGACTGTTACGCTTGCAGACACGGGACTGTTACGCACGCAGACACAGGACTGTTACGCACGCAGACACAGGACTGTTACGCACGCAGACACAGGACTGTTACGCACGCAGACACAGGATTGTTACGCACGCAGACACAGGACTGTTACGCACACAGGACTGGACTGGAATGTTACGCACACAGGACTGTTACGCACGCAGACACAGGACTGTTACGCACACAGACACAGGACTGTTACGCACACAGGACTGTTGCGCACACGCACACAGGACTGTTACGCACGCAGACACAGGACTGTTGCGCACGCAGACACAGGACTGTTGCGCACGCAGACACAGGACTGTTGCGCACGCAGACACAGGACTGTTGCGCACGCAGACACAGGACTGTTGACACAGGACTGTTGCGCACGCAGACACAGGACTGTTGCGCACGCAGACACAGGACTGTTGCGCACGCAGACACAGGACTGTTGCGCACGCAGACACAGGACTGTTGCGCACGCAGACACAGGACTGTTGCGCACGCAGACACAGGACTGTTGCGCACGCAGACACAGGACTGTTGCGCACGCAGACACAGGACTGTTGCGCACGCAGACACAGGACTGTTGCGCACGCAGACACAGGACTGTTGCGCACGCAGACACAGGACTGTTGCGCACGCAGACACAGGACTGTTGCGCACGCAGACACAGGACTGTTGCGCACGCAGACACAGGACTGTTACGCAGGACTGTTACGCACGCAGACACATAACTGTTACGCACGCAGATACAGGACTGTTACGCACGCAGACACAGGTTTGTTACGCACACAGACAGGACTGTTACACACACAGGACTTTTACGCACACAGGACTGTTACGCACGCAGACACAGGACTGTTACACACCCAGACACAGGACTGTTACGCACGCAGACACTGCTGTAAAGCAGCTCTGGAAAAGACAATAATGGCATTATTCGGATGAAGTCCGTTCAGATCGATACCGGTAAAATTAATCAATTGTTAAATTAGTTCAAAAAGCAGCTCTATAGAAGACAATAGTGTCATTATTCTGCTCTATTCAGTTCAGTTTTGTTCACATCTGATTGAGTCAGTGCAGTTAAATCAATAATATTACTGAATATGAAGTGTCCCTGGTTAGGTTGTGAGTCAGTCCAAGTCTAATGTGTAATTAAACTCGAGGTTCTGTGGGGTGCGGACTGGACTCCATTCCTAGAGCTTCCGAACAAATGGGATTTTGGGGTTTGGACTGATGGGGCAGTGAACCCAAGGTTACCCCTTGAGTCAGTCCTAGAGCTCCTTCTGTCCGATTTTAGGGAAAAATCGGGTCCATCGGAGACATCAAATGGAATTCTTAGGCGTGCCGAATAAACACCACAGACACAGTGTCAGACTAAAACTATATGCAAAATAAGATACACCAGTGTTTTTTCAGATGAGAAGTTTATTCTATGTATCATATTTTTACTACTTTAATTCATTTCACTTTAATTATTTTAATTGCTTTTATAACGGTTTTAATTTCCCTTGCTTTTATTTTGTTTATTTTCTATGCAAAGCGCTTTGAATTGCCATAGTGAGATTATTTTTAATTCCTTTCTATGTAAAGCCTTTTGAATAACTGTTTTATCCTTGCTTTTATTTTGTGATTATTTTTATTCATTTCTAAAGCACTTTGAATTGCCATAGTGTATGAAATGTGCTATATAAATAAACTTGCCTTGCCTTGCCTAGGTTGCAAATAAACGATGTAAATGAAATCCTACACGCAGCATTTCTTTGAAAGGAGCAGTAAATACAAAGGGATAATAGTAAAACTATCGACAGACATATTGATTATTAAAGTAATTCTTAGTTGCGGCCCTAATGGTGTTTTTTTTCTCCAGTTAATGATTTGAAAAAACATGTTTTAGGAAATACAAGAATTGGAAAATAAAATGGGAAAACCTTTAGTTTGATAGTGAGATACTTTCCCCTGTTTTCACAGACAGGGTTTAATCTAGTCTCAGACTAACATGTTTTAGCTGTTTTAACTGAAAGCAGATCTTAGAATATGTCAGATCCATTGTTTTGTCTCAAGATTCACACCAGTAATATTATTTTCTAAGGCATGTTTATAAAAGCTGCTTAAATGCCCTATTTGAACTAAGGCCTAATCCTGGCTCAATCTAAGCCCTGTCTGTGAAACCAGGGGCCGTTGCATAAACTGCTAAAACTAGTCTTACAAGTTGGTCATTAAATTATTTTCTTTAAGACTGTTCATAACTTTTTTAGGTCAGTTACATAAAAACATAGATTAATCCAATTTGACACTGAAAGGTAAGACTGATTAACTGCTGGTTGGTCTGACACACTCTTAACATAATGGCTGTGTTTATGCAACTGGCCTCAGGTCTATGTATGTTTTCAGAGCTGTAAATTGTTGTTGTTTTTTCCAGATTGGAATCGTGCCGCTTGTCTCCGGACGGTTCTGCCGTCTCAGCCGTAGATGAGGTGACCACATCCAGAAGCTCTCCTTCGTCCGGTCGGGATCTGGGGTTCTGGTGTCCGCTGCATCTGAAGACTCTGCACGGTCAGGCCAGCTCTTTCCTTGGGGCTCAAGACTGCGCTCCGCCCTGCGACAACATGTTCCTGAAACCACAAGAGGTTCGCCTCACTAAGACCTTCATCGGCGTGTGTTCCGCCGTGTGCTTATGTGCAACTCTCTTCACATCTCTCACCTTCCTCATCGATGTCCAGCGGTTCCGCTACCCCGAGCGGCCCATCATCTTCTACTCCGTCTGCTACACTTGTGTCTCTCTGGTGTATTTCATTGGTTTTCTGCTGGATACAGAGGCGGCGTGCGTGGAGCCGAGTATGCCGGGCCGCGCGGCTACGGTGGTGCTAGGAGCCCAGAGCCGCGGCTGCTCGCTGCTCTTCATGCTGCTCTACTTTTCCTCCACCGCAGGGATGGTGTGGTGGGTCATCCTCACCATAACATGGTTTCTGGCTGCAGGGCCCAAGTGGAGCTGCGAGGCCATCGAGAAGAAGGCAGTGTGGTTCCACGCGGTGGCCTGGGGTCTCCCCGGAGCGCTAACGGTCTCGCTGCTAGCGCTGGGGAAGGTGGAGGGAGACGGCCTCAGCGGCGTGTGCTTCGTCGGCCTGTACGACCTGGCAGCGCTGCGCTGGTTCATCGTGGCGCCACTAGCCCTCGGGGTTCTGGTCGGCCTGTCGCTGCTGCTCGCCGGCATCGTGTCTCTGAACCACGTGCGTCAGGTGATCCAGCATGACGAGCGCAACCAGGAGAAGTTGAAGAAGTTCATGATCCGCATCGGTGTGTTCAGCGGCCTGTACCTGCTGCCGCTGCTGGCGCTGCTCGGCTGCTACCTGTACGAACAAGCCCAGCGCGAGTCCTGGGAAAACAGCTGGATCCGCCGGCACTGCCAGGAGTTCAGCATCCCCTGCTCCCGCCGCGTGAGACTCCTTTACCCTGACCCTGACCCTGACCCTTACCCTGACCCTGACCCTTACCCTGACCCTTACCCTCTGGCACAGTACCAGCGCTTGTAGTCTCTCACTGACCTGCTGTTTGGTTTGTTGTAGAGTGTGGATGTGGAGCGGCCCGAGCTCTCCCTGTTCCTCATCAAGTATCTGATGACGCTGGTGGTGGGAATATCAGCCGTGTTCTGGGTCAGCAGTAAGAAGACCTGCTGGGAGTGGGCCTCATTCTTCAAGAAAACGCGCAAGAAAGAGTGAGGACGCTCTCTCTAACCCTAATGCCGAGTTCACACCGCACGATAACTCGTCAGATAACTCTTGTTTTCACACTGCAGGAGTATCTGTGGCAGCGTTCAGTCTCACTGTATGGCTTAACAATAGGAAGAATCGCAGACAACTTTGTCTGGTCTGCAAACTATGTTTCACAACCAAAAACATGCGAGAAGTGATAAGAAAATAACGCAGGATCACGCGTGAGACTGAAATTGTTATTAAAAATAATAGTCTGCAAGTAGCTTGTGATCCAAATTGTCTGTGCGCTGATTTGCAGTGAAAGGGAGAAAAAGAAAAAACGATTATGCAGGAGGAAATGTTTGAGGAGACACGGGGAAAAGGGACTGTGTATTACCCCCAAGAGAGTTGGGGGTAAATACATAATTTAGCAATGTGCTGCTGGTCAAGCAAATGTTTGCGCTTTGTTTCTGTTTGATATAATTGTAAAGCTTATGTGTAATTCTGATATTGTGGTCTGTAACTCCTCCCTGAACTTCCCGCTGCCCTCTATCTTGCTCTCTCATTGGCTGTCTGTCAATGAGGTTTCAGTCACACAGCAGGTCCAGATATAGCATGTCAAATATCTCACGGGCGTCTGCGTCTAGTGATTCTCTCAGATTGCGTCTTTGATATTTCACACTGCGTGATTTCACTCACATGAACGAGCACCGATTTGCCTCCAATTTCAGGCATTTGTTGCGATTTTGCAATATCTGTCGGCGAGTGAAAATCGTGCAGTGTGAACTCGGCATAACTCAACTCAACTGTTTGTGGCTTTCCAAATCTGTCATGTTATCCACTTCCAGCATCACCTGAACTGACCAGTGTGTGCGTGTGTAAAACTGAACGTGTGTGTGTGTGTGTTTCAGCCCCATCAGCGAGAGCCGGCGTGTCCTGCAGGAGTCCTGCGAGTTCTTCCTCAAGCACAACAGCCATGTTCAACAGCACAAGTCCAAACACTACAAGTCCACCTCACACAAGCTCAAGGTCGTGTCCAAGTCCACGGGCACCAGCACAGGCATGCACACGCCTGTCACCGGTAACCATGACAGCACACCTGTCACCGGTAACCACGACAACACACCCTCCACGGCGATCCACAACCACAGTGTGTGTGATGCTCCTGGTTCCTCCGAACGCATCGGGTCGACGGAGAGACGGCGTAAAGCCGACGCTGAAAGCGCACACAGGTTCATGTTTTATATTATGTGGATTATTTGAATTTACTTTCTGTTTAGATGATTCAACCTTTCCACTGGGAACATCAGAACTAACAATTTATTCAATCTAATAACTGAACTGAAGTATTAAAATGAAAGCAGATGCATCTGTTCACTGTTTTGTTTGTTACCATCATCTGCATTCAAATCAAGGCTATATTACTTGAGTATTCATGGCCATTTCTGTATTTAACTCTGATAGCAGTCATGGCTTGATGTTCATGTGGAAAACTCTATCCACAGACCCTCTTACTTTGATCCACCTTATTTCAAACGTAAGAGCGTAAGAGATCACGGGTTCCCGTGTCTTTCAGCCTGTAATGCTGCTGGATAATGCAAACTGGGATTTCTTACTATATTACTTTAATGTATTGTAGTAACCATAAACACGCTGGTTTGTAGCTCAAATAATTTTACCGTTTACTGCACTTTATTCTTCTTGTTATTCCCTGTAGTGGCTAATAAATCAGAAGTCTCACATTCACAGAAAATGGCTTGTTTCTGGGTCGCAAAATAAGGTGGATATGGAGGAATTTTTATGAGTGCTTTGACAAAAATACAAGCTTTCACATTTCAGAATTTCTTTTGCCCCCTAAAGCTTTCCAGACAGATAGATGAACTTGTTGAACCTGCAATATTCCTTTAATTCGTCAGATCTCAACAAATGTTTAGTTTTTCCTACTGCTTTTTAACACCTACCTTTATTGCGTTTTTAAGGTTGACACCCAAAGATGAAGTGGAGGCTGGCCAGAGCTCCGCCCACTGCAGCAACAGCCAATGAGAGCTCAGGGTGAGGCTTCTGGCTCCGCCCACTGCCACAGCAGCCAATGAGAGCTCAGGGTGAGACTTCTGGCTCCGCCCCCACAGTCTCTGTGCTTTTCATTATTGATGTCCACAGCACCGGGATCTGTTTTAGAGGTTATACTGTTCACGCAGCTGATGCTTCACACAGGATATGTCTCGACTGACAGTTTTTTGAGTTTATCAGTTGTGTTGTTGATTTTTGCAGCTGCGGGAAGAGGATTGCACATTCATTACACTTCTCTAAGTCATTTATCACTGGAAAAGTCTTAACACTGACACTTCTGACCTGAATCTTTAAACAAATGCAACATATAAGATTCACTCTTAAAGTAACACCAGGTAACTTTTGCTCTCGGGGTCCCCCTACAGTTGGGAAACAGTATTGTCCTGTACTACTGTAGTAAACTCTGTCATCGTGCATTTGTTGACAACCATGATAGCCCTGAACACTGTAGGAGGAGGTCACATGCAGGTGTTCTGCTTGCGTCGCGTGTGAAATGTCTTCATCCCAGGTACAGTGGCATATATTTCAGCATGTCATATGAATATAATTTCATGGGTTTTATTTTTTTTCTAACGACAAATGATCGCGATGATCACGTTTACAAGCCAGTGTCATTATAGTAGCCTAGTCTATTGGTTACCGTTTTACTGAATCTATATGATACTTCAATGCAATGTTTGAGTGGTAGATAATAACCATATATCGTCAATATTATAATATCAAGCTACCATAAATAAATCTGCAAATTTTACAAATCGATTTGCATTATAGCTTGAGGCAAGACAAATAATCATTACCTGATTCATGAAGATAAACGGAGGATAAGATAGCTTCCGTAACATAGTCAGGCAGACAAAAAAACACCCCAGACTACGGGGTGTCATTGGTTGTTGCGTTAAATGTTACCCAGATACAATAGTGCTATTTTCTGATTGGCTAACAACACCAGACGAACAACACCAGAGGAGACGCGCTTGAATTCATGGCTGTTCCACAGTGAGAGCGGCGCGGCCAGAGTTTTGGGCGCTGCGGCATATTAAATATATTACAAATAGTTTTTCAGCGTGAGAAATACAATGTGTGGCGGGAGAGCGTGACAAAAGAACGAAATGAGTGACTGTCACGCTCAATGCGTGACATTTGACAGCCCTGCGATTTTAAGGAAGTGGGGGTGGTGGTGGAAGTGACGTATATGCCGTAAAGCAGTCGAGTTTTGTAGTTCTCTTTGTTCGCCGGTTACTACCCGAAACCCGAAGTTTAAAAGTACAATTAAAAACGCTACAGACCCCGTCAGGCTACGGCAGACGTGTCATTCAACCTATTGTAAGTTGATGTACCATCACAACAGACTTGGAAATATATTATGAAGGTTGAAAAGTTACCTGGTGTTACTTTAAAGCAGAATTTCTACAGAATTTGCAGAAATGCTCTGACTGTACGCCAAAAACAAAATACAGCAATAGTGTTTACTCGTATTAACTTTTTCTGCCTTAAAGTAAAACTTAGTCTTCAAATTATAATTCTGAAGATTAAGGTATTTAACATTTTAGTTGCATTTCAGCTTTTCTTTTTACATAGCTTTGCTAAAATGTATTTTTAATATGTATGATATATAGACTTTAGTCAGTGTTTTTGTCAGGAATGAAAGTGAGGCTGTGAGAGGCTCAAGGACAGTGTGTTCAATGGATCGAACTGCTGTTTAACAACATGCTGACAAACATCTTTCAAAGACCAAAATCTGTAGACAAAAACTCCATAAAACATTGAAAGTTATGTGATCTAGTACTTTTTATACACTACTTTTTTATTGTAAAGACTTTAGTCGTTTTCCTCTGTCCAATTCAATATGAATAAGGTTTATTGATGTTCATTATTATGCCAGTTGTTTGGGGTTTTATGCACCTTGTATAGTTACAAAAAATACTTTTAAAGACTCATATCCTACACCAGGGATGTGGAACTCCAGTCCTCGAGGGCCACTGTCCTGCAGAGTTTAGCTCCAACCCTAATTAAACACACCTGAACAAGCTAATCAATGTGGTCAGGATTACTAAAAAATCATTTTTGTCAGGGTTGGAGCTAAACTCTGCAGGACAGTGGCCCTCGAGGACCGGAGTTGGCCATCCCTGTCCTACACGATCCCTATGTACAGTAAATAAAACATGCACAACAACATCGGGTGGGAGAGAGAATAGGTCACTTGATAGATTTGAATTATCATTGTATTAATAATCAATCGCAATTGTGTGATGAATCCTGCAGAAGAATTACTGCCATCTCTGTCTGTCATGTATTTTACTATAATATGTTCATAGCACAAACTTTATCTTATCAAAATAAAGTCCGTAGAAAAGCATCAATGCAAAGCTTTTTAACCCGTGGTCTTTATTGCTCATGTCCTGATCTTTGTTTATGACTGTGACTTTCCTGTAAGTTTAAAGTTATCAGAAGTGTAGACTGTTTTGAGGACACAATGTACATTACTGTTGAATATCATTGTTCTTAGGAATAATCACCCAAAAATACAAATTCTTCCTCATGTTGTTCTAAACCTGAATGACCTAGGACTGACCTCGGGTTCACTGCCCCATCATTCCAAACCCCAAAAACCATTTGTTCGGAAGCTCTAGGAATGGAGTCGATCCCGTCCGCACCCCACAGAACCTCGAGTTTAATTACACAAACTCACTGCTCCACCACAGACCCAGGCCATCAGCAAGTATATCTCTATGTCCACTGCCTGAGTCTTCACAGAAGACAACATGGGTGGGCCTTAAAGACACTTGCTGGTTGACTTTTTCTGAGGTGTTGATTATTTTTCAACAACTGCACTTGAATACATTACAGATATATATCCCTTTACTGAATTATTTCAAAGAGCAAAATTATCAGAACAAAATTACACACAATGCTTAATATCATTCTCTCTTTCCCAAAACTGCATAGCAGTGGCTCAAGCCTCAGCCTAACCCCGGATAATAAAGTAGTTCTACACATGAATGTTTGAAGAACTAAACGCTGGAAAATCTTTATACTCTAGAATAGAAAAATGGCTTGTTAACAGAACTTATTTTGGTAAGTTACCTAAATAATTAAAGCATTTTAAGTTAGCTGTCAGATAAAAATTAAACAAATTATTAAGGGGGCCATGAAAGTTTTGTAAAATTGATTTTAAAAAAATGCTGGTGGTGGCCGATAGCTTAAAAAAAAAAAAACAATTACGGGGAAAGAGTTAATGTGCCTGAACCTGCTAAACAAACTAGTAAATGAGTGATCGGGGGACCTCAAACCACTTGAGATGAACTGATCCAGGAGTTTTTTTTTTAACAACACACTACTGTGCATTTTGATTTAGTTAATTGTTTTTCTGATTTGTTTGTAGTCAGTGGTCATTATTTTTTAGAAATGAAATCACTATGACAGATATGATGCGAGATCATGAGGAATGTTAGATCAATTCATTGGTTTATTCTAATTTCTTTTTGAGGCTGTTGAACTTTGATTTGCATTGAAATTAAATTATGTAGTGTCTTTTTAACTGTAGTTTTGAATATTATGATAAAATGCTTTAAAAAATGTAGTTAAAATGACTATCAACAAAATACATTGACTTAAAAATGTTTTATCTAAAGTGACATAAAAGGTAAGGTGTGTAGTCAACATTTCATGTATTCCCTGGGAATTTAATGTATGACTGGCTTTGCTATCATTGTGTTATATAATATATAATCATATAATGAAATATTATGCACAAAACGAGGCTGACTCCAGCTCCTTTTTCGACAGCTCCTTATTCGTCGAACTATTCGTTCCACCTTAGAAATGTTGGATGGTTGTTAACCCCTCCCCCTCGGTGCTTTTGGCCATATTCCTTAAAGGAACCGTTGTACGGGAATTATGAGCCTGTGAATCGGGCAGCATTTTTCATTTAACAATGAAAATATATACTCCTGTAAAAATTATCTTGTCTGCCTCTATAAATGGTGTAAGCTACGTGGTAAATTCAACCAGAGTACTTATTTTGTATTTAAAGGCTGTGTTGCAGGGTTAATTTTTCAACAAATTTTTAGAGTTGCATAAAGTTGCAATTGTGGGGCATTTTCTGGGTACCATATTTCAACCCTAACCCATCAGAAAATGTTGTAATGCAAGAGTTTAAGAATTAATTTATCTATACCTCTACGTCCCCCTTTTTTTGAGAACTTGTGAAATAATAAAGAAATGACTAATCCAGTATACTCTGTCGGCACATAAAGTTGCAAAGCTGGGGCATGTTCTGGGAACCATATTTCAACAATAACTCATCAGAAAATGTTGTAATGCAAGAATTCGTTTAAGAATGAATTTATCTATACCTGTACATTCCCGTTTTTTTTATTATGTTCGCAACTGAAATTTAATGTTATGTAATTTCTGTTCTTTATTAGAAGTTATCCATTACTCCAGTCTAACATATATATATATATATATATATATATATATATATATATATATATATATATATATAGTTACTCCAGTGTAATATATATATATAAATACAAATATATGTTAGACTGGAGTACCAGTAACCCTATCCCTAAATCTCAGTTGCAAACATAATGTCACTTTTCTCCATACTTTTTAAAAAGACATTTAGTAAGAAATGAAACTTAAATACAAAATAAGTACTCTGGTTGAATTTACCACATAGCTTACACCATTTATAGAGGCAGACAAGATAATTTTTACACAAGTATATATTTTCACTGTTGATCATATGCTTTTATTCAAAGTGACTAACAAATGTGTAACGTCACAAGCAATAAGTCTTAAAATACAACAATAGCCATAGTACACAATGCCAAGTTTAAGATGGAGAATTACACAAGGTTTTTTTAATTAAATACATAGGAGTCATAGTAAGTGCCTTTGTTTATGGTTGTGAATTAGTTAAGTGTTTGCAGAAATGGCGTGTCTTTAGCTGGTTCTTGAAAGCTGTGATGGCCTCAGTAGATCAGTGTGAGGTTGGCAGCTCATTCCATCAGAAAGGAACAGAAGACTGATGGATCAGTGACCAGACATGAGCGGAGGGAAACCAGAAGGACTTCTGGAATGATACTGGAAGCAGTAAAATAAATAGTTTGTTATGGTCAGCAGTGTACGTGTAATAGCTGTGTAAGAGTTTCAGTATCAATATAGCTAGCAAATTACAACAGATAGGGACAAATCTTACACAGCAGTCAAGTACTAATGTTCCAATGCACTATCATCAGTCAGTAAACATTGATGAGCTCATATCAAAAGACCATAGAAAGGGGTTTGAGCGATATATAATCAAAATATTAGATGCTCTAAATCACAAAGATTTATTTAATGCTCCCCGTGTTATATTTCAATAACAACACATTGTGGGCAGCCTAATACATGGTCAAAAGTCTCTTTATTAAATATATTAAGAAAGTAAGTATTCAGAAAGTTCCAACCTACCTTTCATATAAATCCTGGCAGAAAAAGCATAATGTCAGGAACCAATCAGACTCAGCATCCCTCACCACACAACGATCACTCTCCCCAGAATACTAATCACCCGCACCTGTTCACAATCAGCAAGTCCCATAAGAACACTCACCACAGCCTCAGTCTTTGTCAAGCCTCCAACGGGAACAGACCATTACTCATCGTCCTCTGAAAGTCTCTGATGCAACCAGTACCCGCTAAGTAAACGTATACTCACCTGTGAATTACTAACCTCTGTGTCCTTGTTCTGCTGTCTTCAGAAATCCAGTCTGTATCCATGTTTCCTGAGACCCGGTGTTCATCTGAACTTCCTGTGTTCACGCTGAGTTTACTAGCTTGAGACTGCATCTGAAAGAGAAGAGACAAGTATTAATGAACTGTGCCTGTTTGACATCAACTAACCTGAAGAGAACCTGCTCACCTGTAATCTGCCCCGCACGTTGTGATCTTCACCGAATCTGCACCTGAACTTTGAATACTCACCTTTACACGTGTCACCTTTAATAAAACTGTGTTTGGATTCACTTACCTCTGTCTCCGTGCCTGTATCCTGACAGTAATATCATCCTCTGGCTCATGCTAGAGCATTTAAAGCTCTTATAGACCTGTTTTACTCAACAGTTCCTTACTGTATGACACAGATGGACCTTATTTACATGTGTATCTCCCACATTTGTTACTCTAGACAAATTAGCAACGGTAAATTCAATTTAATTCATTCGTTTGTTTTATTTCCAGTGAGATTCTAACATGTCAGTAACCTTCTGGAAAATCAACAGCTGCCCAGATGAGAGATCCTTCCAGGTTTGAAGACAAATCTTTCATCCTTTATATGTTTAAATTAGCTTGTTCTCTTTACCGGGTCAAACCATATTCCCCAGAAACCTTATGGTGAATGTTCCCACACTTCAGTGCAGCTTGTGATCAACCAATGCAATGCTAAGTAGAGCGTAGCATCAGTAGCCTGCAGGTGTATATCCGCTGCTATTTGAGCTCAGAGTAAATTACACCCCGAATTTAGATACTAGAAATTATGCAGTGTGTACACTAAAGAGCTTTAGGGATGGTTGATCATTGGTGTGTATTGATCAGGATTAATTTGATTGTTTAAGTGCTGTGCTTTGTTTTAGTGGACTGTGCTTGACTGTTCTATTTGATTACTTGTGCACCTAAATGAGCATTAGCACTGATGCTTAAGTTTCTGCCTGTCCTCCGAAGCACTGTGTGTGTGTAGATGGTCTGAAGAAGAATGCAGAAAAGAGTAAGAGTTTGTTTTTTGTCCACCTGTGTACTATTGATGTCCTGTTAACCTACACTTTGTATTTCACCCCTTCATTGTTTTACAGCAGTCTGACAGTTCAAAATTCTCACAACTGACTAGAATTCTAGCCAATAGCCATACTGGCCCATCTTGGGATTGCCTGAGACCTAAATTTGATCAAAGAACAAAGTGACACCACCTGTCTCTACCAACTTCACCAAACCTTGGAGGGGTTTGAGAACAGGTGTGCCACTTCTTGGAAATTCTCTTCTGTGCAATCATTCTTTTGAATTTTATACTAATTTTATTTCTAACTGAATTGTGATGTATCTTCCTCTAGGTGAGCTGGGTGTGCTGTTGTTCTCCCTTCAGAATGAAAGGCCACATGTTGACCCAACATCCACCTTGAGGCTCATGGTACAGAATTCCAAACTCTAACCTTGTTTGACCTTTTAGTGGCGGCTGTTACATCAGCTCACAGCTGTGTCTTAGTTACACAACAATCAGAATGTTGTTATTACTCTAGACATTTAATAGTTCCTTTTTAATAATTGTTTCAGTCAGTTCCTGACAATGCCAAGGGAACCTTGAATTGAAGGCTAACCTGTGAAACATTGTTTATGTTGGTCTCTTTCCTGGGTCAACAGTTTTATGGTGACTGAGTCATTATGCCGGTTTCATCTGTGCCTTTTTATTTTTACAAATAGAATCCTTTCATTTTGTCTCTGTCCTCTTTGTATTTATCTCTGCCCATATTGCTTTTGTATTTGCTTTTGATTTTCCCTCTTTATACCATTGTCTTTTGTCCTACTTATGGTTATCAGTCACATGTAGTTTTTCAATGCATTTTGTAAAGCAGCTTTGTCCCTTTGTCCTTGTTTTTTTTCTGTATTAATCTTCTATTGTCTTTGTCTGGAGCACTTTTATTTATTTTCTTTTAATTTTTTTTATCAATGTCATTACTCGTGATATTGATTTGACAACATTTGTTTTTGTATTTATGGGTTGGCCACTTGTACCCTTTAAACCTTGTTTCTTTGCCCCCCACCCCATGCTATTTTTTTATTATGACCCATTTTATCTGATTGTCCCCTTGCAATGATGGTATGATGCCTTTTAATATTTTTATGTTTTAGTTTTGCCCTTTTGTATTGTTAAGCGTTGTATGAAAATTTGTATTTTTTGGAAACCTATTGTGTCCACCTGCCCCTTGTTGACTCCCTCATTTAGTCTCTGTAAATATACTTTTAGTTCCTTGTCCATTTTTAAAGTTAGTAGTTCTTTTCCTCCGTCTTAGTCTCCTAAGATTTTATTTACAAAGTTTTACTGTTACAACTAGATCCTGTTCAAACTCATCCTTGCTCCAACCACCATTACAGCACCCACCTTGGTCACGCTTCTCTCCCGCTCCCGATCTTTCATCCGCCACTCATCTTTTACCTCTTTACTTATCACTTTAAACTTGTGTGTATGGTTTTGTATTACTGTTTAAGTGTACTTGTAACTTAATTATGTTTTTTGTACCTTTTGCATAATTTAAATGTTTTGTGTTTATGCTGTTGACTGATTGTAATGTATTTTCCTTTATTGTGAAAGTGTTTAACAATTTGTTTTGCGAAAAATTAATAAACTTTTTAATTTTGTATGGTAGAGTCCCAGGGGTAGAGTCCCAGGGGTAGAGTCCCAGGGGTAGAGTCCCAGGGGTAGAGTCCCAGGGGTAGAGTCCCAGGGGTAGAGTCCCAGGGGTAGAGTCCCAGGGGTAGAGTCCCAGGGGTAGAGTCCCAGGGGTAGAGTCCCAGGGGTAGAGTCCCAGGGGTAGAGTCCCAGGGGTAGAGTCCCAGGGGTAGAGTCCCAGGGGTAGAGTCCCAGGGGTAGAGTCCCAGGGGTAGAGTCCCAGGGGTAGAGTCCCAGGGGTAGAGTCCCAGGGGTAGAGTCCCAGGGGTAGAGTCCCAGGGGTAGAGTCCCAGGGGTAGAGTCCCAGGGGTAGAGTCCCAGGGGTAGAGTCCCAGGGGTAGAGTCCCAGGGGTAGGGTTAGGGTTAGGGTTAGGTTAGGTTAGGGTTAGGTTAGGTTAGGTTAGGGTTAGGGTTAGGGTTAGAGTTAGGTTAGGGTTAGGGTTAGGTTAGGGTTAGGGTTAGGGTTAGGGTTAGGGTTAGGGTTAGGTTAGGGTTAGGGTTAGGGTTAGGGTTAGGGTTAGGTTAGGGTTAGGGTTAGGTTAGGTTAGGGTTAGGTTAGGTTAGGGTTAGGGTTAGGTTAGGGTTAGGGTTAGGGTTAGGGTTAGGGTTAGGGTTAGGGTTAGGGTTAGGGTTAGGGTTAGGGTTAGGGTTAGGGTATAGACCAAAATGCGAAGTTGTCACCCCCCAGTTTTGTCACCCCCCCCCAATATCTCGAGTTCTATAGGTCCTATAGAGCTGAAACTCCGCCCATATACTAATTAGGGGGCGGGGAGTCGATTGCAAGTGGTTTGGGAGCTCTAGCGCCACCAGGGGCCGAGATATGGTATTGTCACCCCCTGTCACCCCCCTTATTATAGGTCCTATAGAGCTGAAACTCCTCCCATATACTAATTAGGGGGCGGGGAGTCGATTGCAAGTGGTTTGGGAGCTCTAGCGCCACCAGGGGCCGAGATATGGTACTGTCACCCCCTGTCACCCCCCCTTATTATAGGTCCTATAGAGCTGAAACTCCTCCCATATACTAATTAGGGGGCGGGGAGTCGATTGCAAGTGGTTTGGGAGCTCTAGCGCCACCAGGGGCCGAGATATGGTACTGCATCTAGGGTTGACTTTCGCAATTTCAGGGCTATTTTTAAGGGTTGACTTTCGCAATTTCAGGGCTATTTTTCAGGGTTGACTTTCGCAATTTCAGGGCTATTTTTCAGGGTTGACTTTCGCAATTTCAGGGCTATTTTTCAGGGTTGACTTTCGCAATTTCAGGGCTATTTTTCAGGGTTGACTTTCGCAATTTCAGGGCTATTTTTCAGGGTTGACTTTCGCAATTTCAGGGCTATTTTTCAGGGTTGACTTTCGCACTTTTCAGGGCTATTTTCTAGGGTTGACTTTCGCACTTTTCAGGGCTATTTTCTAGGGTTGACTTTCGCAGTTTTCAGGGTTAGGGTTGACTTTCTCTATACAGCTGATCAGGGTTGACTTAATACAGCTGGGTGGAGTTTCTGTGTATAGGGGGGAGGGGGATGGGGGAGGGACTTGTGTTTGAACTGGGTGGGACTTGTGTTTTTTTGGGTGGGTGGGACTTGTGTTTTTTTTTTTGGGTGGGTGGGACTTGTGTTTTTTTGGGGTGGGACTTGTGTTTTTTTGGGGTGGGACTTGTGTTTTTTGGAGGTGGGACTTGTGTTTTTTTGGAGGTGGGACTTGTGTTTTATTTGTGTGGGACTTGTGTTTTTTGGAGGTGGGACTTGTGTTTTTTTGGGGTGGGACTTGTGTTTTTTGGAGGTGGGACTTGTGTTTTTTTGGAGGTGGGACTTGTGTTTTATTTGTGTGGGACTTGTGTTTTTTGGAGGTGGGACTTGTGTATTTTTGGAGGTGGGACTTGTGTTTTTTGGGGATGGGACTTGTTTTTTTTGGAGGTGGGACTTGTGTTTTTGGAGGTGGGACTTGTGTTTTTTGGGGATGGGACTTGTGTTTTTTTGGAGGTGGGACTTGTGTTTTTGGAGGTGGGACTTGTGTTTTTTGGGGATGGGACTTGTGTTTTTTTGGAGGTGGGACTTGTGTTTTTTGGAGGTGGGACTTGTGTTTTTTTGGGTGGGTGGGACTTGTGTTCTTTTGGGTGTGACTTGTGGTCAAAAGTGAGTTCCCAGTCCTTGGGTGAGTTTTTGGAAAGATCTGGGTGAGTTTTTGGAAAGGTCTGTTTGTGGTGGGTGGGACTTGTGTTTTACTGGGGTGGGACTTGTGTTTGACTTGGGTGGGACTTGTGTCTGACTTGGGTGGGACTTGTGTTTGACTTGGGAGGGACTTGTGTTTTTTTGGGGGTGTGACTTGTGTTTTTTTTGGGGTGGGACTTGTGTTTTTTTGGGGGGGGGGTGGGACTTGTGTTTTTCTGGGGTGGGGGGTGGGACTTGTGTTTTTCTGGGGTGGGGGGTGGGACTTGTGTTCTATTGTGGGGGTGGGACTTGTGTTTTCTCGATTCTGAGGGGTAGGGTTAGGCTTAGACTTAGATTTAGATTTAGAGTTAGGGTTAGGGTTAGGGTTAGGGTTAGGGTTAGGGTTAGGGTTAGGGTTAGGGTTAGGGTTAGGGTTAGGGTTAGGGTTAGGGTTAGGGTTAGGTTAGGTTAGGGTTAGGTTAGGGTTAGGGTATAGACCAAAATGCGAAGTTGTCACCCCCCAGTTTTGTCACCCCCCCCCAATATCTCGAGTTCTATAGGTCCTATAGAGCTGAAACTCCGCCCATATACTAATTAGGGGGCGGGGAGTCGATTGCAAGTGGTTTGGGAGCTCTAGCGCCACCAGGGGCCGAGATATGGTATTGTCACCCCCTGTCACCCCCCTTATTATAGGTCCTATAGAGCTGAAACTCCTCCCATATACTAATTAGGGGGCGGGGAGTCGATTGCAAGTGGTTTGGGAGCTCTAGCGCCACCAGGGGCCGAGATATGGTACTGTCACCCCCTGTCACCCCCCCTTATTATAGGTCCTATAGAGCTGAAACTCCTCCCATATACTAATTAGGGGGCGGGGAGTCGATTGCAAGTGGTTTGGGAGCTCTAGCGCCACCAGGGGCCGAGATATGGTACTGCATCTAGGGTTGACTTTCGCAATTTCAGGGCTATTTTTAAGGGTTGACTTTCGCAATTTCAGGGCTATTTTTCAGGGTTGACTTTCGCAATTTCAGGGCTATTTTTCAGGGTTGACTTTCGCAATTTCAGGGCTATTTTTCAGGGTTGACTTTCGCAATTTCAGGGCTATTTTTCAGGGTTGACTTTCGCAATTTCAGGGCTATTTTTCAGGGTTGACTTTCGCAATTTCAGGGCTATTTTTCAGGGTTGACTTTCGCACTTTTCAGGGCTATTTTCTAGGGTTGACTTTCGCACTTTTCAGGGCTATTTTCTAGGGTTGACTTTCGCAGTTTTCAGGGTTAGGGTTGACTTTCTCTATACAGCTGATCAGGGTTGACTTAATACAGCTGGGTGGAGTTTCTGTGTATAGGGGGGAGGGGGATGGGGGAGGGACTTGTGTTTGAACTGGGTGGGACTTGTGTTTTTTTGGGTGGGTGGGACTTGTGTTTTTTTTTTTGGGTGGGTGGGACTTGTGTTTTTTTGGGGTGGGACTTGTGTTTTTTTGGGGTGGGACTTGTGTTTTTTGGAGGTGGGACTTGTGTTTTTTTGGAGGTGGGACTTGTGTTTTATTTGTGTGGGACTTGTGTTTTTTGGAGGTGGGACTTGTGTTTTTTTGGGGTGGGACTTGTGTTTTTTGGAGGTGGGACTTGTGTTTTTTTGGAGGTGGGACTTGTGTTTTATTTGTGTGGGACTTGTGTTTTTTGGAGGTGGGACTTGTGTATTTTTGGAGGTGGGACTTGTGTTTTTTGGGGATGGGACTTGTTTTTTTTGGAGGTGGGACTTGTGTTTTTGGAGGTGGGACTTGTGTTTTTTGGGGATGGGACTTGTGTTTTTTTGGAGGTGGGACTTGTGTTTTTGGAGGTGGGACTTGTGTTTTTTGGGGATGGGACTTGTGTTTTTTTGGAGGTGGGACTTGTGTTTTTTGGAGGTGGGACTTGTGTTTTTTTGGGTGGGTGGGACTTGTGTTCTTTTGGGTGTGACTTGTGGTCAAAAGTGAGTTCCCAGTCCTTGGGTGAGTTTTTGGAAAGATCTGGGTGAGTTTTTGGAAAGGTCTGTTTGTGGTGGGTGGGACTTGTGTTTTACTGGGGTGGGACTTGTGTTTGACTTGGGTGGGACTTGTGTCTGACTTGGGTGGGACTTGTGTTTGACTTGGGAGGGACTTGTGTTTTTTTGGGGGTGTGACTTGTGTTTTTTTTGGGGTGGGACTTGTGTTTTTTTGGGGGGGGGGTGGGACTTGTGTTTTTCTGGGGTGGGGGGTGGGACTTGTGTTTTTCTGGGGTGGGGGGTGGGACTTGTGTTCTATTGTGGGGGTGGGACTTGTGTTTTCTCGATTCTGAGGGGTAGGGTTAGGCTTAGACTTAGATTTAGATTTAGAGTTAGGGTTAGGGTTAGGGTTAGGGTTAGGGTTAGGGTTAGGGTTAGGGTTAGGGTTAGGGTTAGGGTTAGGGTTAGGGTTAGGGTTAGGGTTAGGTTAGGTTAGGGTTAGGTTAGGGTTAGGGTATAGACCAAAATGCGAAGTTGTCACCCCCCAGTTTTGTCACCCCCCCCCAATATCTCGAGTTCTATAGGTCCTATAGAGCTGAAACTCCGCCCATATACTAATTAGGGGGCGGGGAGTCGATTGCAAGTGGTTTGGGAGCTCTAGCGCCACCAGGGGCCGAGATATGGTATTGTCACCCCCTGTCACCCCCCTTATTATAGGTCCTATAGAGCTGAAACTCCTCCCATATACTAATTAGGGGGCGGGGAGTCGATTGCAAGTGGTTTGGGAGCTCTAGCGCCACCAGGGGCCGAGATATGGTACTGTCACCCCCTGTCACCCCCCCTTATTATAGGTCCTATAGAGCTGAAACTCCTCCCATATACTAATTAGGGGGCGGGGAGTCGATTGCAAGTGGTTTGGGAGCTCTAGCGCCACCAGGGGCCGAGATATGGTACTGCATCTAGGGTTGACTTTCGCAATTTCAGGGCTATTTTTAAGGGTTGACTTTCGCAATTTCAGGGCTATTTTTCAGGGTTGACTTTCGCAATTTCAGGGCTATTTTTCAGGGTTGACTTTCGCAATTTCAGGGCTATTTTTCAGGGTTGACTTTCGCAATTTCAGGGCTATTTTTCAGGGTTGACTTTCGCAATTTCAGGGCTATTTTTCAGGGTTGACTTTCGCAATTTCAGGGCTATTTTTCAGGGTTGACTTTCGCACTTTTCAGGGCTATTTTCTAGGGTTGACTTTCGCACTTTTCAGGGCTATTTTCTAGGGTTGACTTTCGCAGTTTTCAGGGTTAGGGTTGACTTTCTCTATACAGCTGATCAGGGTTGACTTAATACAGCTGGGTGGAGTTTCTGTGTATAGGGGGGAGGGGGATGGGGGAGGGACTTGTGTTTGAACTGGGTGGGACTTGTGTTTTTTTGGGTGGGTGGGACTTGTGTTTTTTTTTTTGGGTGGGTGGGACTTGTGTTTTTTTGGGGTGGGACTTGTGTTTTTTTGGGGTGGGACTTGTGTTTTTTGGAGGTGGGACTTGTGTTTTTTTGGAGGTGGGACTTGTGTTTTATTTGTGTGGGACTTGTGTTTTTTGGAGGTGGGACTTGTGTTTTTTTGGGGTGGGACTTGTGTTTTTTGGAGGTGGGACTTGTGTTTTTTTGGAGGTGGGACTTGTGTTTTATTTGTGTGGGACTTGTGTTTTTTGGAGGTGGGACTTGTGTATTTTTGGAGGTGGGACTTGTGTTTTTTGGGGATGGGACTTGTTTTTTTTGGAGGTGGGACTTGTGTTTTTGGAGGTGGGACTTGTGTTTTTTGGGGATGGGACTTGTGTTTTTTTGGAGGTGGGACTTGTGTTTTTGGAGGTGGGACTTGTGTTTTTTGGGGATGGGACTTGTGTTTTTTTGGAGGTGGGACTTGTGTTTTTTGGAGGTGGGACTTGTGTTTTTTTGGGTGGGTGGGACTTGTGTTCTTTTGGGTGTGACTTGTGGTCAAAAGTGAGTTCCCAGTCCTTGGGTGAGTTTTTGGAAAGATCTGGGTGAGTTTTTGGAAAGGTCTGTTTGTGGTGGGTGGGACTTGTGTTTTACTGGGGTGGGACTTGTGTTTGACTTGGGTGGGACTTGTGTCTGACTTGGGTGGGACTTGTGTTTGACTTGGGAGGGACTTGTGTTTTTTTGGGGGTGTGACTTGTGTTTTTTTTGGGGTGGGACTTGTGTTTTTTTGGGGGGGGGGTGGGACTTGTGTTTTTCTGGGGTGGGGGGTGGGACTTGTGTTTTTCTGGGGTGGGGGGTGGGACTTGTGTTCTATTGTGGGGGTGGGACTTGTGTTTTCTCGATTCTGAGGGGTAGGGTTAGGCTTAGACTTAGATTTAGATTTAGAGTTAGGGTTAGGGTTAGGGTTAGGGTTAGGGTTAGGGTTAGGGTTAGGGTTAGGGTTAGGGTTAGGGTTAGGGTTAGGGTTAGGGTTAGGGTTAGGTTAGGTTAGGGTTAGGTTAGGGTTAGGGTTAGGGTATAGACCAAAATGCGAAGTTGTCACCCCCCAGTTTTGTCACCCCCCCCCAATATGGGTTAGGGTTAGGGTTAGGGTTAGGTTAGGGTTAGGGTTAGGGTTAGGGTTAGGGTTAGGGTATAGACCAAAATGCGAAGTTGTCACCCCCCAGTTTTGTCACCCCCCCCCAATATCTCGAGTTCTATAGGTCCTATAGAGCTGAAACTCCGCCCATATACTAATTAGGGGGCGGGGAGTCGATTGCAAGTGGTTTGGGAGCTCTAGCGCCACCAGGGGCCGAGATATGGTATTGTCACCCCCTGTCACCCCCCTTATTATAGGTCCTATAGAGCTGAAACTCCTCCCATATACTAATTAGGGGGCGGGGAGTCGATTGCAAGTGGTTTGGGAGCTCTAGCGCCACCAGGGGCCGAGATATGGTACTGTCACCCCCTGTCACCCCCCCTTATTATAGGTCCTATAGAGCTGAAACTCCTCCCATATACTAATTAGGGGGCGGGGAGTCGATTGCAAGTGGTTTGGGAGCTCTAGCGCCACCAGGGGCCGAGATATGGTACTGCATCTAGGGTTGACTTTCGCAATTTCAGGGCTATTTTTAAGGGTTGACTTTCGCAATTTCAGGGCTATTTTTCAGGGTTGACTTTCGCAATTTCAGGGCTATTTTTCAGGGTTGACTTTCGCAATTTCAGGGCTATTTTTCAGGGTTGACTTTCGCAATTTCAGGGCTATTTTTCAGGGTTGACTTTCGCAATTTCAGGGCTATTTTTCAGGGTTGACTTTCGCAATTTCAGGGCTATTTTTCAGGGTTGACTTTCGCACTTTTCAGGGCTATTTTCTAGGGTTGACTTTCGCACTTTTCAGGGCTATTTTCTAGGGTTGACTTTCGCAGTTTTCAGGGTTAGGGTTGACTTTCTCTATACAGCTGATCAGGGTTGACTTAATACAGCTGGGTGGAGTTTCTGTGTATAGGGGGGAGGGGGATGGGGGAGGGACTTGTGTTTGAACTGGGTGGGACTTGTGTTTTTTTGGGTGGGTGGGACTTGTGTTTTTTTTTTTGGGTGGGTGGGACTTGTGTTTTTTTGGGGTGGGACTTGTGTTTTTTTGGGGTGGGACTTGTGTTTTTTGGAGGTGGGACTTGTGTTTTTTTGGAGGTGGGACTTGTGTTTTATTTGTGTGGGACTTGTGTTTTTTGGAGGTGGGACTTGTGTTTTTTTGGGGTGGGACTTGTGTTTTTTGGAGGTGGGACTTGTGTTTTTTTGGAGGTGGGACTTGTGTTTTATTTGTGTGGGACTTGTGTTTTTTGGAGGTGGGACTTGTGTATTTTTGGAGGTGGGACTTGTGTTTTTTGGGGATGGGACTTGTTTTTTTTGGAGGTGGGACTTGTGTTTTTGGAGGTGGGACTTGTGTTTTTTGGGGATGGGACTTGTGTTTTTTTGGAGGTGGGACTTGTGTTTTTGGAGGTGGGACTTGTGTTTTTTGGGGATGGGACTTGTGTTTTTTTGGAGGTGGGACTTGTGTTTTTTGGAGGTGGGACTTGTGTTTTTTTGGGTGGGTGGGACTTGTGTTCTTTTGGGTGTGACTTGTGGTCAAAAGTGAGTTCCCAGTCCTTGGGTGAGTTTTTGGAAAGATCTGGGTGAGTTTTTGGAAAGGTCTGTTTGTGGTGGGTGGGACTTGTGTTTTACTGGGGTGGGACTTGTGTTTGACTTGGGTGGGACTTGTGTCTGACTTGGGTGGGACTTGTGTTTGACTTGGGAGGGACTTGTGTTTTTTTGGGGGTGTGACTTGTGTTTTTTTTGGGGTGGGACTTGTGTTTTTTTGGGGGGGGGGTGGGACTTGTGTTTTTCTGGGGTGGGGGGTGGGACTTGTGTTTTTCTGGGGTGGGGGGTGGGACTTGTGTTCTATTGTGGGGGTGGGACTTGTGTTTTCTCGATTCTGAGGGGTAGGGTTAGGCTTAGACTTAGATTTAGATTTAGAGTTAGGGTTAGGGTTAGGGTTAGGGTTAGGGTTAGGGTTAGGGTTAGGGTTAGGGTTAGGGTTAGGGTTAGGGTTAGGGTTAGGGTTAGGGTTAGGTTAGGTTAGGGTTAGGTTAGGGTTAGGGTATAGACCAAAATGCGAAGTTGTCACCCCCCAGTTTTGTCACCCCCCCCCAATATCTCGAGTTCTATAGGTCCTATAGAGCTGAAACTCCGCCCATATACTAATTAGGGGGCGGGGAGTCGATTGCAAGTGGTTTGGGAGCTCTAGCGCCACCAGGGGCCGAGATATGGTATTGTCACCCCCTGTCACCCCCCTTATTATAGGTCCTATAGAGCTGAAACTCCTCCCATATACTAATTAGGGGGCGGGGAGTCGATTGCAAGTGGTTTGGGAGCTCTAGCGCCACCAGGGGCCGAGATATGGTACTGTCACCCCCTGTCACCCCCCCTTATTATAGGTCCTATAGAGCTGAAACTCCTCCCATATACTAATTAGGGGGCGGGGAGTCGATTGCAAGTGGTTTGGGAGCTCTAGCGCCACCAGGGGCCGAGATATGGTACTGCATCTAGGGTTGACTTTCGCAATTTCAGGGCTATTTTTAAGGGTTGACTTTCGCAATTTCAGGGCTATTTTTCAGGGTTGACTTTCGCAATTTCAGGGCTATTTTTCAGGGTTGACTTTCGCAATTTCAGGGCTATTTTTCAGGGTTGACTTTCGCAATTTCAGGGCTATTTTTCAGGGTTGACTTTCGCAATTTCAGGGCTATTTTTCAGGGTTGACTTTCGCAATTTCAGGGCTATTTTTCAGGGTTGACTTTCGCACTTTTCAGGGCTATTTTCTAGGGTTGACTTTCGCACTTTTCAGGGCTATTTTCTAGGGTTGACTTTCGCAGTTTTCAGGGTTAGGGTTGACTTTCTCTATACAGCTGATCAGGGTTGACTTAATACAGCTGGGTGGAGTTTCTGTGTATAGGGGGGAGGGGGATGGGGGAGGGACTTGTGTTTGAACTGGGTGGGACTTGTGTTTTTTTGGGTGGGTGGGACTTGTGTTTTTTTTTTTGGGTGGGTGGGACTTGTGTTTTTTTGGGGTGGGACTTGTGTTTTTTTGGGGTGGGACTTGTGTTTTTTGGAGGTGGGACTTGTGTTTTTTTGGAGGTGGGACTTGTGTTTTATTTGTGTGGGACTTGTGTTTTTTGGAGGTGGGACTTGTGTTTTTTTGGGGTGGGACTTGTGTTTTTTGGAGGTGGGACTTGTGTTTTTTTGGAGGTGGGACTTGTGTTTTATTTGTGTGGGACTTGTGTTTTTTGGAGGTGGGACTTGTGTATTTTTGGAGGTGGGACTTGTGTTTTTTGGGGATGGGACTTGTTTTTTTTGGAGGTGGGACTTGTGTTTTTGGAGGTGGGACTTGTGTTTTTTGGGGATGGGACTTGTGTTTTTTTGGAGGTGGGACTTGTGTTTTTGGAGGTGGGACTTGTGTTTTTTGGGGATGGGACTTGTGTTTTTTTGGAGGTGGGACTTGTGTTTTTTGGAGGTGGGACTTGTGTTTTTTTGGGTGGGTGGGACTTGTGTTCTTTTGGGTGTGACTTGTGGTCAAAAGTGAGTTCCCAGTCCTTGGGTGAGTTTTTGGAAAGATCTGGGTGAGTTTTTGGAAAGGTCTGTTTGTGGTGGGTGGGACTTGTGTTTTACTGGGGTGGGACTTGTGTTTGACTTGGGTGGGACTTGTGTCTGACTTGGGTGGGACTTGTGTTTGACTTGGGAGGGACTTGTGTTTTTTTGGGGGTGTGACTTGTGTTTTTTTTGGGGTGGGACTTGTGTTTTTTTGGGGGGGGGGTGGGACTTGTGTTTTTCTGGGGTGGGGGGTGGGACTTGTGTTTTTCTGGGGTGGGGGGTGGGACTTGTGTTCTATTGTGGGGGTGGGACTTGTGTTTTCTCGATTCTGAGGGGTAGGGTTAGGCTTAGACTTAGATTTAGATTTAGAGTTAGGGTTAGGGTTAGGGTTAGGGTTAGGGTTAGGGTTAGGGTTAGGGTTAGGGTTAGGGTTAGGGTTAGGGTTAGGGTTAGGGTAGGTTAGGGTTAGGTTAGGGTTAGGGTATAGACCAAAATGCGAAGTTGTCACCCCCCAGTTTTGTCACCCCCCCCCAATATCTCGAGTTCTATAGGTCCTATAGAGCTGAAACTCCGCCCATATACTAATTAGGGGGCGGGGAGTCGATTGCAAGTGGTTTGGGAGCTCTAGCGCCACCAGGGGCCGAGATATGGTATTGTCACCCCCTGTCACCCCCCTTATTATAGGTCCTATAGAGCTGAAACTCCTCCCATATACTAATTAGGGGGCGGGGAGTCGATTGCAAGTGGTTTGGGAGCTCTAGCGCCACCAGGGGCCGAGATATGGTACTGTCACCCCCTGTCACCCCCCCTTATTATAGGTCCTATAGAGCTGAAACTCCTCCCATATACTAATTAGGGGGCGGGGAGTCGATTGCAAGTGGTTTGGGAGCTCTAGCGCCACCAGGGGCCGAGATATGGTACTGCATCTAGGGTTGACTTTCGCAATTTCAGGGCTATTTTTAAGGGTTGACTTTCGCAATTTCAGGGCTATTTTTCAGGGTTGACTTTCGCAATTTCAGGGCTATTTTTCAGGGTTGACTTTCGCAATTTCAGGGCTATTTTTCAGGGTTGACTTTCGCAATTTCAGGGCTATTTTTCAGGGTTGACTTTCGCAATTTCAGGGCTATTTTTCAGGGTTGACTTTCGCAATTTCAGGGCTATTTTTCAGGGTTGACTTTCGCACTTTTCAGGGCTATTTTCTAGGGTTGACTTTCGCACTTTTCAGGGCTATTTTCTAGGGTTGACTTTCGCAGTTTTCAGGGTTAGGGTTGACTTTCTCTATACAGCTGATCAGGGTTGACTTAATACAGCTGGGTGGAGTTTCTGTGTATAGGGGGGAGGGGGATGGGGGAGGGACTTGTGTTTGAACTGGGTGGGACTTGTGTTTTTTTGGGTGGGTGGGACTTGTGTTTTTTTTTTTGGGTGGGTGGGACTTGTGTTTTTTTGGGGTGGGACTTGTGTTTTTTTGGGGTGGGACTTGTGTTTTTTGGAGGTGGGACTTGTGTTTTTTTGGAGGTGGGACTTGTGTTTTATTTGTGTGGGACTTGTGTTTTTTGGAGGTGGGACTTGTGTTTTTTTGGGGTGGGACTTGTGTTTTTTGGAGGTGGGACTTGTGTTTTTTTGGAGGTGGGACTTGTGTTTTATTTGTGTGGGACTTGTGTTTTTTGGAGGTGGGACTTGTGTATTTTTGGAGGTGGGACTTGTGTTTTTTGGGGATGGGACTTGTTTTTTTTGGAGGTGGGACTTGTGTTTTTGGAGGTGGGACTTGTGTTTTTTGGGATGGGACTTGTGTTTTTTGGAGGTGGGACTTGTGTTTTTGGAGGTGGGACTTGTGTTTTTTGGGGATGGGACTTGTGTTTTTTTGGAGGTGGGACTTGTGTTTTTTGGAGGTGGGACTTGTGTTTTTTTGGGTGGGTGGGACTTGTGTTCTTTTGGGTGTGACTTGTGGTCAAAAGTGAGTTCCCAGTCCTTGGGTGAGTTTTTGGAAAGATCTGGGTGAGTTTTTGGAAAGGTCTGTTTGTGGTGGGTGGGACTTGTGTTTTACTGGGGTGGGACTTGTGTTTGACTTGGGTGGGACTTGTGTCTGACTTGGGTGGGACTTGTGTTTGACTTGGGAGGGACTTGTGTTTTTTTGGGGGTGTGACTTGTGTTTTTTTTGGGGTGGGACTTGTGTTTTTTTGGGGGGGGGGTGGGACTTGTGTTTTTCTGGGGTGGGGGGGTGGGACTTGTGTTTTTCTGGGGTGGGGGGTGGGACTTGTGTTCTATTGTGGGGGTGGGACTTGTGTTTTCTCGATTCTGAGGGGTAGGGTTAGGCTTAGACTTAGATTTAGATTTAGAGTTAGGGTTAGGGTTAGGGTTAGGGTTAGGGTTAGGGTTAGGGTTAGGGTTAGGGTTAGGGTTAGGGTTAGGGTTAGGGTTAGGGTTAGGTTAGGTTAGGGTTAGGTTAGGGTTAGGGTTAGGGTATAGACCAAAATGCGAAGTTGTCACCCCCCAGTTTTGTCACCCCCCCCCAATATGGGTTAGGGTTAGGGTTAGGGTTAGGGTTAGGTTAGGGTTAGGGTTAGGGTTAGGGTTAGGGTTAGGGTTAGGGTTAGGGTTAGGGTTAGGGTTAGGGTTAGGGTTAGGGTTAGGTTAGGGTTAGGGTTAGGGTTAGGGTTAGGGTTAGGGTTAGAGTTAGGGTTAGGGTTAGGGTTAGGGTTAGGGTTAGGGTTAGGGTTAGGGTTAGGGTTAGGGTTAGGGTTAGGGTTAGGGTTAGGGTTAGGGTTAGGGTTAGGGTTAGGGTTAGGGTTAGGGTTAGGGTTAGGGTTAGGGTTAGGGTTAGGGTTAGGGTTAGGGTTAGGGTTAGGGTTAGGGTTAGGGTTAGGGTTAGGGTTAGGGTTAGGGTTAGGGTTAGGGTTAGGGTTAGGGTTAGGGTTAGGGTTAGGGTTAGGGTTAGGGTTAGGTTAGGGTTAGGGTTAGGGTTAGGGTTAGAGTTAGGGTTAGGGTTAGGGTTAGGGTTAGGGTTAGGTTAGGGTTAGGGTTAGGTTAGGGTTAGGGTTAGGGTTAGGGTTA
>JAPDVR010000119.1:0-38129 GCA_026230005.1 Gila orcuttii | reverse complement strand
AATGCGAACGCCTTGTTCTCTCATGGGAACAATGGCCGCCTCCGCGACTTCCGTGAAGACACGAGGCGACAGGGCCAGCCCGAAGGGTAGGACCTTGTACTGATACGCTCGACCCTCGAAAGCAGACCGAAGAAACGGTCTGTGTCGAGGGAAAATCGAGACGTGAAAGTACGCGTCCTTCAGGTCGATCGCTGCAAACCAATCCTGGGGACGGATGCACTCGAAAATGCGCTTCTGCGTAAGCATTTTGAACGGGAGTTTGTGCAGGGCCCGATTCAAAACACGCAGGTCCAGGATTGGCCGTAACCCACCGCCTTTCTTGGGTACAATGAAGTAGGGGCTGTAAAACCCAGACCTCATCTCGGCAGGAGGGACCGGCTCGATCACGTCCTTCGCCAGCAGGACATCGATCTCTTTCCTCAAGACAGGGGCGTCCACCGACCGCACACGGGTGAAGCGGACGCCCCTGAACTTGGGAGGCCGGCGTGCACACTGAATTGCATAGCCGAACCGGACGGTGCGGATGAGCCATCGGGACGGACCCGGAAGCGTTTTTTAGCCAGGCTTCCAGATACGGTCTCAACAAACCCACCCGAACCACCGGCGTACCCGCGGAGGGGCAGCGAGGTGGAAGGCAGGGACCTGGCCCTGGTGGCACTGTAGCGACCAAGAGCGGGGTCTGGGCGTTTTAACTTGACACCAACCTGCTTCCACCTGATGGCAGACGACAGAGAAGGCCCGTGGGCATTCTGCTGCGGGCTGCCCGGTGGCGAAGGGAGGGGGAGAGACGAAGAACGAGGCCCTGACTCCTCGTGTCCTGGTCTCTGCGCCTCCGGGCCCAGCTGCAGACCGGAGCGACGCAGCACTGCTATCTGCAAGCTGGGGAGAGGGGAACGGGAGTGGTGCAGCTAGGGGGTCGGCACGCACTGCCATTCTGACCCTCTCGGACGGAGGAAACTGGTCTTATTATACTGCCAGTCTCGACCGTGAGGGGAAACGAGGAACAAGGCCCGGGGGCATCAAGTCCTGGTTTCCCCTCACCCAGCGAGAGACGAGAGTGACAAGGCCGTAGCCCTCACTGCCATCTGAGCACTGGGGCCCGTGAACGACTCAGAGGAATGGACTGCTCAAACTTTGGGTACCGCTGATTACTGGATAACCAGCGGCGGAACAGAAGCGAAATTCTCCACCCGGCCCTCCCCCGGGGGAAGGAGTGGTGATGGCACGCACTCCCAAAGAGCAGATCGTCACATACTCTGGGTCGCTCCTCTCAGGGTTGTTTCCCTTCCCTTTGCTGGGGGGAAAACAAACTCCGAGCGGGCTGGTTGTGAGGTGCTTCTGGACCACCAGTGTGGACATCGTCTAACCGAGGGCCAGCGCTGTGACTAATCACGGTCAGTCACTAAGCACAGCTCAACCCCGAGTTAGAACTACGCACGTGCAGTGGTAGCGAGAGAGGAAAAACTTCTGCAGATTTAGGCATGTTTGGCTTGCCATATTGGCACCAAAATGCTTCCATACTGCCAAAATTCTTCACACACATCCAGGCACTTTAGAACAGCCCAGGAAAGTGTGGCTGTTAAGTCTGAATCTTCAGCATGAGAAACACCATTATAGTAGGAACTCAGCATCATTTTCAGAGTATAACAGCCCTCTCTCCGATGTAGCGATCGACATCTGTCCTCCCTGGGGCCCCGAATGAAATGCTTGGTCCCTCATGAGAAGGACCAGAATCCCATCCGAAAGCCTTGACGGCACACGGCACGCTGAGCGGCTCAAGCCTTTACGAGAAAGGGGAGGCGAACAACGTGCCGACGTGGTCATGCACTCCTGAAAGAACATGAACCACCCACGAACGCAGTCTCAACACACTGATTAGGCATGTGAAACAGTGATCGTGGCCGTCAACCAGGCATGCAAGATAGTGAACGTGGCCATCGCGTCGATGACACACGGCACGCTGGGCGCTCAAGCCTTCAGGCAAGGCGAACAACGTGCCGACGTGGTCATGCTCTCATAAGAAAGCATAAACCACCCACGAACACAGTCTCAGCATGTTTGCGATGCGCTAGAGGAGTGAGTGGTTCGTGCTCACTGAAACCCTCAGATCACCAATGTTATTCGCCAAAGTAGCCCTCTTCTGGTGCACCAGAAGAGAAACTATATCGGGGAAATAAGCAAAGGGACTCACCTCATAGAGGCACATGAGTCTTGATCTTGACCGCGCATCTTGAGCGCCGAATGACGCGCGCTGGGTTGCCGTGACAACCCGCGCTGTCAGCCGGCGCTCGACGGCACACGGCACGCTGAGCGGCTCAAGCCTTTACGAGAAAGGGGAGACGAACAACGTGCCGACGTGGTCATGCACTCCTGGGAGAACATGAACCACCCACGAACGTAGTCTCACACACTGATTAGGCATGTGAAACAATGAACGTGGCCGTCAAATAAGGACAGGAAACGATCGCATCCAGAAACACACGAGTGAAACGTCATCCTGAAAAGGACGCGATCTTCACTCGTGTTGCTCTTTTAGACAAAAAGAAATGCTCTTTTATGTGCCGAGGCACAAAGGGACCACCGCGGCAGACACAGCGGGGAAACTGCAAGCCCGTGTGCTGCACTCACCGTTACCAATACCAGCCGTTAAAACAGCTCTTTGTTTGAATAGAGAGAGAGAAACGGCCGGCAACGGGAAGCGATGGCCACTTGAAGCGCCGTCACACCAGCAGCAGAGGATTCCTTTCGCCAAAGAAGACTCGTTTTTCAATATTTCCTCGGAATACAGCAGCTCAGAGAGACACTGAATGGCTCCGAAGCAAAAAGCATTGCGCAATGTTTACTTCCGCCTTTTATACCCGCGCTGGTAGGCGGGTCGCGGAATGCAAACCTTGCATGCCAATGTCTATTGGCTCGTTTTAATTCTCTCGAAGGCAGTTGGCTCCCTAGCGTGATCCCAATTCGTCAGGGAACTCCCCCGACGACACGTCGGAGTTCCCAGGACGAAAGGGAACTGAATATATTTTCTCTCACTCACACTCTCTGTCTCTCTCTCGTCTGTTTTCTTCATCAAAAGAAGTAAATTACAACTTACCAAAGAGCATAATTATTCGTCTACCACGTCCTTGCACTGTTAGGTCCTCTTATTGATTCTTGGAAACTGGTGTGCTGAAATATGTGCATGTGTTTGAACTGCTCTCCCTTTCTTCTACAATGTACACATGATAATCAGTTTGTCTGTATATGAGCACGCAAATACAACTGCCGGTATCTCTCAAAAGCACACATAAACATTGTTCTTCCTGGCCATGTCCTGATATAAAAGTTGAGATGATAGGACTCTGAGACCCTGGAGAAGGAGAGAGTTGAGAGAATCTTGATCTGTGTACAGCCTCCCTCTATCACTATTTATTAGGCGGTATGGATCCCTGAGAGAAACAAAGACCCACTCACCTTCACCATATTCCACCTCTCCCCACTCAGCCCTTATTGATTAATTCATTCCTTGTTCATTTATTCATACAGTGATCAAAGATTCTATCTGCTTGCACCCAGTGGTCCTGATGTCTGTCTGTGTGTAAGCAAAGGTGAGAGAGAGGCAGAGGGGAGCTTTAGCAGGCAGGCTATGCAAGCTACATCGTGAGGGCAATTACAAGTGGACGGGACACTGTGATTTTACATTCAGTGTAGCTCCATTGTGCAATGCTCTTCCCAAATCCATCTGAACGGCTAAAACCTTCTTTACCTTCAGAGGAAAAAAACTCTTCCACGGGCACTTTACTGATAATGGTTGATACACTATTTTTATTACTTATTTTATTATAAAAAAAACATTGTCTTTCTGTCACACAGTGTCTCAATACATTTTACTGTTATGGCACTTCTTTGTGCCCCAAGGATTAGAAGCATGATTATTTCATTTCATTTCATTTCATTTTATTTTATTTTATTTATTTATCTACACTACTGTTTAACCATTTGGGGTAAGATTTGTATATATTTTTTAAATACTTCAAAATTACAGCAAAACATAAGTCAAGGTCTAGTTTGGTTTCCCTGTTCTGTTCTGAGTTTATTATCTTCTAATCAGTTAATTAGTTCAGGTGTGTCTTGTTAATCAGTCTCGTTAGCTCCCCTTGTTTTCCATGTATATAAGCCCTCAGTTTCTGTCTGTTCTTTGACAAGCTTTAGATAACCTTACGGGTATGTGGTTTGTTTCTCCTTGTTGATCCTCCAGTTTATTGTTTGTATTGTTCTTTTAAAAGTCTTCTGAAGATATATCCTTCGTCATGCGCTTTAATACAGCCACAGCTTGTGACAGTTATATTGTTAATTTATTGTTAATTAATGAAATATTTATATTAATAATTAAAAATATTATAAAAAAAAAAATATATATATATATATATATATTACAATGTAATTTATTCTTGTGATACAAAAGTTGAATTTTCAGCATCATTACTCCAGTCTTCAGTGTCACATGATCCTTCAGAAATCATTCTGATATGATCTGATTTGGTGCTCAAGAAACATTTTTATTATTAACAATGTTGAAAACCGTTGTGCTGTTTAATATTTTAGCAAAAACCATGATGCATTACTTCAGGAATCTTTGATGAATAGAAAGTTAAAAAACAACAACATTTATTTCAATTGGTTGTTTTTACAATGTAAAAAAAAAAATGTACTGTCACTTTTCATCAATTTAATGAGTCCTTGCTGAAAAAATGGCTCAATTTCTTTACAAAAATATTTCTGACCCCAAACTTTTGAATGGTGGCGTGTGTATTTATTAGTAGGTTGTACAAATATTGTAGGTGATGTATATTTTTTTCTTGTTTTCAGACACCTCTCAACTCTCCAGGGTAACCCTTGAATCTGCAGACCAGACAACCTACCATCCTGATGGGGTTCCACATGCTCCATGGGTGGAGGTGTGTACTTGTCCCACAGGATTCACTGGGCTGTTCTGTGAACTCTGTGCTCCTGGATTCACCAGGGAGACTCCTAATGGTGGACCCTTCTCCCCATGTATACCTTGCAACTGCAATCAACATGGGACCTGCCATCCTGAGACAGGTTGGGAGTGTGTTTGTTTATTAGCATGCAGTCTGTACACAGCTTCCATGCATGATGTCTTCAAATGATGCATCATATACTGTTTCCCTACCATGACAATGTTCCTTGAAGCCAAGTCGGTTGTGGCAGCCAGCTTGGTATCGCCTCTGAGCAAATATTTCCTATGTAGATACCAGTAGCTCACTTTCTAGAAAATCTGAAAATATTTTGTTGCAGATTGCTGAACACATTTACAATTTATTATTGATTCAATTTATACAAAAGTATGGGTAACACTATAGTTTTGGATCCAATTCTCACTATTAACTAGTCGGTTATTAGCTAGGATATTAGCGGTTTATTAGTACTTATAAAGCACATATTAATGACTTATTCTACATGACCATATTCTACATCTCTTAATCCTACCTGATTCCTACCCAATACCTAAACTTAACTATCACCTAACTAACTATTAAAAAGCAGTAATTAGGAGTTTATTGAGGGAAAAGTCTCAGTTAATTGTTATAGTGAGAATTGGACCCTAATCTAAAGTGTAACTGAAGTATGTTTTGGATGAATATTTTGGTGGGGCTCTGTCCCACCTGCCCTTACAGATGAGCCGCGGCTGGTAGATATCCTAACATTCTGAAGTTTGAAACACTAAGACATTTTTTGTTGTTGTTTTTTGAAAGAAACTGGCACTTATTCATCCAGGATACTAATTTCTAATCATTTATCATGCAAGTGTCAGATGTGGCTTTTTCTTTTAGCTCTTCCTAAAGGCCAGCAGCATCTTCTTTTGACTGTGGCAGATAAAGCTGGTGTTAGTGTGTGATGTTCAATGAAGCTTCAAGCACCAGAGGTCTTTTTCTCAAACTACAAACTCTCATGTACACTTCTGTCACTGTGCTAGTTAGATCGTGTTTGCTTTGTTCTTGTGTACGGAATAGCCTTCATCATAAAAACAATATAATGACGTGACAAAAATGTGTTTGTGTTGGGCCATTTATAAACTGAAATTTCATTTGAAAATGTACAGTGACTTACAGGAAATGCATGTGGATTTACTACTTTAACAAGTAAAAAAGACATGGTTCTGCTGTTTCCACTGTTCATTAAGCAGCACAACCATTTTCAAATGAGCTAATAATAAAAGACTCTTGAATACCAAATCAGCACATTAGAAGGATTTCTTGAGGATTATATAACACAAGCATCTATAACATATATAACGTATATAACAAGTATCTTATGCTCACCAAGGCTGCTTTTATTTGATCAAAAGTACAGTAATATTTTAATATATTTAAAACTGCAATTTATTGCTGGGATGGCAAGCAGCCATTACTCCAGTCTTCAATGTCACATGATTTAAATGCTGATTTGGTGCTCAAGAAACATTTCTTATCTTCAATGTTGAAAAAATCTGCTGCCGAATATTTTAAAATATTTTTTATTCGAAAATTCAAAAGGAAAACATTTATATGAAATATAAATCTTTTGTAACATTATAAATGCTTTTACTGTCACTTTTAAACAATTTAATGCAGCCTTGCTAAACAGAAATATGATGAATACATTTGATGAACAGAAGGACAATTTCAAAAATAATGTATTTAGAGTTTCAAATTTCAAACTTTTGAATGGTTGTGTAATAGACGTACAAGTACAGCTCCTATCTCTTCTAGATAAAAAAAAAAACAGGTAATCCATCTATCAAAAATATGATTTGCTCTTTTATCTTAAAGATAGAACTTCTATTTATACAGCCACCATATAAACCTCTGCAATTTCTCCAAATTCATTTAAGTGGTCTTCTTATACTGTCTCTGACTATAGGCTTCCAAACACATTTTTATACCTCCAGCACAATCACTCTTACAATCCTCTTCTTGTTCCTGTCATTTTCTGTATTGCTTCCCCTTGTTCCTCTCTCACTTTTTCATTCCTCCTCTTGTTCTTTCCGTGACCCTATTAGCAGAATTCCTGGCTGTCTTTCTGTACAGGGTAGATAGACCTGCGAGCCAGCCACCGACTAATTAATTGCAATGTCGATTGCACAACAGAGAGTGTTTATTTGTGTCTGTCTCCTTTCAGCGAAGACTCCTGACATGGATTTGAACGTTTGTCCTCCCATCTTTCTTTCTCTCTCTCTGTCTGTCTCTCTTTCACACTGATGAGTAATTTCACTCTCTTAATATGCGGCAAATTAAACCTCCATCGGTCTTATTATGAGCGTAATGTGTGATTAGTTTGGTACAAGTCTTTAACATTACAAATTAATGTCAGACATGACTTTATCTACCACTCGAGGTAGGCAAAAGATTGAAGCAGAGTGAGAGTATGCGAGAAAAAGGGAGGGAATGGAAGGAAGAAGGAACTAGGGAATCAAAGCAATAGGAGATCAAGGGGGGCAAAAGATCGAACGAAAGTATGCACAGGAAATCTCCAACTCCCAGGAGAAAAGGAGGAGCCCACTCCTTTTATTTATTTATGAACCTGTTTAACTTCAAAGGAGATTTTGCACAAGTCACAGCGGGTGCTGTTCATTGCCATTTAGCTGCTTAAATATTTTCCAGGTTTGTAAATAGAACTAGGCCCGCAAGGTCCCCGCTGAAAAGCGGCATGCTTATCATTAGCATATGCATACGTCACTCTTCATTTTTCTCACCAAAAACTCAGTGTGTTTTAATCTCATTTCCTATTCGTAAGCCTAATTACGTTTTGTTAGTCCTTTGATGAGCATTGATTTGATCTCATTCCCGCTTCAGGAATGGTTAGTTCGCTGACAGGCCACGCCCCTTTGATTTATTATTTCCAAGTGAGAGGGTGTTTCTCACAGTAATTGTAATTGGCTGTTAATTGGTTATTAGTCTTGTCACTTTGTACAGGTGTTGTTTGTTTGGTCAGAGATAACAGAGGAGGGAAGCTCGCCTCTTCGGGCTGAAACCAGTGGTGCTTCGTAATTGTGATATATTTAAAGTCTACCCGTTTGTGTCATTTCTATTTTCCTGTGAGCAATACAACAGATTGGAAAATGTTAATATTTGTGGCGGAAAAATGGAACTGTGGCACAGCGTTGTGCTGGAGGGCTAATGAAGTACAAGCATATGTTCTGCGGATGCTCATATATTTTGCGTGCGTGTGTGTTTTCTGGTCTTTTTTTGAGTGCTTTTCCTGACCGTGTTAATTTAAGGGATCCCATCCATAAAATTAGGTGGAGAGGGCTTGTATTTGTCTTGGAAGAATGAGGGAAAGAACAGAGAGAGCAGCAGAAAAAGAGTGGCTTTCTGAGAATGGGGTTTTCATATAAATGTATATACATTAACTGGAGCAGTCACAGAGTGTGATTGCATTCATATCTCACCCTGGTCCATTGTATCTTTTTAATTCTCTCACTTTCTTTCTCTCCGCATCCTTTGCGAAGTAGATGTGCATTCGTTTTAGATCAGTAAATATAGCAAAAACAATTAATTACTTGCGTAAAACACCATATAAAAATAACCTCCATCTATTTTTCTTAGCAAAGGATGTTTGTCTGAAAATGTACTTAATTAAAACCAGCAAACAAACAAGAAAAACCGCACAGAGTTTCACACGCTTGTACAAAGAGAGTTGAATGGTCACCTCAGACTTAAATATATTCTTAGATCCACGTGTTATATGTCGTCCAGTGTTCAAATGGTTTTTAAAATGTTTTATAAGGGTGAGTCATAGATTTAAAAGGCTGTTTTTTGTATGTTCTATTCTGAATTTTTCTCTCTCTGTTCCTTCTGTCATTGTTCCTATAGTGAAGCAGACCTTTTTAAAAGGAGGTGAAAAAAAGATAATGAAAGGACAAGGGAAAATAACTGGAAGATATTCTGTAGTGAGAAAAAGACAACTCCGTTTGTCATAGAATATTTGCAGTCTATTTTTCAGAATAGTGAGCACACATCTTCAGTGAAAGATTGAATGAATAGAGTTTTCAATTTTTTTAATAGAAAGTTCAGAAGAACAGCATTTGCTTGAAATAGAATCTTTTGTAACATTATAAATGTCTTTAATGTCACTTTTCGATCAATTTAATGTTTCCTTGCGGAATAAAATAATTAATTAAAAAGAATTGAAAACAAAAAAGATTTACTGACCCCACATTTTTGTACGGTAGTCTATATACTCAGAAAGATTGCTTTCCTGATTGCTTTTTGGAGCCTCCTAAATGAAATAGCTACAGTCTTATTAGCTCTATAAAGTATTGTAGACCAAACTGTAATGAATATTGTAAAGAGCTCGACCGCGCTATGACTGATGTAGTCCGACAGGTACCGGGGGTCTAGAACGCCCTTTTCCCAAAGGACAGCCGCAGGGATGGGTCCTTTTCATGCCTTTGTTTTTGGAAAGAGTAGAACGCCTTTATTTTTTCTCTCATTCTTTCACCCCTCTCAAAGAGTCAGGAAGGGTCCATGTGGAGGTTCTGACATTTAGCCACCCCGAAGAAGTGAATAATTCAGAAAGAAGAAAGGTACAAATGTCAGGTGCTGGGAATAAACTTGCCTGAAGAAATGCAAGATTTTAAATAAAGACATTGATATGATAATCCCAGCAGACCTCTGGCCATGCATATCATCCTGTTTTGCATAACACAGATGAGTCTGTGCACATTTAGGATTCAGATTTGAATATAAAATGAACCTGGCCTCTTTTGTCTTCTCCATTAATTGGACATAATGTAACATCAACTTGATTAATCTTGATTGATAAGCCAATAAATATGGACTCTCTGTGAGAATGTTAAACTGATATCACTGTCAATTTCCAAGCCAGCCGTTTTTTGTGTGTGTGTGTGTGTGTGTGTGTGTGTGTGTGTGTGTGTGTGTGTGTGTGTGTCTTTTTCTGTGTGTGTCTTTTTCTGTGTGTGTGTGTGTGTCTTTTTCTGTGTGTGTGTGTGTCTTTTTCTGTGTGTGTGTGTCTTTTTCTCTGTGTGTGTGTCTTTTTCTCTGTGTGTGTGTCTTTTTCTGTGTGTGTGTGTGTCTTTTTCTGTGTGTGTGTGTGTGTCTTTTTCTGTGTGTGTGTGTCTTTTTCTGTGTGTGTGTGTCTTTTTCTGTGTGTGTGTCTTTTTCTCTGTGTGTGTGTCTTTTTCTCTGTGTGTGTGTCTTTTTCTCTGTGTGTGTGTCTTTTTCTCTGTGTGTGTGTCTTTTTCTGTGTGTGTGTGTCTTTTTCTGTGTGTGTGTGTCTTTTTCTGTGTGTGTGTGTCTTTTTCTGTGTGTGTGTGTCTTTTTCTCTGTGTGTGTGTCTTTTTCTCTGTGTGTGTGTCTTTTTCTCTGTGTGTGTGTCTTTTTCTCTGTGTGTGTGTCTTTTTTTCTGTGTGTCTTTTTCTGTGTGTGTGTGTCTTTTTCTCTGTGTGTGTGTCTTTTTCTCTGTGTGTGTGTCTTTTTCTCTGTGTGTGTGTCTTTTTCTCTGTGTGTGTGTCTTTTTCTGTGTGTCTTTTTCTGTGTGTGTGTCTTTTTCTGTGTGTGTGTCTTTTTCTGTGTGTGTGTGTCTTTTTCTGTGTGTGTGTGTCTTTTTCTGTGTGTGTGTGTCTTTTTCTGTGTGTGTGTCTTTCTCTGTGTGTGTGTCTTTCTGTGTGTGTGTGTCTTTCTGTGTGTGTGTGTCTTTTTCTGTGTGTGTGTGTCTTTTTCTGTGTGTGTGTGTCTTTTTCTCTGTGTGTGTGTCTTTTTTTCTGTGTGTCTTTTTCTGTGTGTGTGTGTCTTTTTCTGTGTGTGTGTGTCTTTCTCTGTGTGTGTGTCTTTTTCTCTGTGTGTGTGTCTTTTTCTCTGTGTGTGTGTCTTTTTCTCTGTGTGTGTGTCTTTTTCTGTGTGTGTGTCTTTTTCTGTGTGTGTGTGTCTTTTTCTGTGTGTGTGTGTCTTTTTCTGTGTGTGTGTGTCTTTTTCTGTGTGTGTGTGTCTTTTTCTGTGTGTCTTTTTTTCTCTGTGTGTGTGTCTTTTTCTCTGTGTGTGTGTCTTTTTCTCTGTGTGTGTGTCTTTTTATCTGTGTGTGTGTCTTTTTCTCTGTGTGTGTGTCTTTTTCTCTGTGTGTGTGTCTTTTTCTCTGTGTCTTTTTCTGTGTGTGTGTGTCTTTTTCTGTGTGTGTGTGTCTTTTTCTCTGTGTGTCTTTTTCTGTGTGTGTGTGTCTTTTTCTGTGTGTGTGTGTCTTTTTCTGTGTGTGTGTGTGTCTTTTTCTCTGTGTGTGTGTGTCTTTTTCTATGTGTGTGTGTCTTTTTCTGTGTGTGTGTGTCTTTTTCTGTGTGTGTGTGTCTTTTTCTCTGTGTGTCTTTTTCTGTGTGTGTGTGTCTTTTTCTGTGTGTGTGTGTCTTTTTCTGTGTGTGTCTTTTTCTGTGTGTGTGTGTCTTTTTCTGTGTGTGTGTGTCTTTTTCTGTGTGTGTGTCTTTTTCTGTGTGTGTGTCTTTTTCTGTGTGTGTGTGTCTTTTTCTCTGTGTGTCTTTTTCTGTGTGTGTGTGTCTTTTTCTGTGTGTGTCTTTTTCTGTGTGTGTGTGTCTTTTTCTGTGTGTGTGTGTCTTTTTCTGTGTGTGTGTGTCTTTTTCTGTGTGTGTGTGTCTTTTTCTGTGTGTGTGTGTGTCTTTTTCTGTGTGTGTGTGTCTTTTTCTCTGTGTGTCTTTTTCTGTGTGTGTGTGTCTTTTTCTGTGTGTGTGTGTCTTTTTCTGTGTGTGTGTCTTTTTCTGTTTGTGTGTGTCTTTTTCTGTGTGTGTGTGTCTTTTTCTCTGTGTGTGTGTCTTTTTCTGTGTGTGTGTCTTTTTCTGTTTGTGTGTGTCTTTTTCTGTGTGTGTGTGTCTTTTTCTGTGTGTGTGTGTCTTTTTCTGTGTGTGTGTGTCTTTTTCTGTGTGTGTGTGTCTTTTTCTCTGTGTGTGTGTCTTTTTCTCTGTGTGTGTGTGTCTTTTTCTCTGTGTGTGTGTGTCTTTTTCTCTGTGTGTGTGTCTTTTTCTCTGTGTGTGTGTCTTTTTCTCTGTGTGTGTGTCTTTTTCTCTGTGTGTGTGTCTTTTTCTCTGTGTGTGTGTCTTTTTCTCTGTGTGTGTGTCTTTTTCTCTGTGTGTTTGTCTTTTTCTCTGTGTGTGTGTCTTTTTCTCTGTGTGTGTGTGTCTTTTTCTCTGTGTGTGTGTCTTTTTCTGTGTGTGTGTGTCTTTTTCTGTGTGTGTGTGTCTTTTTCTGTGTGTGTGTGTCTTTTTCTCTGTGTGTGTGTGTCTTTTTCTCTGTGTGTGTGTGTCTTTTTCTCTGTGTGTGTGTCTTTTTCTCTGTCTTTTTCTGTGTGTGTGTGTCTTTTTCTGTGTGTGTGTGTCTTTTTCTCTGTGTGTGTGTCTTTTTTTCTCTGTGTGTGTGTCTTTTTTTCTGTGTGTGTGTGTCTTTTTCTCTGTGTGTGTGTCTTTTTCTCTGTGTGTGTGTCTTTTTCTCTGTGTGTGTGTCTTTTTCTCTGTGTGTGTGTCTTTTTCTCTGTGTGTGTGTCTTTTTCTCTGTGTCTTTTTCTGTGTGTGTGTGTCTTTTTCTGTGTGTGTGTGTCTTTTTCTCTGTGTGTCTTTTTCTGTGTGTGTGTGTCTTTTTCTGTGTGTGTGTGTCTTTTTCTGTGTGTGTGTGTGTCTTTTTCTCTGTGTGTGTGTGTCTTTTTCTGTGTGTGTGTGTCTTTTTCTGTGTGTGTGTGTCTTTTTCTGTGTGTGTGTGTCTTTTTCTCTGTGTGTCTTTTTCTGTGTGTGTGTGTCTTTTTCTGTGTGTGTGTCTTTTTCTGTGTGTGTGTGTCTTTTTCTGTGTGTGTGTCTTTTTCTGTGTGTGTGTCTTTTTCTGTGTGTGTGTGTCTTTTTCTCTGTGTGTCTTTTTCTGTGTGTGTGTCTTTTTCTGTGTGTGTCTTTTTCTGTGTGTGTGTCTTTTTCTGTGTGTGTGTGTCTTTTTCTGTGTGTGTGTGTCTTTTTCTGTGTGTGTGTGTCTTTTTCTGTGTGTGTGTGTCTTTTTCTGTGTGTCTTTTTTTCTCTGTGTGTGTGTCTTTTTCTCTGTGTGTGTGTCTTTTTCTCTGTGTGTGTGTCTTTTTCTCTGTGTGTGTGTCTTTTTCTCTGTGTGTGTGTCTTTTTCTCTGTGTGTGTGTCTTTTTCTCTGTGTCTTTTTCTGTGTGTGTGTGTCTTTTTCTGTGTGTGTGTGTCTTTTTCTCTGTGTGTCTTTTTCTGTGTGTGTGTGTCTTTTTCTGTGTGTGTGTGTCTTTTTCTGTGTGTGTGTGTGTCTTTTTCTCTGTGTGTGTGTGTCTTTTTCTGTGTGTGTGTGTCTTTTTCTGTGTGTGTGTGTCTTTTTCTCTGTGTGTCTTTTTCTGTGTGTGTGTGTCTTTTTCTGTGTGTGTGTGTCTTTTTCTGTGTGTGTCTTTTTCTGTGTGTGTGTGTCTTTTTCTGTGTGTGTGTGTCTTTTTCTGTGTGTGTGTCTTTTTCTGTGTGTGTGTCTTTTTCTGTGTGTGTGTGTCTTTTTCTCTGTGTGTCTTTTTCTGTGTGTGTGTGTCTTTTTCTGTGTGTGTCTTTTTCTGTGTGTGTGTGTCTTTTTCTGTGTGTGTGTGTCTTTTTCTGTGTGTGTGTGTCTTTTTCTGTGTGTGTGTGTGTCTTTTTCTGTGTGTGTGTGTCTTTTTCTCTGTGTGTCTTTTTCTGTGTGTGTGTGTCTTTTTCTGTGTGTGTGTGTCTTTTTCTGTGTGTGTGTCTTTTTCTGTTTGTGTGTGTCTTTTTCTGTGTGTGTGTGTCTTTTTCTCTGTGTGTGTGTCTTTTTCTGTGTGTGTGTGTCTTTTTCTGTTTGTGTGTGTCTTTTTCTGTGTGTGTGTGTCTTTTTCTGTGTGTGTGTGTCTTTTTCTGTGTGTGTGTGTCTTTTTCTGTGTGTGTGTGTCTTTTTCTCTGTGTGTGTGTCTTTTTCTCTGTGTGTGTGTGTCTTTTTCTCTGTGTGTGTGTGTCTTTTTCTCTGTGTGTGTGTCTTTTTCTCTGTGTGTGTGTCTTTTTCTCTGTGTGTGTGTCTTTTTCTCTGTGTGTGTGTCTTTTTCTCTGTGTGTGTGTCTTTTTCTCTGTGTGTGTGTCTTTTTCTCTGTGTGTTTGTCTTTTTCTCTGTGTGTGTGTCTTTTTCTCTGTGTGTGTGTGTCTTTTTCTCTGTGTGTGTGTCTTTTTCTGTGTGTGTGTGTCTTTTTCTGTGTGTGTGTGTCTTTTTCTGTGTGTGTGTGTCTTTTTCTCTGTGTGTGTGTGTCTTTTTCTCTGTGTGTGTGTGTCTTTTTCTCTGTGTGTGTGTCTTTTTCTCTGTCTTTTTCTGTGTGTGTGTGTCTTTTTCTGTGTGTGTGTGTCTTTTTCTCTGTGTGTGTGTCTTTTTTTCTCTGTGTGTGTGTCTTTTTTTCTGTGTGTGTGTGTCTTTTTCTCTGTGTGTGTGTCTTTTTCTCTGTGTGTGTGTCTTTTTCTCTGTGTGTGTGTCTTTTTCTCTGTGTGTGTGTCTTTTTCTCTGTGTCTTTTTCTGTGTGTGTGTGTCTTTTTCTGTGTGTGTGTGTCTTTTTCTCTGTGTGTCTTTTTCTGTGTGTGTGTGTCTTTTTCTGTGTGTGTGTGTCTTTTTCTGTGTGTGTGTGTGTCTTTTTCTCTGTGTGTGTGTGTCTTTTTCTGTGTGTGTGTGTCTTTTTCTGTGTGTGTGTGTCTTTTTCTGTGTGTGTGTGTCTTTTTCTCTGTGTGTCTTTTTCTGTGTGTGTGTGTCTTTTTCTGTGTGTGTGTCTTTTTCTGTGTGTGTGTGTCTTTTTCTGTGTGTGTGTCTTTTTCTGTGTGTGTGTCTTTTTCTGTGTGTGTGTGTCTTTTTCTCTGTGTGTCTTTTTCTGTGTGTGTGTCTTTTTCTGTGTGTGTCTTTTTCTGTGTGTGTGTGTCTTTTTCTGTGTGTGTGTGTCTTTTTCTGTGTGTGTGTGTGTCTTTTTCTGTGTGTGTGTGTCTTTTTCTGTGTGTGTGTGTGTCTTTTTCTGTGTGTGTGTGTCTTTTTCTCTGTGTGTCTTTTTCTGTGTGTGTGTGTCTTTTTCTGTGTGTGTGTGTCTTTTTCTGTGTGTGTGTGTCTTTTTCTGTGTGTGTGTGTCTTTTTCTGTGTGTGTGTCTTTTTCTGTTTGTGTGTGTCTTTTTCTCTGTGTGTGTGTGTCTTTTTCTCTGTGTGTGTGTCTTTTTCTCTGTGTGTGTGTCTTTTTCTCTGTGTGTGTGTCTTTTTCTCTGTGTGTGTGTCTTTTTCTCTGTGTGTGTGTCTTTTTCTCTGTGTGTGTGTCTTTTTCTCTGTGTGTGTGTGTCTTTTTCTGTGTGTGTGTGTCTTTTTCTGTGTGTGTGTGTGTCTTTTTCTGTGTGTGTGTGTGTCTTTTTCTCTGTGTGTCTTTTTCTGTGTGTGTGTGTCTTTTTCTGTGTGTGTGTCTTTTTCTGTGTGTGTGTGTCTTTTTCTGTGTGTGTGTCTTTTTCTGTGTGTGTGTCTTTTTCTGTGTGTGTGTGTCTTTTTCTCTGTGTGTCTTTTTCTGTGTGTGTGTGTCTTTTTCTGTGTGTGTGTGTCTTTTTCTGTGTGTGTGTGTCTTTTTCTGTGTGTGTGTGTCTTTTTCTGTGTGTGTGTGTCTTTTTCTGTGTGTGTGTGTGTCTTTTTCTGTGTGTGTGTGTCTTTTTCTCTGTGTGTCTTTTTCTGTGTGTGTGTGTCTTTTTCTGTGTGTGTGTGTCTTTTTCTGTGTGTGTGTGTCTTTTTCTGTGTGTGTGTGTCTTTTTCTGTGTGTGTGTGTCTTTTTCTGTGTGTGTGTGTCTTTTTCTGTGTGTGTGTGTCTTTTTCTGTTTGTGTGTGTCTTTTTCTCTGTGTGTGTGTGTCTTTTTCTCTGTGTGTGTGTCTTTTTCTCTGTGTGTGTGTCTTTTTCTCTGTGTGTGTGTCTTTTTCTCTGTGTGTGTGTCTTTTTCTCTGTGTGTGTGTCTTTTTCTCTGTGTGTGTGTCTTTTTCTCTGTGTGTGTCTTTTTCTGTGTGTGTGTGTCTTTTTCTCTGTGTGTGTGTCTTTTTCTCTGTGTGTGTGTGTCTTTTTCTCTGTGTGTGTGTGTCTTTTTCTCTGTGTGTGTGTGTCTTTTTCTCTGTGTGTGTGTCTTTTTCTCTGTGTGTGTGTCTTTTTCTGTGTGTGTGTGTCTTTTTCTCTGTGTGTGTGTGTCTTTTTCTCTGTGTGTGTGTGTCTTTTTCTCTGTGTGTGTGTGTCTTTTTCTCTGTGTGTGTGTCTTTTTCTCTGTGTGTGTGTCTTTTTCTCTGTGTGTGTGTCTTTTTCTCTGTGTGTGTGTCTTTTTCTCTGTGTGTGTGTCTTTTTCTCTGTCTTTTTCTGTGTGTGTGTGTCTTTTTCTCTGTGTGTGTGTGTCTTTTTCTGTGTGTGTGTGTCTTTTTCTCTGTGTGTGTGTGTCTTTTTCTGTGTGTGTGTGTCTTTTTCTCTGTGTGTCTTTTTCTGTGTGTGTCTTTTTCTGTGTGTGTGTGTCTTTTTCTGTGTGTGTGTGTCTTTTTCTCTGTGTGTGTGTCTTTTTCTCTGTGTGTGTGTGTCTTTTTCTGTGTGTGTGTGTCTTTTTCTGTGTGTGTGTGTCTTTTTCTGTGTGTGTGTGTGTCTTTTTCTCTGTGTGTCTTTTTCTGTGTGTGTGTGTCTTTTTCTGTGTGTGTGTCTTTTTCTCTGTCTTTTTCTGTGTGTGTGTGTCTTTTTCTCTGTGTGTGTGTGTCTTTTTCTGTGTGTGTGTGTCTTTTTCTGTGTGTGTGTGTCTTTTTCTGTGTGTGTGTGTCTTTTTCTGTGTGTGTGTGTCTTTTTCTCTGTGTGTGTGTGTCTTTTTCTGTGTGTGTGTGTCTTTTTCTGTGTGTGTGTGTCTTTTTCTCTGTGTGTCTTTTTCTGTGTGTGTGTGTGTCTTTTTCTGTGTGTGTGTGTCTTTTTCTGTGTGTGTGTGTCTTTTTCTGTGTGTGTGTGTCTTTTTCTCTGTGTGTCTTTTTCTGTGTGTGTGTGTCTTTTTCTGTGTGTGTGTGTCTTTTTCTGTGTGTGTGTGTCTTTTTCTCTGTGTGTGTGTGTCTTTTTCTGTGTGTGTGTGTCTTTTTCTGTGTGTGTGTGTCTTTTTCTGTGTGTGTGTCTTTTTCTGTGTGTGTGTGTCTTTTTCTGTGTGTGTGTGTCTTTTTCTGTGTGTGTGTGTCTTTTTCTGTGTGTGTCTTTTTCTGTGTGTGTGTCTTTTTCTCTGTGTGTCTTTTTCTGTGTGTGTGTGTCTTTTTCTGTGTGTGTGTGTCTTTTTCTGTGTGTGTGTGTCTTTTTCTGTGTGTGTGTGTCTTTTTCTGTGTGTGTGTGTCTTTTTCTGTGTGTGTGTCTTTTTCTGTGTGTGTGTGTGTCTTTTTCTGTGTGTGTGTGTGTCTTTTTCTGTGTGTGTGTGTGTCTTTTTCTGTGTGTGTGTGTGTCTTTTTCTGTGTGTGTGTGTCTTTTTCTGTGTGTGTGTGTCTTTCTCTGTGTGTGTGTGTCTTTTTCTCTGTGTGTCTTTTTCTGTGTGTGTGTCTTTTTCTCTGTGTGTGTGTCTTTCTCTGTGTGTGTGTGTCTTTTTCTGTGTGTGTGTGTCTTTTTCTGTGTGTGTGTGTCTTTTTCTGTGTGTGTGTGTCTTTTTCTGTGTGTGTGTGTCTTTTTCTGTGTGTGTGTGTGTGTCTTTTTCTGTGTGTGTGTGTCTTTTTCTGTGTGTGTGTGTCTTTTTCTGTGTGTGTGTGTCTTTTTCTCTGTGTGTGTGTCTTTTTCTCTGTGTGTGTGTCTTTTTCTCTGTGTGTGTGTCTTTTTCTGTGTGTGTGTGTGTCTTTTTCTGTGTGTGTGTGTGTCTTTTTCTGTGTGTGTGTGTCTTTTTCTGTGTGTGTGTGTGTCTTTTTCTGTGTGTGTGTGTCTTTTTCTGTGTGTGTGTGTCTTTTTCTGTGTGTGTGTGTCTTTTTCTGTGTGTGTGTGTCTTTTTCTGTGTGTGTGTGTCTTTTTCTGTGTGTGTGTGTGTCTTTTTCTGTGTGTGTGTGTCTTTCTCTGTGAGTGTGTGTGTGTCTTTCTGTGTGTGTGTGTCTTTTTCTGTGTGTGTGTCTTTTTCTGTGTGTGTGTCTTTTTCTGTGTGTGTGTGTCTTTTTCTCTGTGTGTGTGTCTTTTTCTCTGTGTGTGTGTCTTTTTCTCTGTGTGTGTGTCTTTTTCTCTGTGTGTGTGTCTTTTTCTCTGTGTGTGTGTCTTTTTCTCTGTGTGTGTGTCTTTTTCTGTGTGTGTGTGTCTTTTTCTCTGTGTGTCTTTTTCTGTGTGTGTGTGTCTTTTTCTGTGTGTGTGTGTCTTTTTCTGTGTGTGTGTCTTTTTCTGTGTGTGTGTCTTTTTCTGTGTGTGTGTGTCTTTTTCTGTGTGTGTGTGTCTTTTTCTCTGTGTGTGTGTCTTTTTCTGTGTGTGTGTGTCTTTTTCTCTGTGTGTGTGTCTTTTTCTGTGTGTGTGTGTCTTTTTCTGTGTGTGTGTGTGTGTGTGTCTTTTTCTGTGTGTGTGTGTGTCTTTTTCTGTGTGTGTGTGTGTCTTTTTCTGTGTGTGTGTGTCTTTTTCTGTGTGTGTGTGTCTTTTTCTGTGTGTGTGTGTCTTTTTCTGTGTGTGTGTGTGTCTTTTTCTGTGTGTGTGTGTGTGTGTCTTTCTCTGTGTGTGTGTGTGTGTGTCTTTTTCTGTGTGTGTGTCTTTTTCTGTGTGTGTGTCTTTTTCTGTGTGTGTGTCTTTTTCTGTGTGTGTGTCTTTTTCTGTGTGTGTGTCTTTTTCTGTGTGTGTGTCTTTTTCTGTGTGTGTGTCTTTTTCTGTGTGTGTGTCTTTTTCTCTGTGTGTGTGTCTTTTTCTCTGTGTGTGTGTCTTTTTCTCTGTGTGTGTGTCTTTTTCTCTGTGTGTGTGTCTTTTTCTCGGTGTGTGTGTCTTTTTCTCGGTGTGTGTGTCTTTTTCTCGGTGTGTGTGTCTTTTTCTCTGTGTGTGTGTCTTTTTCTCGGTGTGTGTGTCTTTTTCTGTGTGTGTGTGTGTCTTTTTCTGTGTGTGTGTGTCTTTTTCTCTGTGTGTCTTTTTCTGTGTGTGTGTGTCTTTTTCTGTGTGTGTGTGTCTTTTTCTCTGTGTGTGTCTTTCTCTGTGTGTGTGTGTCTTTTTCTCTGTGTGTCTTTTTCTGTGTGTGTGTCTTTTTCTCTGTGTGTGTGTCTTTCTCTGTGTGTGTGTCTTTTTCTGTGTGTGTGTGTCTTTTTCTGTGTGTGTGTGTCTTTTTCTCTGTGTGTCTTTTTCTGTGTGTGTGTGTCTTTTTCTGTGTGTGTGTCTTTTTCTGTGTGTGTGTGTCTTTTTCTCTGTGTGTGTGTCTTTTTCTGTGTGTGTCTTTTTCTGTGTGTGTGTCTTTTTCTCTGTGTGTGTGTCTTTTTCTGTGTGTGTGTGTCTTTTTCTGTGTGTGTGTGTCTTTTTCTGTGTGTGTGTGTGTCTTTTTCTGTGTGTGTGTGTGTCTTTTTCTGTGTGTGTGTGTCTTTTTCTGTGTGTGTGTGTGTGTCTTTTTCTGTGTGTGTGTGTCTTTTTCTGTGTGTGTGTGTGTCTTTTTCTGTGTGTGTGTGTCTTTTTCTGTGTGTGTGTGTGTCTTTTTCTGTGTGTGTGTGTGTGTGTCTTTTTCTGTGTGTGTGTGTGTGTGTCTTTCTCTGTGTGTGTGTGTGTGTGTCTTTTTCTGTGTGTGTGTGTCTTTTTCTGTGTGTGTCTTTTTCTGTGTGTGTGTGTCTTTTTCTGTGTGTGTGTGTCTTTTTCTGTGTGTGTGTGTGTCTTTTTCTGTGTGTGTGTGTGTCTTTCTCTGTGTGTGTGTGTGTGTCTTTTTCTGTGTGTGTGTGTCTTTTTCTGTGTGTGTGTGTGTCTTTTTCTGTGTGTGTGTCTTTTTCTGTGTGTGTGTCTTTTTCTGTGTGTGTGTCTTTTTCTGTGTGTGTGTCTTTTTCTCTGTGTGTGTGTCTTTTTCTCTGTGTCTTTTTCTGTGTGTGTGTGTCTTTTTCTGTGTGTGTGTGTCTTTTTCTCTGTGTGTCTTTTTCTGTGTGTGTGTGTCTTTTTCTGTGTGTGTGTGTCTTTTTCTGTGTGTGTGTGTGTCTTTTTCTCTGTGTGTGTGTGTCTTTTTCTCTGTGTGTGTGTCTTTTTCTCTGTCTTTTTCTGTGTGTGTGTGTCTTTTTCTCTGTGTGTGTGTGTCTTTTTCTCTGTGTGTGTGTCTTTTTCTGTGTGTGTGTGTCTTTTTCTGTGTGTGTGTGTCTTTTTCTGTGTGTGTGTCTTTTTCTGTGTGTGTGTGTCTTTTTCTGTGTGTGTGTGTCTTTTTCTGTGTGTGTGTCTTTTTCTCTGTGTGTGTGTCTTTTTCTGTGTGTGTGTCTTTTTCTCTGTGTGTGTGTCTTTTTCTCTGTGTGTGTGTCTTTTTCTGTGTGTGTGTGTCTTTTTCTGTGTGTGTGTGTCTTTTTCTGTGTGTGTGTGTCTTTTTCTGTGTGTGTGTGTCTTTTTCTGTGTGTGTGTGTGTCTTTTTCTGTGTGTGTGTGTCTTTTTCTGTGTGTGTGTGTCTTTTTCTGTGTGTGTGTGTGTCTTTTTCTGTGTGTGTGTGTGTCTTTTTCTGTGTGTGTGTGTGTGTCTTTTTCTGTGTGTGTGTGTGTCTTTCTCTGTGTGTGTGTGTGTGTCTTTTTCTGTGTGTGTGTGTCTTTTTCTGTGTGTGTGTGTCTTTTTCTGTGTGTGTGTGTCTTTTTCTGTGTGTGTGTGTCTTTTTCTGTGTGTGTGTCTTTTTCTGTGTGTGTGTCTTTTTCTGTGTGTGTGTCTTTTTCTCTGTGTGTGTGTCTTTTTCTCTGTGTCTTTTTCTGTGTGTGTGTGTCTTTTTCTGTGTGTGTGTGTCTTTTTCTCTGTGTGTCTTTTTCTGTGTGTGTGTGTCTTTTTCTGTGTGTGTGTGTCTTTTTCTGTGTGTGTGTGTCTTTTTCTGTGTGTGTGTGTGTCTTTTTCTCTGTGTGTGTGTGTCTTTTTCTCTGTGTGTGTGTCTTTTTCTCTGTCTTTTTCTGTGTGTGTGTGTCTTTTTCTCTGTGTGTGTGTGTCTTTTTCTCTGTGTGTGTGTCTTTTTCTGTGTGTGTGTCTTTTTCTGTGTGTGTGTCTTTTTCTGTGTGTGTGTGTCTTTTTCTGTGTGTGTGTGTCTTTTTCTCTGTGTGTGTGTGTCTTTTTCTCTGTGTGTGTGTGTCTTTTTCTCTGTGTGTGTGTCTTTTTCTCTGTCTTTTTCTGTGTGTGTGTGTCTTTTTCTCTGTGTGTGTGTGTCTTTTTCTGTGTGTGTGTGTCTTTTTCTCTGTGTGTGTGTCTTTTTTTCTCTGTGTGTGTGTCTTTTTTTCTGTGTGTGTGTGTCTTTTTCTCTGTGTGTGTGTCTTTTTCTCTGTGTGTGTGTCTTTTTCTCTGTGTGTGTGTCTTTTTCTCTGTGTGTGTGTCTTTTTCTCTGTGTGTGTGTCTTTTTCTCTGTGTCTTTTTCTGTGTGTGTGTGTCTTTTTCTGTGTGTGTGTGTCTTTTTCTCTGTGTGTCTTTTTCTGTGTGTGTGTGTCTTTTTCTGTGTGTGTGTGTCTTTTTCTGTGTGTGTGTGTGTCTTTTTCTCTGTGTGTGTGTGTCTTTTTCTGTGTGTGTGTGTCTTTTTCTGTGTGTGTGTGTCTTTTTCTGTGTGTGTGTGTCTTTTTCTGTGTGTGTGTGTCTTTTTCTCTGTGTGTCTTTTTCTGTGTGTGTGTGTCTTTTTCTGTGTGTGTGTGTCTTTTTCTGTGTGTGTGTGTCTTTTTCTGTGTGTGTGTCTTTTTCTGTGTGTGTGTCTTTTTCTGTGTGTGTGTGTCTTTTTCTCTGTGTGTCTTTTTCTGTGTGTGTGTGTCTTTTTCTGTGTGTGTCTTTTTCTGTGTGTGTGTGTCTTTTTCTGTGTGTGTGTGTCTTTTTCTGTGTGTGTGTGTCTTTTTCTGTGTGTGTGTGTGTCTTTTTCTGTGTGTGTGTGTCTTTTTCTCTGTGTGTCTTTTTCTGTGTGTGTGTGTCTTTTTCTGTGTGTGTGTGTCTTTTTCTGTGTGTGTGTGTCTTTTTCTGTGTGTGTGTCTTTTTCTGTTTGTGTGTGTCTTTTTCTCTGTTTGTGTGTGTCTTTTTCTCTGTGTGTGTGTGTCTTTTTCTCTGTGTGTGTGTCTTTTTCTCTGTGTGTGTGTCTTTTTCTCTGTGTGTGTGTCTTTTTCTCTGTGTGTGTGTCTTTTTCTGTGTGTGTGTGTCTTTTTCTGTGTGTGTGTGTCTTTTTCTCTGTGTGTGTGTCTTTTTCTCTGTGTGTGTGTCTTTTTCTCTGTGTGTGTGTCTTTTTCTCTGTGTGTGTGTCTTTTTCTCTGTGTGTGTGTGTCTTTTTCTCTGTGTGTGTGTCTTTTTCTGTGTGTGTGTGTCTTTTTCTGTGTGTGTGTGTGTGTCTTTTTCTGTGTGTGTGTGTCTTTTTCTCTGTGTGTGTGTGTCTTTTTCTCTGTGTGTGTGTCTTTTTCTCTGTGTGTGTGTCTTTTTCTCTGTGTGTGTGTGTCTTTTTCTGTGTGTGTGTGTCTTTCTGTGTGTGTGTGTCTTTTTCTCTGTGTGTGTGTCTTTTTCTCTGTGTGTGTGTGTCTTTTTCTGTGTGTGTGTGTCTTTTTCTGTGTGTGTGTGTTTCTGTGTGTGTGTGTCTTTTTCTGTGTGTGTGTCTTTTTCTCTGTCTTTTTCTGTGTGTGTGTGTCTTTTTCTCTGTGTGTGTGTGTCTTTTTCTGTGTGTGTGTGTCTTTTTCTCTGTGTGTGTGTGTCTTTTTCTGTGTGTGTGTGTCTTTTTCTCTGTGTGTCTTTTTCTGTGTGTGTCTTTTTCTGTGTGTGTGTGTCTTTCTGTGTGTGTGTGTCTTTTTCTCTGTGTGTGTGTCTTTTTCTCTGTGTGTGTGTGTCTTTTTCTGTGTGTGTGTGTCTTTTTCTGTGTGTGTGTGTGTCTTTTTCTCTGTGTGTCTTTTTCTGTGTGTGTGTGTCTTTTTCTGTGTGTGTGTCTTTTTCTCTGTCTTTTTCTGTGTGTGTGTGTCTTTTTCTCTGTGTGTGTGTGTCTTTTTCTGTGTGTGTGTGTCTTTTTCTGTGTGTGTGTGTCTTTTTCTGTGTGTGTGTCTTTTTCTGTGTGTGTGTGTCTTTTTCTCTGTGTGTGTGTGTCTTTTTCTGTGTGTGTGTGTCTTTTTCTGTGTGTGTGTGTCTTTTTCTCTGTGTGTCTTTTTCTGTGTGTGTGTGTGTGTCTTTTTCTGTGTGTGTGTGTCTTTTTCTGTGTGTGTGTGTCTTTTTCTGTGTGTGTGTGTCTTTTTCTGTGTGTGTGTGTGTCTTTTTCTCTGTGTGTCTTTTTCTGTGTGTGTGTGTCTTTTTCTGTGTGTGTGTGTGTCTTTTTCTGTGTGTGTGTGTCTTTTTCTGTGTGTGTGTGTCTTTTTCTGTGTGTGTGTGTCTTTTTCTGTGTGTGTCTTTTTCTGTGTGTGTGTGTGTCTTTTTCTCTGTGTGTCTTTTTCTGTGTGTGTGTGTCTTTTTCTGTGTGTGTGTGTCTTTTTCTGTGTGTGTGTGTCTTTTTCTGTGTGTGTGTGTCTTTTTCTGTGTGTGTGTGTCTTTTTCTGTGTGTGTGTGTGTCTTTTTCTGTGTGTGTGTGTGTCTTTTTCTGTGTGTGTGTGTCTTTTTCTGTGTGTGTGTGTCTTTCTCTGTGTGTGTGTGTCTTTTTCTCTGTGTGTCTTTTTCTGTGTGTGTGTCTTTTTCTCTGTGTGTGTGTCTTTCTCTGTGTGTGTGTGTCTTTTTCTGTGTGTGTGTGTCTTTTTCTGTGTGTGTGTGTCTTTTTCTCTGTGTGTCTTTTTCTGTGTGTGTGTGTCTTTTTCTGTGTGTGTGTCTTTTTCTGTGTGTGTGTCTTTTTCTGTGTGTGTGTGTCTTTTTCTGTGTGTGTGTGTCTTTTTCTCTGTGTGTGTGTCTTTTTCTGTGTGTGTGTGTCTTTTTCTCTGTGTGTGTGTCTTTTTCTGTGTGTGTGTGTCTTTTTCTGTGTGTGTGTGTCTTTTTCTGTGTGTGTGTGTGTCTTTTTCTGTGTGTGTGTGTCTTTTTCTGTGTGTGTGTGTCTTTTTCTGTGTGTGTGTGTCTTTTTCTGTGTGTGTGTGTCTTTTTCTGTGTGTGTGTGTCTTTTTCTGTGTGTGTGTGTCTTTTTCTGTGTGTGTGTGTGTCTTTTTCTGTGTGTGTGTGTGTCTTTCTCTGTGTGTGTGTGTGTGTCTTTCTGTGTGTGTGTGTCTTTTTCTGTGTGTGTGTCTTTTTCTGTGTGTGTGTCTTTTTCTGTGTGTGTGTCTTTTTCTGTGTGTGTGTGTCTTTTTCTCTGTGTGTGTGTCTTTTTCTCTGTGTGTGTGTCTTTTTCTCTGTGTGTGTGTCTTTTTCTCTGTGTGTGTGTCTTTTTCTCTGTGTGTGTGTCTTTCTCTGTGTGTGTGTCTTTCTCTGTGTGTGTGTGTCTTTTTCTGTGTGTGTGTGTGTGTCTTTTTCTGTGTGTGTGTGTCTTTTTCTCTGTGTGTCTTTTTCTGTGTGTGTGTCTTTTTCTGTGTGTGTGTGTGTCTTTTTCTGTGTGTGTGTGTGTCTTTTTCTGTGTGTGTGTGTCTTTTTCTGTGTGTGTGTGTCTTTCTCTGTGTGTGTGTGTCTTTTTCTCTGTGTGTCTTTTTCTGTGTGTGTGTCTTTTTCTCTGTGTGTGTGTCTTTCTCTGTGTGTGTGTGTCTTTTTCTGTGTGTGTGTGTCTTTTTCTGTGTGTGTGTGTCTTTTTCTCTGTGTGTCTTTTTCTGTGTGTGTGTGTCTTTTTCTGTGTGTGTGTCTTTTTCTGTGTGTGTGTCTTTTTCTGTGTGTGTGTGTCTTTTTCTGTGTGTGTGTGTCTTTTTCTCTGTGTGTGTGTCTTTTTCTGTGTGTGTGTGTCTTTTTCTCTGTGTGTGTGTCTTTTTCTGTGTGTGTGTGTCTTTTTCTGTGTGTGTGTGTCTTTTTCTGTGTGTGTGTGTGTCTTTTTCTGTGTGTGTGTGTCTTTTTCTGTGTGTGTGTGGTCTTTTTCTGTGTGTGTGTGTCTTTTTCTGTGTGTGTGTGTCTTTTTCTGTGTGTGTGTGTCTTTTTCTGTGTGTGTGTGTCTTTTTCTGTGTGTGTGTGTGTCTTTTTCTGTGTGTGTGTGTGTCTTTCTCTGTGTGTGTGTGTGTGTCTTTCTGTGTGTGTGTGTCTTTTTCTGTGTGTGTGTCTTTTTCTGTGTGTGTGTCTTTTTCTGTGTGTGTGTCTTTTTCTGTGTGTGTGTGTCTTTTTCTCTGTGTGTGTGTCTTTTTCTCTGTGTGTGTGTCTTTTTCTCTGTGTGTGTGTCTTTTTCTCTGTGTGTGTGTCTTTTTCTCTGTGTGTGTGTCTTTCTCTGTGTGTGTGTCTTTCTCTGTGTGTGTGTGTCTTTTTCTGTGTGTGTGTGTGTGTCTTTTTCTGTGTGTGTGTGTCTTTTTCTCTGTGTGTCTTTTTCTGTGTGTGTGTGTCTTTTTCTGTGTGTGTGTCTTTTTCTGTGTGTGTGTCTTTTTCTGTGTGTGTGTGTCTTTTTCTGTGTGTGTGTCTTTTTCTCTGTGTGTGTGTCTTTTTCTGTGTGTGTTTGTCTTTTTCTCTGTGTGTGTCTTTTTCTGTGTGTGTGTGTCTTTTTCTGTGTGTGTGTGTCTTTTTCTGTGTGTGTGTGTGTGTCTTTTTCTGTGTGTGTGTGTGTCTTTTTCTGTGTGTGTGTGTCTTTTTCTGTGTGTGTGTCTTTTTCTGTGTGTGTGTGTCTTTTTCTGTGTGTGTGTGTGTGTCTTTCTCTGTGTGTGTGTGTGTGTCTTTCTGTGTGTGTGTGTCTTTTTCTGTGTGTGTGTCTTTTTCTGTGTGTGTGTCTTTTTCTGTGTGTGTGTCTTTTTCTGTGTGTGTGTCTTTTTCTGTGTGTGTGTCTTTTTCTGTGTGTGTGTCTTTTTCTGTGTGTGTGTCTTTTTCTCTGTGTGTGTGTCTTTTTCTCTGTGTGTGTGTCTTTTTCTCGGTGTGTGTGTCTTTTTCTCTGTGTGTGTGTCTTTTTCTCGGTGTGTGTGTCTTTTTCTGTGTGTGTGTCTTTTTCTGTGTGTGTGTGTGTGTGTCTTTTTCTGTGTGTGTGTGTCTTTTTCTCTGTGTGTCTTTTTCTGTGTGTGTGTGTGTGTGTCTTTTTCTGTGTGTGTGTGTCTTTTTCTCTGTGTGTGTCTTTCTCTGTGTGTGTGTGTCTTTTTCTCTGTGTGTCTTTTTCTGTGTGTGTGTCTTTTTCTCTGTGTGTGTGTCTTTCTCTGTGTGTGTGTCTTTTTCTGTGTGTGTGTGTCTTTTTCTGTGTGTGTGTGTCTTTTTCTCTGTGTGTCTTTTTCTGTGTGTGTGTGTCTTTTTCTGTGTGTGTGTGTCTTTTTCTCTGTGTGTGTGTCTTTTTCTGTGTGTGTGTCTTTTTCTGTGTGTGTGTGTCTTTTTCTCTGTGTGTGTGTGTCTTTTTCTGTGTGTGTGTGTGTGTCTTTTTCTGTGTGTGTGTGTGTCTTTTTCTGTGTGTGTGTGTCTTTTTCTGTGTGTGTGTGTGTCTTTTTCTGTGTGTGTGTGTCTTTTTCTGTGTGTGTGTGTCTTTTTCTGTGTGTGTGTGTCTTTTTCTGTGTGTGTGTGTGTGTCTTTCTCTGTGTGTGTGTGTGTGTCTTTTTCTGTGTGTGTGTGTCTTTTTCTGTGTGTGTGTGTCTTTTTCTGTGTGTGTGTCTTTTTCTGTGTGTGTGTCTTTTTCTGTGTGTGTGTCTTTTTCTGTGTGTGTGTCTTTTTCTCTGTGTGTGTGTCTTTTTCTCTGTGTGTGTGTCTTTTTCTCTGTGTGTGTGTCTTTTTCTCTGTGTGTGTGTCTTTTTCTGTGTGTGTGTGTGTCTTTTTCTGTGTGTGTGTGTCTTTTTCTGTGTGTGTGTGTCTTTTTCTGTGTGTGTGTGTGTCTTTTTCTGTGTGTGTGTGTCTTTTTCTGTGTGTGTGTGTCTTTTTCTGTGTGTGTGTGTGTCTTTTTCTGTGTGTGTGTGTGTGTCTTTTTCTGTGTGTGTGTGTGTCTTTCTCTGTGTGTGTGTGTGTGTGTCTTTTTCTGTGTGTGTGTCTTTTTCTGTGTGTGTGTGTCTTTTTCTGTGTGTGTGTGTCTTTTTCTGTGTGTGTGTGTCTTTTTCTGTGTGTGTGTCTTTTTCTGTGTGTGTGTCTTTTTCTCTGTGTGTGTGTCTTTTTCTCTGTGTGTGTGTCTTTTTCTCTGTGTGTGTGTCTTTTTCTCTGTGTGTGTGTCTTTTTCTCTGTGTGTGTGTCTTTTTCTCGGTGTGTGTGTCTTTTTCTCTGTGTGTGTGTCTTTTTCTCGGTGTGTGTGTCTTTTTCTGTGTGTGTGTGTGTCTTTTTCTGTGTGTGTGTGTCTTTTTCTCTGTGTGTCTTTTTCTGTGTGTGTGTGTCTTTTTCTGTGTGTGTGTGTCTTTTTCTCTGTGTGTGTCTTTTTCTGTGTGTGTGTGTCTTTTTCTCTGTGTGTCTTTTTCTGTGTGTGTGTGTCTTTTTCTGTGTGTGTGTCTTTTTCTGTGTGTGTGTCTTTTTCTCTGTGTGTGTGTCTTTTTCTCGGTGTGTGTGTGTCTTTTTCTGTGTGTGTGTGTGTCTTTTTCTGTGTGTTTGTCTTTTTCTCTGTGTGTCTTTTTCTGTGTGTGTGTGTCTTTTTCTGTGTGTGTGTGTCTTTCTCTCTGTGTGTCTTTCTCTGTGTGTGTGTCTTTTTCTGTGTGTGTGTCTTTTTCTGTGTGTGTGTGTGTCTTTTTCTGTGTGTGTGTGTGTCTTTTTCTGTGTGTGTGTGTCTTTTTCTGTGTGTGTGTGTCTTTTTCTGTGTGTGTGTGTCTTTTTCTGTGTGTGTGTGTCTTTTTCTGTGTGTGTGTGTCTTTTTCTGTGTGTGTGTGTCTTTTTCTGTGTGTGTGTGTCTTTTTCTGTGTGTGTGTGTCTTTTTCTCTGTGTGTGTGTGTCTTTTTCTGTGTGTGTGTGTGTGTGTCTTTTTCTCTGTGTGTCTTTTTCTGTGTGTGTGTGTCTTTTTCTCTGTGTGCCTTTTTCTGTGTGTGTGTGTGTCTTTTTCTCTGTGTGTCTTTTTCTGTGTGTGTGTCTTTTTCTGTGTGTGTGTGTCTTTTTCTGTGTGTGTGTGTGTGTCTTTTTCTGTGTGTGTGTGTGTCTTTTTCTGTGTGTGTGTGTCTTTTTCTGTGTGTGTGTCTTTTTTCTCTGTGTGTGTGTCTTTTTTTCTGTGTGTGTGTGTCTTTTTTTCTGTGTGTGTGTGTCTTTTTTTCTGTGTGTGTGTGTCTTTTTCTCTGTGTGTGTGTCTTTTTCTCTGTGTGTGTGTCTTTTTCTCTGTGTGTGTGTCTTTTTCTCTGTGTCTTTTTCTGTGTGTGTGTGTCTTTTTCTGTGTGTGTGTGTCTTTTTCTGTGTGTGTGTGTGTCTTTTTCTCTGTGTGTGTGTGTCTTTTTCTGTGTGTGTGTGTCTTTTTCTGTGTGTGTGTGTCTTTTTCTGTGTGTGTGTGTCTTTTTCTCTGTGTGTCTTTTTCTGTGTGTGTGTGTGTGTGTGTCTTTTTCTCTGTGTGTGTGTCTTTTTCTCTGTGTCTTTTTCTGTGTGTGTGTGTCTTTTTCTGTGTGTGTGTGTCTTTTTCTCTGTGTGTCTTTTTCTCTGTGTGTCTTTTTCTGTGTGTGTGTGTCTTTTTCTGTGTGTGTGTGTCTTTTTCTGTGTGTGTGTGTCTTTTTCTCTGTGTGTCTTTTTCTGTGTGTGTGTGTCTTTTTCTGTGTGTGTGTGTCTTTTTCTGTGTGTGTGTGTCTTTTTCTCTGTGTGTCTTTTTCTGTGTGTGTGTGTCTTTTTCTGTGTGTGTGTCTTTTTCTGTGTGTGTGTGTGTCTTTTTCTGTGTGTGTGTGTCTTTTTCTCTGTGTGTGTGTCTTTTTCTGTGTGTGTGTGTCTTTTTCTGTGTGTGTGTGTCTTTTTCTGTGTGTGTGTGTCTTTTTCTCTGTGTGTCTTTTTCTGTGTGTGTGTGTGTCTTTTTCTGTGTGTGTGTGTCTTTTTCTGTGTGTGTGTGTCTTTTTCTGTGTGTGTGTCTTTTTCTGTTTGTGTGTGTCTTTTTCTGTGTGTGTGTGTCTTTTTCTGTGTGTGTGTCTTTTTCTGTGTGTGTGTGTCTTTTTCTGTGTGTGTGTGTGTCTTTTTCTCTGTGTGTGTGTCTTTTTCTGTGTGTGTGTCTTTTTCTGTGTGTGTGTGTCTTTTTCTGTGTGTGTGTGTCTTTCTCTCTGTGTGTGTCTTTTTCTGTGTGTGTGTGTGTGTGTCTTTTTCTGTGTGTGTGTGTCTTTTTCTGTGTGTGTGTGTGTGTCTTTTTCTGTGTGTGTGTGTGTCTTTTTCTGTGTGTGTGTGTCTTTTTCTGTGTGTGTGTGTCTTTTTCTCTGTGTGTGTGTCTTTTTCTCTGTGTGTGTGTCTTTTTCTCTGTGTGTGTGTCTTTTTCTCTGTGTGTGTGTCTTTTTCTCTGTGTGTGTGTCTTTTTCTCTGTGTGTGTGTCTTTTTCTCTGTGTGTGTGTGTCTTTTTCTGTGTGTGTGTGTCTTTTTCTCTGTGTGTGTGTCTTTTTCTGTGTGTGTGTGTCTTTTTCTGTGTGTGTGTGTGTGTCTTTTTCTGTGTGTGTGTGTGTGTCTTTTTCTGTGTGTGTGTGTGTCTTTTTCTGTGTGTGTGTGTGTGTCTTTTTCTGTGTGTGTGTGTGTCTTTTTCTGTGTGTGTGTGTGTCTTTTTCTGTGTGTGTGTGTGTCTTTTTCTCTGTGTGTGTGTCTTTTTCTCTGTGTGTGTGTCTTTTTCTCTGTGTGTGTGTCTTTTTCTCTGTGTGTGTGTCTTTTTCTCTGTCTTTTTCTGTGTGTGTGTGTCTTTTTCTCTGTGTGTGTGTGTCTTTTTCTGTGTGTGTGTGTCTTTTTCTGTGTGTGTGTGTCTTTTTCTCTGTGTGTGTGTCTTTTTCTGTGTGTGTGTGTCTTTTTCTGTGTGTGTGTCTTTTTCTGTTTGTGTGTGTGTCTTTTTCTCTGTGTGTCTTTTTCTGTGTGTGTGTGTGTGTGTGTGTCTTTTTCTGTGTGTGTGTGTCTTTTTCTGTGTGTGTGTGTCTTTTTCTGTGTGTGTCTTTTTCTGTGTGTGTGTGTCTTTTTCTCTGTGTGTCTTTTTCTGTGTGTGTGTGTCTTTTTCTGTGTGTGTGTGTCTTTTTCTGTGTGTGTGTCTTTTTCTGTGTGTGTGTGTGTCTTTTTCTGTGTGTGTGTGTGTCTTTTTCTGTGTGTGTGTGTGTCTTTTTCTGTGTGTGTGTGTGTCTTTTTCTGTGTGTGTGTGTGTCTTTTTCTGTGTGTGTGTGTCTTTTTCTGTGTGTGTGTGTCTTTTTCTGTGTGTGTGTGTCTTTTTCTGTGTGTGTGTGTGTCTTTTTCTCTGTGTGTCTTTTTCTCTGTGTGTCTTTTTCTGTGTGTGTGTGTCTTTTTCTGTGTGTGTGTGTCTTTTTCTGTGTGTGTGTGTCTTTTTCTGTGTGTGTGTGTGTCTTTTTCTGTGTGTGTGTGTGTCTTTTTCTGTGTGTGTGTGTCTTTTTCTGTGTGTGTGTGTCTTTCTCTGTGTGTGTGTGTCTTTTTCTCTGTGTGTCTTTTTCTGTGTGTGTGTCTTTTTCTCTGTGTGTGTGTCTTTCTCTGTGTGTGTGTGTCTTTTTCTGTGTGTGTGTGTCTTTTTCTGTGTGTGTGTGTCTTTTTCTGTGTGTGTGTGTCTTTTTCTGTGTGTGTGTGTGTGTCTTTTTCTGTGTGTGTGTGTGTGTCTTTCTCTGTGTGTGTGTGTGTCTTTTTCTGTGTGTATGTCTTTTTCTGTGTGTGTGTCTTTTTCTGTGTGTGTGTCTTTTTCTGTGTGTGTCTTTTTCTCTGTGTGTGTGTCTTTTTCTCTGTGTGTGTGTCTTTTTCTCTGTGTGTGTGTCTTTTTCTCTGTGTGTGTGTCTTTTTCTCTGTGTGTGTGTCTTTTTCTCTGTGTGTGTGTCTTTTTCTCTGTGTGTGTGTCTTTTTCTCGGTGTGTGTGTCTTTTTCTGTGTGTGTGTGTGTCTTTTTCTGTGTGTGTGTGTCTTTTTCTCTGTGTGTCTTTTTCTGTGTGTGTGTGTCTTTTTCTGTGTGTGTGTGTCTTTTTCTCTGTGTGTGTCTTTTTCTGTGTGTGTGTGTCTTTTTCTCTGTGTGTCTTTTTCTGTGTGTGTGTGTCTTTTTCTGTGTGTGTGTCTTTTTCTGTGTGTGTGTCTTTTTCTCTGTGTGTGTGTCTTTTTCTCGGTGTGTTTGTCTTTTTCTGTGTGTGTGTGTGTCTTTTTCTGTGTGTGTGTGTCTTTTTCTCTGTGTGTCTTTTTCTGTGTGTGTGTGTCTTTTTCTGTGTGTGTGTGTCTTTCTCTCTGTGTGTCTTTCTCTGTGTGTGTGTCTTTTTCTGTGTGTGTGTGTGTGTCTTTTTCTGTGTGTGTGTGTCTTTTTCTGTGTGTGTGTGTGTCTTTTTCTGTGTGTGTGTGTGTCTTTTTCTGTGTGTGTGTGTCTTTTTCTGTGTGTGTGTGTCTTTTTCTGTGTGTGTGTGTCTTTTTCTGTGTGTGTGTGTCTTTTTCTGTGTGTGTGTGTCTTTTTCTCTGTGTGTCTTTTTCTGTGTGTGTGTGTCTTTTTCTCTGTGTGTGTGTCTTTTTCTCTGTGTGTGTGTGTCTTTTTCTCTGTGTGTGTGTGTCTTTTTCTGTGTGTGTGTGTGTCTTTTTCTCTGTGTGTCTTTTTCTGTGTGTGTGTCTTTTTCTGTGTGTGTGTGTCTTTTTCTCTGTGTGCCTTTTTCTGTGTGTGTGTGTGTCTTTTTCTCTGTGTGTCTTTTTCTGTGTGTGTGTCTTTTTCTGTGTGTGTGTGTCTTTTTCTGTGTGTGTGTCTTTTTCTGTGTGTGTGTGTGTCTTTTTCTGTGTGTGTGTGTCTTTTTCTGTGTGTGTGTCTTTTTTCTCTGTGTGTGTGTCTTTTTTTCTGTGTGTGTGTGTCTTTTTTTCTGTGTGTGTGTGTCTTTTTTTCTGTGTGTGTGTGTCTTTTTCTCTGTGTGTGTGTCTTTTTCTCTGTGTGTGTGTCTTTTTCTCTGTGTGTGTGTCTTTTTCTCTGTGTCTTTTTCTGTGTGTGTGTGTCTTTTTCTGTGTGTGTGTGTCTTTTTCTCTGTGTGTCTTTTTCTGTGTGTGTGTGTCTTTTTCTGTGTGTGTGTGTCTTTTTCTGTGTGTGTGTGTGTCTTTTTCTCTGTGTGTGTGTGTCTTTTTCTGTGTGTGTGTGTCTTTTTCTGTGTGTGTGTGTCTTTTTCTCTGTGTGTCTTTTTCTGTGTGTGTGTCTTTTTCTCTGTGTGTGTGTCTTTTTTTCTGTGTGTGTGTGTCTTTTTTTCTGTGTGTGTGTGTCTTTTTTCTGTGTGTGTGTGTCTTTTTCTCTGTGTGTGTGTCTTTTTCTCTGTGTGTGTGTCTTTTTCTCTGTGTGTGTGTCTTTTTCTCTGTGTCTTTTTCTGTGTGTGTGTGTCTTTTTCTGTGTGTGTGTGTCTTTTTCTCTGTGTGTCTTTTTCTGTGTGTGTGTGTCTTTTTCTGTGTGTGTGTGTCTTTTTCTGTGTGTGTGTGTGTCTTTTTCTCTGTGTGTGTGTGTCTTTTTCTGTGTGTGTGTGTCTTTTTCTGTGTGTGTGTGTCTTTTTCTCTGTGTGTCTTTTTCTGTGTGTGTGTGTCTTTTTCTGTGTGTGTGTGTCTTTTTCTGTGTGTGTCTTTTTCTGTGTGTGTGTGTCTTTTTCTGTGTGTGTGTGTCTTTTTCTGTGTGTGTGTCTTTTTCTGTGTGTGTGTCTTTTTCTGTGTGTGTGTGTCTTTTTCTCTGTGTGTCTTTTTCTGTGTGTGTGTGTCTTTTTCTGTGTGTGTCTTTTTCTGTGTGTGTGTGTCTTTTTCTGTGTGTGTGTGTCTTTTTCTGTGTGTGTGTGTCTTTTTCTGTGTGTGTGTGTGTCTTTTTCTGTGTGTGTGTGTCTTTTTCTCTGTGTGTCTTTTTCTGTGTGTGTGTGTCTTTTTCTGTGTGTGTGTGTCTTTTTCTGTGTGTGTGTCTTTTTCTGTTTGTGTGTGTCTTTTTCTGTGTGTGTGTGTCTTTTTCTCTTGTGTGTGTGTCTTTTTCTGTGTGTGTGTGTCTTTTTCTGTTTGTGTGTGTCTTTTTCTGTGTGTGTGTGTCTTTTTCTGTGTGTGTGTGTCTTTTTCTGTGTGTGTGTGTCTTTTTCTGTGTGTGTGTGTCTTTTTCTCTGTGTGTGTGTCTTTTTCTCTGTGTGTGTGTGTCTTTTTCTCTGTGTGTGTGTGTCTTTTTCTCTGTGTGTGTGTCTTTTTCTCTGTGTGTGTGTCTTTTTCTCTGTGTGTGTGTCTTTTTCTCTGTGTGTGTGTCTTTTTCTCTGTGTGTGTGTCTTTTTCTCTGTGTGTGTGTCTTTTTCTCTGTGTGTTTGTCTTTTTCTCTGTGTGTGTGTCTTTTTCTCTGTGTGTGTGTGTCTTTTTCTCTGTGTGTGTGTCTTTTTCTGTGTGTGTGTGTCTTTTTCTGTGTGTGTGTGTCTTTTTCTGTGTGTGTGTGTCTTTTTCTCTGTGTGTGTGTGTCTTTTTCTCTGTGTGTGTGTGTCTTTTTCTCTGTGTGTGTGTCTTTTTCTCTGTCTTTTTCTGTGTGTGTGTGTCTTTTTCTGTGTGTGTGTGTCTTTTTCTCTGTGTGTGTGTCTTTTTTCTCTGTGTGTGTGTCTTTTTTCTGTGTGTGTGTGTCTTTTTCTCTGTGTGTGTGTCTTTTTCTCTGTGTGTGTGTCTTTTTCTCTGTGTGTGTGTCTTTTTCTCTGTGTGTGTGTCTTTTTCTCTGTGTCTTTTTCTGTGTGTGTGTGTCTTTTTCTGTGTGTGTGTGTCTTTTTCTCTGTGTGTCTTTTTCTGTGTGTGTGTGTCTTTTTCTGTGTGTGTGTGTCTTTTTCTGTGTGTGTGTGTGTCTTTTTCTCTGTGTGTGTGTGTCTTTTTCTGTGTGTGTGTGTCTTTTTCTGTGTGTGTGTGTCTTTTTCTGTGTGTGTGTGTCTTTTTCTCTGTGTGTCTTTTTCTGTGTGTGTGTGTCTTTTTCTGTGTGTGTGTCTTTTTCTGTGTGTGTGTGTCTTTTTCTGTGTGTGTGTCTTTTTCTGTGTGTGTGTCTTTTTCTGTGTGTGTGTGTGTCTTTTTCTCTGTGTGTCTTTTTCTGTGTGTGTGTCTTTTTCTGTGTGTGTGTCTTTTTCTGTGTGTGTGTGTCTTTTTCTGTGTGTGTGTGTCTTTTTCTGTGTGTGTGTGTGTCTTTTTCTGTGTGTGTGTGTCTTTTTCTGTGTGTGTGTGTGTCTTTTTCTGTGTGTGTGTGTCTTTTTCTCTGTGTGTCTTTTTCTGTGTGTGTGTGTCTTTTTCTGTGTGTGTGTGTCTTTTTCTGTGTGTGTGTGTCTTTTTCTGTGTGTGTGTGTCTTTTTCTGTGTGTGTGTCTTTTTCTGTTTGTGTGTGTCTTTTTCTCTGTGTGTGTGTGTCTTTTTCTCTGTGTGTGTGTCTTTTTCTCTGTGTGTGTGTCTTTTTCTCTGTGTGTGTGTCTTTTTCTCTGTGTGTGTGTCTTTTTCTCTGTGTGTGTGTCTTTTTCTCTGTGTGTGTGTCTTTTTCTCTGTGTGTGTGTGTCTTTTTCTGTGTGTGTGTGTCTTTTTCTGTGTGTGTGTGTGTCTTTTTCTGTGTGTGTGTGTGTCTTTTTCTCTGTGTGTGTCTTTTTCTGTGTGTGTGTGTCTTTTTCTGTGTGTGTGTCTTTTTCTGTGTGTGTGTGTCTTTTTCTGTGTGTGTGTCTTTTTCTGTGTGTGTGTCTTTTTCTGTGTGTGTGTGTCTTTTTCTCTGTGTGTGTCTTTTTCTGTGTGTGTGTGTCTTTTTCTGTGTGTGTGTGTCTTTTTCTGTGTGTGTGTGTCTTTTTCTGTGTGTGTGTGTCTTTTTCTGTGTGTGTGTGTCTTTTTCTGTGTGTGTGTGTGTCTTTTTCTGTGTGTGTGTGTCTTTTTCTCTGTGTGTCTTTTTCTGTGTGTGTGTGTCTTTTTCTGTGTGTGTGTGTCTTTTTCTGTGTGTGTGTGTCTTTTTCTGTGTGTGTGTGTCTTTTTCTGTGTGTGTGTGTCTTTTTCTGTGTGTGTGTGTCTTTTTCTGTGTGTGTGTGTCTTTTTCTGTTTGTGTGTGTCTTTTTCTCTGTGTGTGTGTGTCTTTTTCTCTGTGTGTGTGTCTTTTTCTCTGTGTGTGTGTCTTTTTCTCTGTGTGTGTGTCTTTTTCTCTGTGTGTGTGTCTTTTTCTCTGTGTGTGTGTCTTTTTCTCTGTGTGTGTGTCTTTTTCTCTGTGTGTGTCTTTTTCTGTGTGTGTGTGTCTTTTTCTCTGTGTGTGTGTCTTTTTCTCTGTGTGTGTGTGTCTTTTTCTCTGTGTGTGTGTGTCTTTTTCTCTGTGTGTGTGTGTCTTTTTCTCTGTGTGTGTGTCTTTTTCTCTGTGTGTGTGTCTTTTTCTGTGTGTGTGTGTCTTTTTCTCTGTGTGTGTGTGTCTTTTTCTCTGTGTGTGTGTGTCTTTTTCTCTGTGTGTGTGTGTCTTTTTCTCTGTGTGTGTGTCTTTTTCTCTGTGTGTGTGTCTTTTTCTCTGTGTGTGTGTCTTTTTCTCTGTGTGTGTGTGTCTTTTTCTCTGTGTGTGTGTCTTTTTCTCTGTCTTTTTCTGTGTGTGTGTGTCTTTTTCTCTGTGTGTGTGTGTCTTTTTCTGTGTGTGTGTGTCTTTTTCTCTGTGTGTGTGTGTCTTTTTCTGTGTGTGTGTGTCTTTTTCTCTGTGTGTCTTTTTCTGTGTGTGTCTTTTTCTGTGTGTGTGTGTCTTTTTCTGTGTGTGTGTGTCTTTTTCTCTGTGTGTGTGTCTTTTTCTCTGTGTGTGTGTGTCTTTTTCTGTGTGTGTGTGTCTTTTTCTGTGTGTGTGTGTCTTTTTCTGTGTGTGTGTGTGTCTTTTTCTCTGTGTGTCTTTTTCTGTGTGTGTGTGTCTTTTTCTGTGTGTGTGTGTCTTTTTCTCTGTCTTTTTCTGTGTGTGTGTGTCTTTTTCTCTGTGTGTGTGTGTCTTTTTCTGTGTGTGTGTGTCTTTTTCTGTGTGTGTGTGTCTTTTTCTGTGTGTGTGTGTCTTTTTCTGTGTGTGTGTGTCTTTTTCTCTGTGTGTGTGTGTCTTTTTCTGTGTGTGTGTGTCTTTTTCTGTGTGTGTGTGTCTTTTTCTCTGTGTGTCTTTTTCTGTGTGTGTGTGTGTCTTTTTCTGTGTGTGTGTGTCTTTTTCTGTGTGTGTGTGTCTTTTTCTGTGTGTGTGTGTCTTTTTCTCTGTGTGTCTTTTTCTGTGTGTGTGTGTCTTTTTCTGTGTGTGTGTGTCTTTTTCTGTGTGTGTGTGTCTTTTTCTCTGTGTGTGTGTGTCTTTTTCTGTGTGTGTGTGTCTTTTTCTGTGTGTGTGTGTCTTTTTCTGTGTGTGTGTCTTTTTCTGTGTGTGTGTGTCTTTTTCTGTGTGTGTGTGTCTTTTTCTGTGTGTGTGTGTCTTTTTCTGTGTGTGTCTTTTTCTGTGTGTGTGTCTTTTTCTCTGTGTGTCTTTTTCTGTGTGTGTGTGTCTTTTTCTGTGTGTGTGTGTCTTTTTCTGTGTGTGTGTGTCTTTTTCTGTGTGTGTGTGTCTTTTTCTGTGTGTGTGTGTCTTTTTCTGTGTGTGTGTCTTTTTCTGTGTGTGTGTCTTTTTCTGTGTGTGTGTGTGTCTTTTTCTGTGTGTGTGTGTGTCTTTTTCTGTGTGTGTGTGTGTCTTTTTCTGTGTGTGTGTGTCTTTTTCTGTGTGTGTGTGTCTTTTCTCTGTGTGTGTGTCTTTTTCTCTGTGTGTGTCTTTTTCTGTGTGTGTGTCTTTTTCTCTGTGTGTGTGTCTTTTTCTGTGTGTGTGTGTCTTTTTCTGTGTGTGTGTGTCTTTTTCTGTGTGTGTGTGTCTTTTTCTGTGTGTGTGTGTCTTTTTCTGTGTGTGTGTGTCTTTTTCTGTGTGTGTGTGTGTCTTTTTCTGTGTGTGTGTGTCTTTTTCTGTGTGTGTGTGTCTTTTTCTGTGTGTGTGTGTCTTTTTCTCTGTGTGTGTGTCTTTTTCTCTGTGTGTGTGTCTTTTTCTCTGTGTGTGTGTCTTTTTCTGTGTGTGTGTGTCTTTTTCTGTGTGTGTGTGTCTTTTTCTGTGTGTGTGTGTCTTTTTCTGTGTGTGTGTGTCTTTTTCTGTGTGTGTGTGTCTTTTTCTGTGTGTGTGTGTCTTTTTCTGTGTGTGTGTGTCTTTTTCTCTGTGTGTGTGTCTTTTTCTGTGTGTGTGTGTCTTTTTCTGTGTGTGTGTGTCTTTTTCTGTGTGTGTGTGTCTTTTCTCTGTGTGTGTGTGTCTTTTTCTGTGTGTGTGTGTCTTTTTCTGTGTGTGTGTCTTTTTCTGTGTGTGTGTCTTTTTCTGTGTGTGTGTGTCTTTTTCTCTGTGTGTGTGTCTTTTTCTCTGTGTGTGTGTCTTTTTCTCTGTGTGTGTGTCTTTTTCTCTGTGTGTGTGTCTTTTTCTCTGTGTGTGTGTCTTTTTCTCTGTGTGTGTGTCTTTTTCTGTGTGTGTGTGTCTTTTTCTCTGTGTGTCTTTTTCTGTGTGTGTGTGTCTTTTTCTGTGTGTGTGTGTCTTTTTCTGTGTGTGTGTCTTTTTCTGTGTGTGTGTCTTTTTCTGTGTGTGTGTGTCTTTTTCTGTGTGTGTGTGTCTTTTTCTCTGTGTGTGTGTCTTTTTCTGTGTGTGTGTGTCTTTTTCTCTGTGTGTGTGTCTTTTTCTGTGTGTGTGTGTCTTTTTCTGTGTGTGTCTGTGTGTGTGTCTTTTTCTGTGTGTGTGTGTGTGTCTTTTTCTGTGTGTGTGTGTCTTTTTCTGTGTGTGTGTGTCTTTTCTGTGTGTGTGTGTCTTTTTCTGTGTGTGTGTGTCTTTTTCTGTGTGTGTGTGTCTTTTTCTGTGTGTGTGTGTGTGTGTCTTTCTCTGTGTGTGTGTGTGTGTGTCTTTTTCTGTGTGTGTGTCTTTTTCTGTGTGTGTGTCTTTTTCTGTGTGTGTGTCTTTTTCTGTGTGTGTGTCTTT